>CM040240.1:269639820-270239820 GCA_022545495.1 Chrysanthemum lavandulifolium
GGAGCATCCAAGATGTCTTGACGCTTGAAGTTTTGACATTTTCTTTAAGATGTTGATATTTTAGTTGTAAATTAAAATGCTCAACTTCTAGTTTAGAAAAATGTTTAACGAAATTGTCGTGATCATCCAGCCTCAATTTTCTCATTTAGTTTAGAATTAGTTTTTTCAAGCTCAATGACACGATCATGGAGACTTTCAGTACACAGATAGTTCATGAAATTTGGAAACATTAATAGAGCAATTTGAAGCGTTGAAAACACATCTCGAGCAACACATTCAAGAATAAGATTCTCATTCAATGTATGTGTTCTTCCTCTCAATCTCATTATATCTTAGTGCACGCCATAGTCATTAATTTCAACTATTATTGCATCAAATCCTTTTCCATTCCCTTAATATCCGCTTTCTATCCCCTTTTAAGACTCTCAAAGTGATCCTTTAGAAGTTTAAAGAAAGGCATGACCTCGCTAAATAACATTCTTTCATTTGTTCAAAACCCCTTTCTCCTTCGCTTATACCAGCTGGTGTGATCCTTTTCGCAAGTTTTCTCAAAATCAACAAATAGTTGAAATATAACGATTGCTAATTAATGTCTTGCTTTTAGTGGCAATTGTTCTAGGTACAAGATGCATTGGTGTATTAGAGGATACACACCGCCTAGGCATTTTCCGGGGGGAGGGTTTGTTTCTACAATATTTTCGACTTCCGCTTATCTAAATCCATTTTCCAAGACTTGTTCGGAGTCAACAATGTCTCGAGTCTTAAACTTGTTCAAGGAAATCCAGCTTTTCCTTCTTGTAGTCATGGGGAGTGATAATTACTTTCTTCTCTTGCATTTAGGATCATTTAGTTTCTTATTCATCTTCTCCCTAGTGACTTCATCTAATTTCTTGTCATCCTCAAAGCACTCAATGCAACTAGGTTTTTGTCTAGGTTTAAGAATCTCATTGCCATCATAGATAACACTTTGAGTCGCTTTTGCTATCTTCCATACTCGTGGTCGGGTTTATCTATAATGGGAATGCTATGCTTATCGCTTAGAACTCTATGCTTAGTGATCATGTGAGCAATCAATGGTGTTTCCTTGCATGTACAACTTGTTTTCAAGTTTGTTTTTCAAAGTTTTGATTAGAAAATCTCTTAAGAGCTTTGATTCCTTTGCATTAAATTCTTGCTTAAGCATTTTCACATTTTCTTGAAGTTCTTGTTTTTGCTTAGCGGTTTTAGAAAGTTTTTCTTGCAAGGAATTTAATTCTTGTTTCAATACTTCTTCTCTAAAATTACTTTTTCTAATTATCAGACGCACTTGGTCATCCATTTCCCGCTCACGAGTGGTCAACTCAAATTTTGCACGTTGTTCATAAATAGCAACACGCTCCTTATAGGCATTTAGTTCGTAGATAATGGAATCATCAAGAGCACATGCGTGATATTCATCAAAGACATATTCATTGTTGATCAAAGATGCATCACTTGGTACAACTTCACTTTCACTTTGTTTCACGTATTGATCGATGGGACAATATAGTTATTACCCATATTTTCAACATTTGATTCAACAGCTTTGCTGATTGTACTTTGTCATGCATCCGCTGCACATCAAGATCATCGATAGTTTTAATACCTCCGAGATGAGTTTGTCCTTGATGGGCCAGCTTGTGATGAAGAAGAGATCTTGGGAGAGACCATTGAGAGATGCTAGCCATAAAGATTGTGTGCAAGAGGTCCATCATCTACATCGTAGTCGTATGCATCACAACGCCGACTTGAAAGGCGCTCGATGATTGTGACCTATCTTCCAATAGGTCGCTCATCCACATCTCGCATCATAGGTCTTGGCATTGCCTCAAGAAGAAACAAAGAATTCCTCTTCATCCAACGCAGCACCATTGTCCCGAGCTTGTGCCAAAGAACATCTTGTCTCAAGTAATCAAGATTCCGAGGACGCTGAGATGTGCAGCTTCCTTGCAATGTGTCCTTCACCACCACGCTTATAGCATTTGATCTGCTTAGCTTGACCTTGGTTACCATTCCTTCCTCGATTCTGTTGCCAACATAACCTCTCGCCTCCACCTCTTCCTTGATCATACTGCCTTTCCGAATCGTTGCACCACTATCCTTCCATCTTTAACAAAGGGCTTGATTATGCGGGTTAGATGCGCTCGAGGTTGTTGTTGGTTTGTGGGAGAGAATTCATGTTCGACTAATGAGAAGAGTGTTGATTAATGATGTTACCCACGTGTGCATCAAAGATCGCCTTGTTTGAACTTAGGATCGTGGATGAGTTTGTGATTTCCATTACCCAAGGGTATGACTTGTGAAGCTTTGGTTGTGATTCCGATGTTTGAGTAGAAGGCGCTGAATCATTAGACGAGCTTGTCTCTCCCGGTTGGTTTTAAACCGATTGAGAATCAATTTTCAAACATAGCATGTCTCTCATTCTCAAGGAGGAAGGCATAGAGTTGCTCATAGTTTGTGTTCTTCATCCTTTAGTGAGTTTCACAAACAGTGACAAACTTGTGCCATTCGGGATTCATGTTGTTCACAAACTTCGAGTTCAAATTAATGTTAGGCATAGTCATTCGATGTTCCTCATGTCATTCACTAACTTATGGAATCTCACATAGTACTCATAGACACTCTCATCCGGTTTCATCTTGAAGTGCTCAAATTGCATAGAGTCAGATTCTCCGCCTTCCATAGTTAATTCGAACCCGAGAGAAGCATCTTAACATTATCCCAAATGCCTTTGCATCAAGCAGTTATGATTGATCACCAGATGTCTTTAGGAAGACCTTGAAGAACAATGTTCAAGCCCCGATATCTCGCATCGAATCTCTTTTTCTTATCATCAAGCTCATCATACATCTTAGGTCCGCTCCATTCCGTAAACAGGAGTACCATCTTCATTAGTATCAAGTATGTCTCTAGTCGCCTCAACTCGATATGGTCCTTCATCAATGGATTTGAGAATGTTGACACCATTTTCCTTTCCAAGGCAATACACCGATCTGAGCCCAAGAATCGTAGTCGGCCTCTATCAAGCACGGGTGGACCAGTATCCGAGCCACCGCTTGTACATCCTCCAATGCGGGAGATGACAAGAGGACGTTGGTAGACATGTTGATGATTATACGGGATTTTATAACTCTATGATTAAACCGAAATAGATTCTTCACGGATTTTACTAAATCAAGAGAAACCGTAAACAATCACTCAAGTCGCTAGATGATAAAGCTCTAAGTCGCTAGAAACAAATGCACTAAGTCGCTACCAATTAATTCGCTAGACACCAAGTCGCTAGAATCCCAAGTCGCTAGGTAGAAAGCAAGTCGCTAAGTAGTAACTCGCCATGCATCAAGTCGCTAGCCAAATTTTGGCAGCAATTCGCACACAAGTCGCTAGAAACACAAGTCGCTAAAGAGCAACTCACATCGACCAAGTCGCTACAACAGTCGCTACCCGTAGTGGAGATTCCACTACTTGTACTTTAACTCGCTAGCTCTAACTCGCTAGCACCAACACGTAAGTCGCTACAAAATGTGAAGCAAGTCGCTACCAAGAAACTATTCCGTGAACTAAGTCGCTAGCTTGAAAACCATCTAAACATCACTTTTCAATCCAAAACAACCCAACCAAGATGATTCAAGCTACCAAATGAAACCTAAACACTTATGATGATTCTAAACATAAAAGTACCAACAAAATTCAAACTTTAACACAAGAGATCAACCAAATGATGCAAAACCACTAAATTTTTTCAAACTCAAAACCACCTAAAACCACTATAAATCCAAAGATGTGCAAGATATGATCAAACCATGGTTCTTGATACCAATTGTTAGATATTCCTTTTCACATACACATCAAACCATAACACAAAGTAGCATATAGATGGAATTCTAGAGAGAAAGTTAGAGGTTTAGGGAACTTAGTGAGAGAAAGTGAAAGATATTATTATGAGCTCCAACTCTCTACCTGAAGGTAGAGAGTATTTATAGTCTTACATAAACGCCACACTTTGGGCTGGATCGTGCATACAGCTGGTAAAGACCCGTCTGCCCTCCACGGTGTTACTTAACTAGATTACTACTTAACTTAAAAGAACTACGACTACGAGCTTTCTAACGATTACATATACTTTAGGTGACCGACTCTTTAATACTGGGAATTTCTAATTCCTAACAGTTACCTCCTCTATGATCTCAACACCCACAAAGTCATCACAAGTAGAAATGTCCTCTTTGATGAGACTAAATTCCCCTTCCACACCACACCAAAACCTACCGGTACTTCATCCACTCCATCTACAACAGACACATTCTACACTCCTATAATACCATCACCATTCTTCACTTCAACACCTCCTACACCTACCACTGAACCAACATAACCAATACCAACAGGCTCTTCTACACCTCTTTCAACCACCTCAACACCACTACCAACTTCTACACCAGAACCTTTACATCAACAACAACCACCAACAACCACACCACCATCATCTACCTCAACTCACAATCCATCAACAATCACACCACCAGACTCTGAACCACCACCTATGGTCACAGATCCAGTGCTACCACCTCCTCTATCTACCCAGTCCATTCCCATTAGAACTTCCACAAGACATAAACAAGTCCCTACTAAACTTCAAGATTACCACTGTCAACTTCCAAAATCCAACATTCATCACTTCACTACATCCAAATATCACTACTCTCATTATTTAAGCTACTCTAACCTCAAATCCCATTCTCTACACCTCATACTTTCCATTGACAAAAACACTGAACCAACCACTTATTTACAAGCATCTAAACAACCAAAATGGGTTGAAGTAATGAATAAAGAAATACTAGCATTAGAAGAGAATGACACTTGGGAACTCACACAACTACCTCAAGGAAAATCAGCCATTGGAAGTAAATGGGTATTCAAAATCAAACTCAAAGCTGATGGATCCATAGAGAGATATAAGGCCAGGCTTGTGGCAAAGGGTTATCACCAGAAGGAAGGAGTTGACTACCATGAAACCTTTGCTCCAGCCATAAATGTCAACTGTCGTAACACTTCTCCATTGCGCTCACCAACACCGGATCATTGAACAACTAGATGTCAACAATGCATTTCTACATGGTGATCTACATGAAGAAGTATACATGCATGTTCCACAAGGCTACAATCAGACACTCCTACCTAACACAGTCCGCAAACTCAAGAAGTCTCTCTATGGTTTGAAACAGGCTAACATGCAATGGTTTGAAAAGCTCACAACCTTTCTCATTTCTCTTGGTTTCACTCAGAGCTATGTGGATACTTCCTTGTTCACTCTTAAAAAGGATGGTCATTTAACATCTCTCTTAGTCTATGTAGATGATATTCTCATAGCTGGCAACATTTCTCACATCATTCAAATAGTCAAACAGAAACTCAATGACAAATTCAGCATCAAAGATTTGGGCCCACTACACTATTACTTAGGCATTGAGTTCTTAAGAAATGATAAGGGATTAGCCATGACTCAAAGGAAGTATGCTCTTGAACTCATTACTCATGCTGGCTTATTGAACACAAAACCTTCTGCAACACCCTTAGATCCAAACAAAAGATTAACAAAGGATGCTGGTGATATCTTACCTGATCCATCTCTTTACGGAACCTTAGTTGGTAAACTACTCTACTTAACCATTACCAGACCTGATCTTGCTTTCTCTGCACAAGCTCTTAGTCAATTTCTACAGGAACCTAGAACCACTCACATGAAAGCATTAATTAAGGTTCTCAGATATGTTAAGTTATCTCTTGCTCAAGGTCTCTACTTTCTAGCTCACAACACCCTGTCCCTTTTAGCTTATTGTGACAGTGATTGGGCTGCTTGCCCTTTCACAAGAAGATCAGTCACTGGAAATGGCATTTTTCTGGGTTCTAGTCTTATTTCATGGATGTCCAAGAAACAAACTGTGGTTTCAAGGTCTTCTACATAAGCAGAGTACAGGGCACTAGCAGATACTACTTGTGAAATTACTTGGTTATCATGTCTACTCAAGGAATTTCAAATCTCAAGTCCAACTCCAGTTCCTATCATGTGTGATAATGCTTCAGCCATAGCTTTAGCTTCTAATCTAGTTCATCATGCTAGGACTAAACATATTGAGCTTGATTGTCATTTTGTTCGAGACAAGATAAAGGTCGCCAAATCTCTCCTAAATTCATCTCTACCAAACACCAAGTTGTCGACATACTCACAAAAGGTCTCAGCAGACTTACACTATATTGCTTATCTGTTAGGCATGTGTAATCCTTACACACCGCCAACTTCATGGGGATGATGATACAGAATCATAGTCGATCCAAACACTCAAGAAATCAGATACACAAGTCTCCACAAAGAACCACACAAGATGAGACTTATGATGAACCAGAGCATGTCAAGATGTTATGCAATGTAGTTTCTGTATAGCTTGTATATAGTTAACTAGTTAAGCATAGTATGTAGTAGTATATATGTTAGACTTGTCTTAGTTCTGTAACAAATTCATAATGCTTTAATGCAATCCAATTCATTTTTCACACACAATATATTTTCTCTCATTTCTTTATACTTGATAACTATGAGAAAATAAAACGGATGAGGTTTTTCCAGGTTGAGGTTACCCGGGGATTGGGAGGGCTAGTCTTTGACTCAGATGTACCCGGTCTAACCGAAAAGTGTCCTAGTCCGTCCCTGCCCGAAGATGTTTACCTAGTGACCTTTTTATTTTTAAAACAGATAAAAAAAAAAATTATATGATTCGAGGTTTGACCTCTTGTGAGGAAATTTGACCATTAAGACATCTTGGTGATGGTTGATAGCTATCAGAAAATGCAACAAATTTTAATCTTTATCGGCCTAAAATACATATGTACATTATATTCTAGTGTTATATAGTTGACAGTTTAGTATGTTGTCTATGTATCCGTTTGAAAGACATGATTCTTGGTTGTATATTTTAGTTTTATTGGGTGAATGTATGCAGATAATTCCATTTTTATCTTTTTTAACTTGCAGGGCTATTGGGATATCAAGACATGAACTAAATGCCGTTAACAGAAGAACAAGGCCATTACCAAGGCAGAGGTCACTAGGGGAGACCGATATTCTGCAGTGGCGTGCGAGGTATAGCATGTAAATACGTATAACATTGATTGATTTAGTTTCTTTGAAATTTGTTTGATGATGTGAATTCATGAATATGTATTCGCAGCATATATGAGCAGAACATGCGGGCTGTACCTTGTCCTAGCAGAAGGCCTCTCGAGCAGGTATCAACATTACAACTTACACAACTTCATCATTTTCACTTGCTAAAAAACAAGTGATAATTAAACTTTGTTAAGGATTAATTGTAGATTGTAGATATTTAAATCATGGGCTTTTCTGAAGTAGACGATCCATCAATTTGGATATAATTATATTACAGTTATTGATGTTAAAATTTAAAAATGTACTATATATGTAGGCTTCTCTAGATTCTGATATCTTCAAGTTAACAACTATCATTTGCAGCGAAATTATGTTTATAATTTATTAATACTTTTAGGAATCTATGGGAAGAAACCGTTACAAGGAAAGGTTTCTCC
The DNA here is from genome assembly GCA_022545495.1 of Chrysanthemum lavandulifolium. Classification (NCBI taxonomy): domain Eukaryota; kingdom Viridiplantae; phylum Streptophyta; class Magnoliopsida; order Asterales; family Asteraceae; genus Chrysanthemum; species Chrysanthemum lavandulifolium. Next base: position 269,647,444 of record CM040240.1, read on the forward strand.
AAAGAATAGAACCATGGATACATCAGGAACTAAATGCTGTTCTTGGGGATCCAAATCCAGCTGTACTTGTACATTTGGTGACATCACTCTTTATCTCGAGCCTTGAAGAAGGTACTTCGAGAGCTGGTAGTGAAAAAGTCAACTATCTTGAACGTTTGCATCCTTTGGTGTCCTGAAGATTATTCTACCATAAAGAAAAAGGATCTTTACAATATCTTTTCTAGGGGAATCCTCCTTCAACAGGACAAAGTGGTTTATTTATCTTTTACTTTTTTATGTAAAGTTCAAAATCACACATGAAGTTACACATGACAGAAATTAAGTCTATTTTCTTTTGCTGTATAACAGTTATTGTCATTCGTTGGTTATGGAGAAAGAAACGAAATGGTTTCAGCGACAATGTTTTCCTACAGAAACAGTTGTCCACATGACGGGAAATCTCTTCCAGAATCAAGGTTATTCTGACTACCTCTCTAAAATTTGTTAGTATTAAGTGATAAGCGCACATATGAATTATTTTTGGAAGTATATTTTAAAGTTACCCTTTTTAATGTTCAATTAAGGTTTTTTTGGTGCAAAGGGTGAAATATATTACTATCAAAACAACTTACAAACAATTGAGGAAAATACACACAAAATATAATAAAGCTTGACACACATCTCATACAACTAAATCAAACATCTCTGATAAGCTGCGTACTATTATCTGATACATCACCAAACAGAGGAAATGAACAGCTTCATACAATCTGCTTAACAACATTCATCTACTTAGCAACAAACAGCTCTGAATTCACCCTAAATGCACCAAGACTATAGCTCCATATCTACATTTCATAACCAACTCCTAACCAAGACCATTCAACCATCATCCACAATGATCAAGGAAGGAGAAGGTAAGGCATCGATATGTAAGCTATAGCCACACCCAAACTCTCCAAATAGGGGCTATACCAGATACCTACATTTCCATTTTAGAAAACTAAAAGGCATCAGTATCCGGGAACACACACCCTATATGAGAACCAACCTAACCTCCTTTGGTAACACATAGCGGACCAAGTAGGTTCATCTTTCACTCCTCACTATTCCCAGTAACATGTGCTACCCACCAAGTCCATTTACCCAACTCAGCAGGGAACCTACATTATGATGAACTTGTACCATTCACATTGCCTACTCAATGCACCAAAACAGTTGCCTAACAAAGGTCTATAACAAGAGAGACAAAATAAACAATAACAAGCCATCAAGGTACTAAGCAATATGCTGAAATGGACTTACACAGCTTATACTTCCAGTTGTTGAGGGATAAGCAAAATGGTATGAACCATAATGTTTGCAGAATCTTGATATTCAACACTGCAGAAAGCTATCTTTTAAGCATAGCTATCCAGATAACATGTTTAACTGGATATCAGATAAACCCAAACACTCCATAAGTTGGATACCACCTAACAGGAAACTATCTTTTGAAGGTTTCAATCAAACAGTAGAAAGGACACCACTCAATTTCATGTAGTCTCAGCCCTCAAATAAGACTTGAATGAGAACTTTTTCCACCTCCAATGTATTAGCCATCTGTTATTATACTGTCATCCAAACACCTGTTACTTATCAGTTACATTCAAGCTGCCATTTGAGCACCCAATTCCACAATTGTCAATGAATTTCATATTAACCAATTGCAGTTCGTGTCAATATCCCACATCTTGTATGTTTGACTTACTGCAGTTGACTTTTTCACATTTAGACTTTTAAGCTTCCATTTAATTTCCTCCTTGATTATCTTTATTAAGACTTCCTCATTCCTTCTCAATTCTTGAAATATCCTCAGATTTCTTTCATGCCATATGTTATATACACAGGCTGAAGTTCCTATCTTGCTCAGAACACTTTTAATGTTGTTTTTACTATGCATATCCTGTAGTTTATCAAATATTGCAGCCCATTCATTACTTGTCTGGTCCATATAATCATCTTTTTTATCCCTTCCCAAATCTTCTTGGAATATGAGCATTGGAAGAATAAATGAGTAACTGAGTCACTACATTGGTCACAAAGGGCACATGAGTAGTTTATCCATGTGTTCCATTTAGCCATCACATCATGAGTCTGCAACTTTTTATGAATAGCCAACCATGTTGAACTTAACTTGTTTATTTTCCTTGTTTAACCAAACAGCCTTGTCAGGGGAGTCATTCAATCAAAAACCACTGATTGAGTTAAGCACAGGGAATTTAGCATACCATTCATCAGGCCATTTCCACCTTCCATCCTCAATTAGATTAGCGATAGTGTCATCATCACTGAATCTAGCATCATAGATGTCCCTTTTTGTAATGAACTGTGACAAAGGCCCTTGTTAACTCCATATATCACAATGACTACCTGCACTTACACAAAACATATTTGAATCCCTTTGACCATGTTCTGTTGGCCATGCTGATCCCTGCACAAATCAAACAGAGCTAAATAGTCTTTCATCTTTTGCTCTTTTACACTTGAGACCAAACGTTCTATATGACTAAACTTCAGGCTTCATCACATGAGCTTAATAACTAATGTTGTGCAAGAGAATATATAATACTCACTATATGATCGAGAACTAATATAAACTTTTAATAGGGTGGTTGAGGTATGCCCCTGTTTTGGCTCATGACCGTAAAAAGTAAAGTAACTCCCAATGCCGCCTTCCACGGGTTATGGGTACCCAATACCGCTTCCGTGTTTGGGGAGGTTAAGATGTAGATGCCTTACCCCTACCTAAGGTAGAGAGGCTGCTTCCAGCTCTACCAAAGGTAGAAAGGACCTCCGCCTTTTGTGGAGGAGGATCGAACCCCGACCTCTCGGTTGAGAGGCAAGGGTTTTCCAACCGATCCAACCCTACTTTGATTTTGGCTCATGACCGTGAATTATAAATTTTGTTAGCATTTTGAAAGTCTTTTAAATAGAGATTTTACTATACAGAAGTCTTAATATAGAATTTAAGCTCTTGTTCCGAAAAATTATTTTGCCATTTGTTTGGGTAAAGAATTACGAAATTCAAGAGTAGAAGTGTATGGGAATAAAGGTTGTGACTCATTAAGGCTTGGATATTTATAATATGTGCAGGTTTGGGGCAGTAGTGGAGATATTGGATATTTTCAACTTGAACATCGAAATCATGACAAGAGCTCAATTTTTATCTTCATTATCCCCTCCAAGATCCGGAATCCCATTATCTGACACCCAAAGTATCTGCAAATATTACAAGGGACTCAGAGATTAATTAGCAGACCCAATGCTTAATAATATAGTACCAGGTTAAGGGTTCAAAGAATATCAAACAAAAGGTAAACCAGAAACAACCTGTTGTTGATCACGTAATACGTGAATTCCCTTAATGTTCTTTGTAAAATCTTTTCAGCATCTTTTGAGTTCCCAACATACTCCACCTGGATATTTTCCCATATAACGGTTATAATATGTTCTTATTTAACGAAAATCAAACAGGATCATATTTAGTTTTTTAAGTTTATAAGTACCAAACCTCACCTTAAAACTGGAAGTATCTCTAGACAAGGAAGGTTCTGATAAAGCTTGGCAAGCTTCACGAAACAGTTTCTCTACAATATTCGGCGTTAACTCTTTATTTTGAACCAGACTGACCATTACCACATGTCCACATGGATTTTCGAATATGATGGAAAATATACAAGATAAATGCCGGTGCCCCGAACATCAAAGCTGAAAATAGAAAAGTAACAAATTACAATTGATTTTAACCTTTTTCTTATTGTAAGCAGGTTTGAGAGCATCATAATAGAATACTGGAACTTACCTTTTGTACAAGTAGAGAAAAAGGATTGACGATTCTAAGTAACAGCACTCTGTAGTGGTTTTCATATAACTTTTATGCGGGCAGTAAGTTGAGGCACTTCACACGATGCCAAAAGCAAAACTTCATATTGCAGACATGAGAAGTACAGTTGTTAGTAACTAACCCTAAAAGGGTCTGAAAGGATTAATAACAAATTCAAATAAGCACATTATATTGTCAGTCGTGATGTGTCTTATTGGGAGCATTATCTATAACCAGAAAGAGAAACAAAGATAGAAATTGACACTTGAAATTGATAAGAAATAACATTTTAGGCTAATTATGTTATTACTTTTCTTCTTTACTCTTTTGGATACCCAATATAGTTAAGCCAAAATTAAATAACACTAATCAAACAGGCCCACAATTAGATTAGTAGAAACTAACCAGCTGTACGACTACTGGCATAAAGAGAAAGCACGGCATGAATATCAACATACATAGCAGGAACATTGAAGTCTCAAACATGAATTGAGTCATCTTCTCTGTTAGCCTTAGGATACCTCAAAGTAAGGATACCTCTCCTTGACTGTGCTTCATCACCAACGTAAGCATCTTTTTAGTCCACCATAACACCGGTATGTCTTGGTCTACCAAAAATACTTTGGAAAACTACCTCAAGCATCATCACCAGCAAACACAACCTACAGATTTCATAAAACAAACTCAAATCAAAGCAAAAAAACAATTAAAATTTTGAATTAACAAGTATCGAATGATACAAACCTTCACCATTCCAGTACCATTGTCACAAACTAGGGGCTGAATATATTCGTATCGGCCATTTTCTATGGACTGTAATACAAAATAAAATAAACAGTCACTACGCCATTCGCTTTTCAACTTAAATAACAACCTTCAATCAGTTGCGCATTGTGCATAAATTGATAAACACCACAATTGACACTATACATGAAAATACTAAGGCATGCTCATTTCACTTTCTTCCTAACAATTATCTAAATCTCACTTCACGAATTTATTATTCAAAAACATCAAGTTCAAGTTTCAGCATAATGTGATTATATATATACATAATGCTAATTATGCCTTTGTAAGCATCTAATAATCAAACACAACTACTTTTTATAATGGTGTTGGCCTTCGATCATTTTGAGCTTCTTTTTTCTATTCGAATTTCGAAGAGTAGCACTAAAACAATTCATCCACCTTTACTCATCTTCGTATCCTTAGTTTTCCAATTAAGTTAGACAAATCAAGCTTCAACTTTTGCAACTAACTAACTAAACTACATTATCTATTTTTTGAATTCACATCAACGTAAGAAAACCACAAAGTTAGTTCAAAACCAAAGAAACTCACCCACGACTATTACTATTACGACTCCCCACATGTATAGTCGCATATGTCATGCCTGCTATTGAGCTAACAAGTGCGAAATAACATGCTCTAACTGCAAGTCTAAGAACACGCTACATTGCCATTGTCAATTCACTACAAGAACAACTACCTCGGCTCATTATCTATTAAATTACAAACATTAGACACCTTGAGTTCCAACTTTATATTAAGTAAATGCAATTAGACAAACACGTCACAGGACCATAAACACATTAGTCAAGTTGCTCTCAACACATACGCAAAACATAGTCGTAACCATAAGACTAATTATCTACAAGTATGAAATAACAATACAAACTTATAGTGCTAATCCTGCTACAACATTTCCCTTGCGCCTTCTATCAAACACTTGTCATGCGTAAAAAGCCTACCATTATCAAACACTGAATTTGCTACAACATTTCCCTTGCGCATTTTATCAAACACTTGTCATGCATTAAAAGGCCTAATCACATTAACATTACACTTATAAAAGAAAATTTGCATAGAGGACTAAAATTCATTTATTGCATACAGGACTAAACACATAACCAAACAAAATTGCAGGAAATATACCTATCGAAGCAATTCCATAGAACTAGAGGCAATTCCGGCGAGTTCTGGTATTTAATTGGGGAGGGTGGAGATGATGGTGTGTGTTTTCAGATCTAGGGTTTGGGGAAAGAAAATGGGGACGGAGGGAAAAATGGAGCTAGATTGGTTGAGATATGAGAGAAGAAAACTTAAAATGAGATACTCCTTATAATAACACATTAGAGATGCATCTACTTGAATTAGATGCATCTCTATACATTTAGATGCATCCCAACTAGTTTTGAAAGTGATTTTGAAGGGAAACGATGCAAAGTGGTACTATGAACAAATTTGACCCGTATGGGACAAAAAATACATAGGATTTGTCTAACTTGATGAAATGTATCTAATTTTTTGCTAGAAAGTATATTATGATGCATCTAAAAGATTAGAGATGCATCTAATTGAAGTCGATGCATCTCTAATGTGTGGTTATAGTTATTTCTCATCCTTCTCATTTTAAGTTTTTTTCTTATTTGATCCTTAGTCTTTTATTCTTTGTTAACACGATATTTAGTGGAATCGGTTGAGATGCAAATATTTTTATTATCTCCGTCCCATATTAACTGTCCAGTTTGACTTTTCAAAGTCTTTCTTTTTCAACTTTGACTTTTAATATTTTTATTTATGTTATATAATACTTGATGCAAAATATATGAATAGAATGGGGTTTAAATGTATTTTCATTGATATAACTTTCATCAAGTATTATATAACACAAACAAAAATATTTAAGGTCAAAGTTGACAAAGAAAGACTTAAAAAAGTCACACAAGACGCTTAATATAAGACGAGATGTAGATTATATGTACCACACGACGTGCATTCCGTGATCGAATTTTCTGGTAATGTGATGTTATGCGGTCATACATTTTTTAACACTTAATTTAAAAATAATAATAACGGAGATCTTGTTTAGTTTTCTTTTCGCTTTCGAGTCTGGGTAGATCTTTGTTATTAGTTTATTAGTGTGAGTTAGGGGTGATTGGTGGGTAGCCTAACAAAAAAAAAAAAAAAAAAAAAATCTTACAAAGTTAAAATGTTTTTCAATAATGTACCGCTCACTTTTTTTTTTTTTTAGTCAAGTGAGTTATCGATCGAGGGATGAACCCTTCACATTTTGGGGCCGACGGACACGCTTCAACCCTCATGTCAGCAATGGCAATGACTCGGTCGATGCACCAACGCGGCAGAGGTGGCAAATGGTTGGGTTGGGTTGGGTTGGTCTTGGGTCTTAGATGGGTATGGGTCTATATTGGTATGGGTCTAGATGGGTCACTTGAAAGGATGGGTCTAGATGGGTATGAGTATAAATGGGTAAGAGTCGGGTCGGGTCGGGTTTTTTTGGGTTTTGCTAGTTTTTTTGTTTAATCATGGAACATAATAATTAATTACTGTAAACAAAGACAAAAAGTATTCAATATCCATATTTTACGTTTTCGTCAGTTTTTATACGTTTTCATCCGTTTTCGTATGTATTTTTATGTTTTATAAGTTTCCATCCGTTTTTGTCTAGTGTCATCCGTTTTTATACGTTTTCGTCCGTTTTATACGATTCCGTCCGCTTTTATACGCTTTCATCCGCTTTTATACGCTTTCATCGCTTTTATACGCTTTTGTCGGTTTAATACGATTCGTCCGCTTTACACGCTTTCATCCGCTTTTATACGCTTTTCGTTAGTTTTTGTCCGCTTTTTAAGTTTTCGCCGTTTTTCACGCCGTCCGCTTTTCGTTTTGTCCCTTTTACATTTACATCCGCTTTTAACGCTTTTACGCTTTGCACGTTTGTCCATTTTTACGCTTTTCTCCGCTTACACGCTTCCGCCCATTTTTTTTCGTTTTTACGTCGTCCATCTTTACGTTTTGTCCGCTTTACGTTTTCATCGCTTTTTCCGTTTCACGCCGTCCGCTTTTACGTTTTCGTCTGCGTGTTTTTTCGTTTTGTCCGTTTTGCACGCCGTCGATTTTTAACGTTGTCCGCGCACGTTATCGTCACCTTTTTTACGTTTTGTCCGTTTTACACGCCAACCGCTTTTACGTTTTGTCCGTTTTACGCCGCCCGATTTTAACCTTTTTGTTTTTGCACGCTATCGTCACTTTTTGCTGTTGTCCGTTTTACATCGCCGTCCGGTTTTTATGTTTTATCCGTTACATTTCGTCCGCTTTTACATTCTTGTCCGCTTTTACACGCCGTCCGCTTTTACGTTTTTCGTTAACTCATTTCGCCCGTTTTACGCTTTTGTCCGTTTTACGCCGTCCACTTTTTACGCTTTTGTCCGCTTTAACGCCTTCATCCGCTTTTACGTTTTCCGTCGTTTTACGCTTTTGTCCGCTTTTAACATTTTTACGTTATTGTCCGTTTTGCACGCCGCCGCCTTTTTACGCTTTTACACTTTTTCATCCGCTTTTTGTTTTATCCGTTTTCGCCGTCTGCTTTTTACATTTTCGTCTTCGAAAACGTAAAGAATAGACGAAAACGTGTAAAAATGGACAAAAACGTAAAAAACTGACGAAAACGTATTAAAACAGAGGAAAACGTAAAAAATGGTTGAAAACGTGTAAAAACGGACAAAAACGTAAAAAAAACCGGACGGAAACGTGTAAAAACGGACAGAAACGTTAGAAAACGGACGAAAATGTGTAAAAACGGATAAAACCAAAAAAAACCGGACGAAAACGTGTAAAACTGACAAAAGCGTAAAACCGACAATAACGCAAAACGGACAAAAACGTTAAAAAGCGCATTGTAAAACGTAAACGGACAAAACGTAAAAGCGGACGAAAACAAGAAAAACGGCGAAACGCAAAAAGGACAAAAGGTGTGGAAACGGGCAAAACATAATAAAACAGATGAAAACGTAAAACGGACAAAACGTTAAAAAGAGACGAAACGTGGAAACGGCAAAACGTAAAACCGGCGAAACGCAAAACGGACAAAAAGTAAAAACTGACGGCGTGCAAAACGGACAAAATGTAAAACAAAGCGAAACGAGTAAAACGGAGAAAACGTAAAAGCGACTAAAACGCGAAAAACGGGTGAAAATGTAACAAACGGACGAAAACATGTGAAACCGACAAAACGTAAAAACCGACGAAACGTAAAAACGGACAAAACGAAAACGGACGAAACGTAAAATTGGATAAAAACAAAACCGGATGAAACGTAAAAAGCGGACAAAACGTAAAAAGCTCGACGAAAAACGTAAAACGTAAAACTCAAAAATTGACGAAAACGTAAAAATGTATTTAAAACGGTAAAACGGACAAAAACGTAAAATATGACGGAAACGTGAAAAACGGGCGAAAACGTAAAAAAGAGACGAAGCGTAAAAATGGACGAAAACGTGTAAAACGGACAAAAGCGTAAAAAAATGATTAAAACGTGCAAAACGTAAAAACCTTTAAAAAGTATTTAATATGATAAAAATGTATGGAAACGTATAGAAATAGACTATGTGTGATTTTTATAATTTTAGTTAACAACCAACTTAAACAATGTAAATATTGTACTAGACCCATGTGGGTATATTATTAGACCCAACTAGACCCATTAATATTAATTAATTAAAATAAACTAAACCCATCTAAACTCATTTATTAAAATAAACTAAACCCATTTAGACCCATCTCATTAAAAAAATTTACCCAACTAGAACCAAATTTAACCATTGGGTATTAAATTGCCACCTCTAACTGCGGACAGCCTAATGGCTTTATTTTTAAGTGCTTGACTTAGTAGCTTGATTAGATTGTACATTGTGGTTAAATGGTTGTATATTTTGGTGAAGAGGTAAATTAAATAGTGTGTTAATTGTATATGTTGAATAGTATACTTTTTTAGTTTTATTTGTGCTTCAAATAGTTGTAACTTATGTTGTTCACTTGTATTTACTTAAAAATTATATATTAGGAAATCTTAAAAAATTAATAGGAGGGAATGTACAAGATGCATTATAAATAGTATAGATATAGATTATATTACAACAATTTAATGGGAATAATATTTAGCGAGCACATAGTGCATCTTTTTGCAGTATTTGTTGTTCACTAGTATGCATATGTTACTGAAAATTATATCACATATACAACACGCTAGCAATACATGTCACACAGTGATCGATATTTTCTGTCATTAACTTCTAAAATTTTAGTGACTCGTAATGTTATCACTTTTTTATATTGAAAAAAATCTCACATGTACTTAGTGACAAAGTAGTTACCACTTTTAAGCTTGGTCACTAACTATTTATGGATGACAAAATATTAATGTCCATGTGCTATATGGTCACTATTTTGCTTAAATAACAAAAAAAATTCGGCACTAAATTCTAGTCACTAAAAGCCCTTTTTTCTTGTAGTGTGCAAGGCTTGCACTAATTAACTATCTAAATTACATAACTGCTTAATACTAGAAAATAACAGGAATTTATCAATAAAAACATAGACATATAAGTTGGACTACTAGGTTACTTTATTGCAGCAACTAGACTTATAGTGATATAACACCATATAGTATTCATTAGTAACACCTGTGCAACAAACAATGATATTATGCCGCTTCCAGCACCAACATCAACCACTACCCGTCCACCAAAATCTACTTGGTTCTCAATTACCGCGGCATAGTAGGAACCTAAAAAAGAAAGCAACATTAATCATACATTTCACCTGTCCTCACATAATCCTGCATCATATTTTGTTGACGAAGCGGTTGTCCGTAATAATGGAAATACATCTTAGCAAAAGATGCTTCAATTTCATCATCGAACTTGCTTTTGGAGGAAGACACCGTTCCATTTACTAAACTTGATCCTGTTAAAAGAAACAATAAATAATCAAGTCATCTACTCCTTCAAAAATATGACTTTCATGGAATGTAATTATCAACACTAATTAATCAATTAAACGAATAACAAATACAGATAATGATATTTATACTACCTGAGTGGTTGTAAAGTCAAAGTTGATAGAATGTTGACCATCAGGTTCGAGAAAGAACTGCAGTCTCCGATGAGCGGTCACCAAGCTTTCAAAGACAAACAAGAGAAGGAACGAAGAGGAGATAAAGCGTATCATTAGTCATAACAAGTGACAATATATTTCGATGTGATTGATTTGCACACCAATTGTTTGACGAAATGTGTGCCAGTAAATTGGTCATGGTAGTGACACCCTTGAGATTTGTTCTTTGGTTAGAATGGTTCAATATATGCTAATGGCATGTACAATAATGAGGAAAATGTTCGACTAAGTTATCGAACTTAGTTTTTGTTCATTCAAGTTACCAAACTTTGTATTATTTGTTAATTACTGAACACTATAAAAAATGTTACATTCATATTACTTCATTGACTACTAACTTGTTACTAACCAGATTACCATAGTCCATGTCACTGAACTAAAATATACGTCATTTCTAGTTAGGGCGCACCACTTACAACTTTATTTTTTTTATTCAAATTTCCAAATAAACTAAATTCATTTAATTAAAAATAAATATTATACAACACAATAAAAAACATACGAAACGTAAAATATATGGTAAAAAATATATGTCCTTTCAAATTTAAACACAAGTAAAATAAAAATATTAGTTTTACGCTTTTCAATAAAAAAAATCAAAACACCCTTTTTTTAAACGATACAGTTTGAGCGGGATTATTTAAATTCATATTAAATTCAAATTCAAAATCATATTAAAATTGGAGCGGGATGATTCAAAATCAAAATCAAAATCATATCTGCCTATATATACAACTCTACCAGAAGTTGAAGTTTCATACAACTCACACACACAAAGATGTCTCGCAAAGATTTCTCTCAACAATTCTCAAGTCCACCACAACTGCCAGAAAGTACAACACAATTCCTAAGTCCACCAAAATAGCCAAAAACTACCTTTCCACAAGAAGTTGAAGTTTATTCAACTCCACCAGAAGATGTCATTCCAGTTTTTCAACCGGAAAATGTATTTGTAAACACTCCACCTCCTAACAATCCACCTGTTAACATTCCACAGGTGGACCTCCAATTCCGTTTGGGTTTAGTGAGGCTTATCTTCGTGAACTTAAGCAGGACGAGGAAAATCATAGAGAGATTAGAGAAACGAGGCATCGCGAGGAAGCTGTCGTTTGGAATGCGAAGCCGGAAGTCGAATATCTTAGCGTAATCGGTTTGACATCATGGAAGGAAAGTATTATGTCAAGAGTTTAGAACCTCTTTGAGCGAGGAGGGTTACAACTCGGATGATTCGATTCTTAAGTATTTCAATTAATTTGGTGGTAGTTTGTATTAAGCGTATTATGTATTTGCTGTTTTCACTTTAAATTTCAAGTAATTTAGTGTTTTAACTTAAATGTTCAATGTAATTTGTGTGTTTAAATTTATGATTGCTTTTTTTTACATATCATTTTTAACAAAACAATTTGCATTATTTTTCCTCCAAAACACTTCATCTTCCATGTTTAACAACACAAAATACATTTCATCATGTAAAAAAAAACACGCAACCTCTCATCGTACAAACGAAGAAGTAGACGACGGCGAGCCAGGACACGCTAGGGCGGTGTCACGGTGTGGCTTGGCGAAGTGCCACATAGGTACGGCCAGATTCGAAGACGAGCCACACCTAATGCTGTTATAGACAAAACAACTACCTAGGGATGGCAACGGTAGGGTTCGGGCGGGTTTTAGGAACCTGCATCGCTTATAATATCCAAACCCAACCCGCCTAATACTGATGGGTACCCGATTATTATTATCCATCGGGTTATCGCTTTTCCAGCGGTATCGGTTATCCCTAATTAAAATCATCGTTGTACAACTCAACCTAAAAAAGACCAAAACACCCTAATATATTCAAAAGTTTTTAGAAGTTAAACAATATTTGTAATGTTTGAAGATTAAAGAGTTAATGTGTCATGTGCTTGAGAGTTAAAGCGTCAAGTGTAAGTGTGAATTTAATAGTTTGTAATTACCAAGATATATACTATTAAGGAGTAGAGTAGAAAAAAATTGTTCAATGTTAAGAGCTCAAAACTTATTAGGACCTTATATAAATTAGCAAAAAAATACGGGTACAAATTGGTATACAGTGCACGGTACGTAACACCCCAAAACGACAATGCTTTTTTTTTTTTTTTTTTTTTTACCGTCGAAATGGACCCATCTACCTCTAAAATGGACTCATTTTTAGTTACTCTAAAAATGACTCATTCGAGTCTAAAATAGACTCTTTTACCTCTAAAATGGACCCATTTGCTGTTATACTAAAGATGACCCATTTGAAACTAAAATAGACTCTTTTACCTCTGAAATGGACCCATTTGCTGTTATACTAAAAACGACCCATTTGAGTCTAAAATAGACCCTTTTACCTCTAAAATAGACCCATTTGCTGTTATACTAAAAATGACCCATTTGAGACTAAAACAGACTCTTTTACCTCTGAAATGGACCCATTTGCTGTTATACTAAAAACGACCCATTTGAGTCTATAATAGACCCTTTTACCTCTAAAATGGACCCATTTGCTGTTATACTAAAAATGACCCATTTGAGTCTAAAATAAACCCTTTTTACCCGCACGCACTTTTGAACATGAAATTTACTTACACACTCGATCAACACTTAATACAACATGACTTAACATTACTTGAATATTATAAAAGTGCGAGTACAAAGTCTTGAACCATAACATTTCAAAATGGGTGAAATTGGCTAGTTGCCAAACACCACTACATTGCAACATTATAAGCATTTAACCATGAACACCAGTGACCATTTTAAACAAAAGATGTACCAAGCTTTAAAACGACACTACGGGGCTTCCAACTTCCAACAAGCTTGATCCAAAGAGATGGCTTCTACTTACCAGATCCAAAATGCTAGACTTCTAATAAACAACCATACTAAACCTTATCTTTACCTTTACTTGAACCTTCGGTACCTATCAAGAAAACATCACAACTAAACATATAAGCGAAACGCTTAGTAAGTACATGGCATAACAAGCTAAACAAAGCATAATATAAATCATGCCTTAACCATAACTAGTCTATTCACTAGTTAAGCTAGCGATATAGGGGCACATACCTCACGCCAACATTGTCGGCCTAAACGTGATCAACCCACGAGGTTGAACCTCGTCCCATAGTTAGCCCAAAGACTAACTAAGCTATGCCTAGAAATGGATCCATAACTAGCTAACGCACCCTATATCCTATCTTTCACCATTACCATGTAACAAACATGATAAAGCTAACAAAACACAAACCATTATCATACATGTAATATGATAAAGCTAACAAAACATGTTATAACCATATACTTACCTTGATTCTCAACCACAACCTTACTAGCAAAAGCTTCCCACCTCTTACTTGCTTCCTATATCACAATCATATCTAATTAGGGACTAATTTCAACACTAACATGACATATCATCAATCTTTAACCCTTAAGCCTAATCTCATAACATAAACCCTAATTCACAAATTGAGGGAAAACACTTACTTGTGGTGGGGATTAACAATTAAGACTTTATAGTAGCTTGATGATCCTTCAAATGGCAAATTATAGCTTGGATGAGAAATATAAATTCCCTCCTTTTCTTCTTCTCTTATACGACACACACTACTCACACACTTCTTCTAATTTCTCTCAATTTCTGGACTTTTCTAGTTATATAAAAGTTATTAATTAACTTTGGTCATTTGGCAATCTTAGTCCCTAAAGTTTCATTCTTCACATATTGGCCACACATCTCTTCACTACTAGACTCATAACACACAACTTATTGTATTTTACATATATGAATATATATATATATAGTACCTCGCTGGGATACGGGTGTAACAGTACGGGTAAACGGGCAGGTATTACTAGAACCCGTACCCGATAAAAAAAGAATATACCTACCCGAACCGTATCCAAACCCGCGAACCCGCCCCCGAACCCGACCCAACCGGTTCGGGTTACGGTTTTCCCATCTGTTTCGGGTGCTTTTGCCATCCCTACAACTACCCAAACACCTCGTAAAGTCAACCCAACACAAACACAAACATGTCATCATCATCATCATCGTACAACCACCAAGACTTCATAACCAACCACATAATCCCATCCATAACCAAAAACAAAACATGCTCCATATGTCTAAACAACAAAATCTCAAACCCATCTCTGATACCCATTTGTTTACACGCTTATTGCACTCATTGTATTCTTAAATGGAGTGATTTTAAGAGGGTCTGTCCCCTTTGTAAAGCCAAGTTTAGTTCTTTGTTTCTTGAGATTGATGTTGAGTCTTTAAGTTATCGGACACTTCATTTGTCGAAAGATGTTAAGGGATCGAGTAGTAATGTGGGTGGTGGGTTGAGGTTTAGAAGAAGGGATCTTGTGGCTCAAAGAAGGTAGAGCTTTTGTTAAGCTATGAGGGTTTGTTTAAGCTTATATGTGTGCTTATGAGCTTATTTGATTCGGCTTATAATAATGATGGGGTGTTTGGCACGAAAAGGCATCATACTTGCCACTTTTTATCATTGTGTGTAGCCTCTTTTTTTTCATCTTGACACCAACCTTTTGAATTCGTGCTGTCTGTACTTTGTGACAATTTTACCCTTACTTTTTTCAAATTCTGAAGGTAAAATGGTCATTTTCATGGCTGAAATAATCGCAAAGTACACACAATAGCACGAATTCAAAAGGTTGGTGTCAAAATGGAAAAAAAAAGACGCTATACCCAATGACAAAAAGTGGCAAGTATGATGCCTTTTCGTGCCAATAACCCGTTTCTTTTTTCCTTTATTCCCGCTTAATGAGTGGGCCTATCCCTTATTCCCTCTTAATGAGGGTCTTGAATAAGTGGTTGATATAGACAAAGACCCACACCTCTTAATTTAGTAAACACCCCTAATGGGCTTATATAAGTTGATCATATCATAATAAAGTTATATAAGCCCACAAGTCTTAAAATAAGCCGGAAAATTGAGGCTTATAAAATATAAGGCGAAAAACAAATAAGCTTGTAAGCTACATATAAGCTTAAACAAACACCCCTAAGTTATTAGGGTGTTTGGGATTGGTTTTTTCAAAGTGCTTATATATGTGATAATCACTAGGTAGACATTTGAGGTGGCCAGGAAAGGGTCGGAAATGGTCATGGGGTTACCTTGTTTGGCCGTGTACATCTGAGTTAAGGAAAACCTCATCAGTTTACTCGTTTAGAATCATTTTTTATGCTAAACACCCATTATAAGTTAATCCAAAAGAATAGTGCTTTTTTTTGGGATCTTGTTGTATTCATTTACAAAAGCGAAATGATTGGATATCTAAATTCATGTATAATTTTGTGCCTAAAACTGTGTGTCATTAGCTTATTGGTTTATGCTGAATTGGCCACCTTTGTTACAGCTAATGAAATAGCAAACACCCAATTTAAGCATAGAATTAGGTATGAGTTTAGTCCTTGTTATCACACCCTCTAGATTTAGTATTGTTGGTAGAATAAATGAAAATATTATGTAAAAGTGTGATGTTATAAGATACCTTGATAACTATGAGAAAACAAAACGGATGAGGTTTTTCCAGGTTGAGGTTACCCGGGGACTGGGAGGGCGAGTCTTTGACTCAGATGTACGCGGTCTAACCGAAAAGTGTCCTAGTCCATCCCTGCCCGAAGATGTTTACCTAGTGAGGTTTGACCTCTTGTGAGGACATTTGACCATTAAGCCGTCTTGGTGATGGTTGATAGCTATCAGAAAATGCAACAAATTTTAATTTTGATCGGTCTAAAATACATATCTACATTATATTCTAGTGTTATATAGTGGAAGGGTTAGTATATTGTCTGCATCCGTTTAAAAGACATGCTTCTTGGTTGTATATTTTAGTTTTATCGGGTGAATGTATGCAGATAATTCCATTTTTATCTTCTTGTTTTAACTTTCAGGGCTATTGGGATATCAAGACATGAACTAAATGCCGTTAACAGAAGAACAAGGCCATTACCAAGGCAGAGGTCACTAGGGGAGACCGATATTCTGCAGTGGCGTGCGAGGTATAGCATGTAAATACGTACAACATTGATTGATTTAGATGCTTTGAAATTTGTTTGATGATGTGAATTAAGAATATATACTTGCAGCATATATGAGCAGAACATGCAGGCTGTACCTTGTCCTAGCAGAAGGCCTCTCGAGCAGGTATACAACATTACAACTTACACAACATTCATCATTTTCACTTGCTAAAAAACAAGTGATAATTAAACTTTGTTAAGGATTAATTGTAGACTGTAGATATTTAAATCATGGGCTTTTCTGAAGTAGACGATCCATCAATTTGGATATAATTATATTACAGTTATTGATGTTGAAATTTAAAAATGTACTATATATGTCGGCTTCTCTAGATTCTGATATCTTCTTCAAGTTAACAGCTATCATTTGCCGCGAAATTATGTTTATAATTTATTAATACTTTTAGGATTCTATGGGAAGAAACCGTTACAAGGAAAGGTTACTCCAAAGAATAGAACCATGGATACATCGGGAACTAAATGCTGTTCTTGGGGATTCAAATCCAGCTGTACTTGTACATTTGGTGACCTCACTCTTTATCTCGAACCTTGAAGAAGGTACTTGGAGAGCTGGTAGTGAAAAAGTCAACTATCTTGAACGTTTGCATCCTTTGGTGTCCTGAAGATTATTCTACCATAAAAAAGAGGATCTTTACAATATCTTTTCTAGGGGAATCCTCCTTCAACATGACAAAGTGGTAATTAGTTTATATATCATATGTTAGTTATTTTTTGCTTGCTGTGTTTTATGTATCTTTTACATTTTTATGTAAAGTTCAAAATCACACATGAAGTTACACATCACAGAAATTAAGTCTATTTTCTTTTGCTGTATAACAGTTATTGTCATTCGTTGGTTATGGAGAAAGAAACGAAATGGTTTCAGCGACAATGTTTTCCTACATAAACAGTTGTCCACATGACTGAAAATATCTTCCAGAATCAAGGTTATTCTGACTACCTCTATAAAATTTGTTGGTATTAAGTGATAAGCGCACATATGAATTATTTTTGGAAGTATATTTTAAAGTTACCCTTTTTAATGTTAAATTAAGGTTTTTTTGGTGCAAAGGGTGAAATATATTACTATCAAAACAACTTACAAACAATTGAGGAAAATACACACAAAATATAATAAAGCTTGACACACATCTCATACAACTAAATCAAACATCTCTGATAAGCTGCGTACTATTATCTGATACATCACCAAACAGAGGAAATGATCAGCTTCATACAATCTGCTTAACTACATTCATCTACTTAGCAACAAACAGCTCTGAATTCACCGTAAATGCACCAAGACTATAGCTCCATATCTACATTTCCTGACCAAGACCATTCAACCATCATCCACAATGATCAAGGAAGGAGAAGGTAAGGCATCAATATGTAAGCTATAGCCACACCCAAACTCTCCAAATAGGGGCTATACCATATACCTACATTTCCATTTTAGAAAAGAGTTAATTGCATTTTGGTCCCTGTGGTATGGCCAAATTGCAGGTTTGGTTCTTAAAACTTTAAAAGTGCAATGATAGTCCTCATATTGAAGTTTCGATTGCATTTTGGTCCCTGATCGATGTGAAATGACTAAATTACCCTTGTCTTCTCTGAATAAGGCAAAGGGCATTTTAGTCATTTTATTTTATCTAGGGACCCAAATTGCAATCCAAACTTCAAAATGAGGACTATCATTGCACTTTCAAAGTTTTAGGGACCATACCACAAGGACCAAAAATGCAATTAACTCTTTTAGAAAACTAAAAGGCATCAGTATCCGGGAACACACACCCTATATGAGAACCAACCTAACCTCCTTTGGTAACACATAGCGGACCAAGTAGGTTCATCTTTCACTCCTCACTATTCCAAGCAACATGTGCTACCCACCAAGTCCATTTACCCAACTCAGCAGGGTACCTACATTATGATGAACTTGTACCATTCACATTGCCTACTCAATGCACCAAAACAGTTACCTAACAAAGGCCTATAACAAGAGAGACAAAATAAACAATAACAAGCCATCAAGGTACTAAGCAATCTGCTGAAATGGACTTACACAGCTTATACTTCCAGTTGTTGAGGATAAGCAAAATGGTATGAACCATAATGTTTGCAGAATCTTGATATTCAACACTGCAGAAAGCTGTCTTTTAAGCATAGCTATCCAGATAACATGTTTAACTGGATATTAGATAACCCAAACACTCCATTAGTTGGATACCACCTAACAGGAAACTATCTTTTGAAGGTTTCAATCAAACAGTAGAAAGGACACCACTCAATTTCATGTAGTCTCAGCCCTTGCATAAGACTTGGATGAGAACTATTTCCACCTCCAATGTATTAGCCATCTGTTATTATACCGTCATCCAAACACCTGTTACTTATCAGTTACATTCAAGCTGCCATTTGAGCACCCAATTCCACAATTGTCAATGAATTTCATATTAACCCATTGCAGATCCCTTTTGTGTCAATATCCCACATCTTGTATGTTTGACTTACTGCAGTTGACTTTTTCACATTTAGACTTATAAGCTTCCATTTAATTTCCTCCTTGATTATCTTTATTAAGACTTCCTCATTCCTTCTCAATTCTTGAAATATCCTCAGATTTCTTTCATGCCATATGTTATATACACAGGCTGAAGTTCCTATCTTGCTCAGAACACTTTTAATGTTGTTTTTACTATGCATATCCTGTAGTTTATCAAATATTGCAGCCCATTCATTACTTGTCTGGTCCATATAATCATCTTTTTTATCCCTTCCCAAATCTTCTTGGAATATGAGCATTGGAAGAATAAATGAGTAACTGAGTCACTACATTGGTCGCAAAGGGCACATGAGTAGTTTATCCATGTGTTCCATTTAGCCATCACATCATGAGTCTGCAACTTTTTATGAATAGCCAACCACATAATGAAGGTATGTCTTGGCACACGCTGAGAGAACCAAACTGCTTTGTGCCATGTAACTATTGGTATTCCATCCTTACATCCTTCCAACATCCCTTATGTTGAACTTAACTTGTTTATTTTCCTTGTTTAACCAAACAGCCTTGTCAGGGGAGTCATTCAATCTAAAACCACTGATTGAGTTAAGCACAGGGAATTTAGCATATCAATCATCAGGCCATTTCCACCTTCCATCCTCAATTAGATTAGCGATAGTGTCATCATCACTGAATCTAGCATCATAGATGTCCCTTTTTGTAATGAACTGTGACAAAGGCCCTTGTTGACTCCATTTATCACAATGACTACCTGCAAATACACAAAACATATTTGAATCTGCACAAATCAAACAGAGCTAAATAGTCTTTCATCTTTTGCTCTTTTACACTTGAGACCAAACGTTCTATATGACTAAGCTTCAGGCTTCATCACATGAGCTTAATAACTAATGTTGTGCAAGAGGATATATTATACTCACTATATGATCGAGAACTAATATAAACTTTTGAATAGGGTGGCTGAGGTATGCCCCTGTTTTGGCTCATGACCGTGAATTATAAATTTTGTTAGCATTTTGAAAGTCTTTTTAAATAGAGATTTTACTATACAGTAAGTCTTAATATAGAATTTAAGCTCTTGTTCCAGAAAAATTATTTTTGCCATTTGTTTGGGTAAAGAATTACGAAATTCAAGAGTAGAAGTGTATGGGAATAAAGGTTGTGACTCATTAAGGCTTGGATATTTATAATATGTGCAGGTTTGGGGCACTAGTGGAGATATTGGATATTTTCAACTTGAACATCGAAATCAAGACAAGAGCTCAATTTTTATCTCCAAATGTTGTTTATGGGGTCTATTTAGTCTTCAAATTTTGTGATTCAAGAAACAGTTCAAGTAAACCTATGTTTGTTAACCTAAAGTATAGAAAGGGACACGAAAGTCTGCATGCATATTCAAGAAACGGTTTGAAGCTTGTTCTAGTTCATCTTTTGTGCTACAAAGTTCCTGTATCCACTCTTATTACACATCATTTCCTCTTTTAATGGGGACGTTTTAGACTTCATAATGGCCGTCGACATGATAACTGTGATTTAAACATCGGGCATGCATTAACAAGATTATAAAGATATTATTAACCAAGAGGATTATAAAACATGGAAAAGTGATTTCACAATTGTTGTACAAATCCTGTAAGTTGAACAAAAAAGTGATTAGTATTTCTAAAGGTAGGCAACTGACTCATTTATTTGGGTTAGGTTTTGTTTTTAGCGAGTCAAATGGGTAAAAACAACCAATTCAAAAACCATATACCACCACCCTAAGAGCATTTACATTAGTAACGCCCTCAACGGCGTTAACATACAAATTTCCGGCGTTATATGGCGTTAGCGAATGGAGACCCGGCGTTCGGCGTTATTGGGGCAATGTTAAGCCCCTAACGGGCGTTATTTGCTTCTTATTTTATTTTTATTTTTTCTTTTTTCATTTATGCCCCTAAATGAGGGGTTGTTTTGTAAATTATTAGAGTGTTAAAATTTAACTTGAGAATGTTATTGTTGTGGGTGTTTTTTTGGGATGTTAAGGTGAAATGTTAAAGCTGATGTGGCACTGACGTGGCACGGTGTTAAACTTTAACCCGTGTTATTGATGTACATGCTCTAATCCACACAATTCCCATAATTTTCAACCAATAAAAGATATATAAAAAATTGACAGTTTGTTTATAATATTTGAATAGGTAAAAATTATTATTATTTCACAAAGGACAACAATAAAATCAAAATTTTCAAAGGAACAAAGAGGAAGATGATAATAATATATTTAGTTGCACACCAACCGTTTGATAAAATGTTTGTTTCACTAGTGCTGTACATTAGTCATGTTAATTTGCGAGACCATTGAGACTTGTTACTTCTTATAATTGTTCTACGTATGCTAATGGCCTTATTTTTGTGGAGATGATCTGTCTTACTCGTCATTACATGTGACATCACAATGTGAGTACGTGGTAGTGTCTGGTTTTTTGGTTGTGAGTTTGCTACAGATTATGTGCTAATAAATTGAAACAATTTGCACACCAATTGTTTTTGATAAAATGTGTGCCGGTAATCGTATTAGTGAGACAAAGGAACCTCCGCTAAATGAAGGGACTGTTGCTCGTATCTAGTGTAAACTTGAACTGGCGTTTACGGAATGTACATTTTTTAATCATTGTGTTTGTTAGTACATGTCAGTAAAAGAATCGCTTCCTGAAAGTTATCACGATAAAGCAACAGGTTATGTGAAGATGGATGTTTGGTTCGATTCAGGTTTATTTGCTAGTTACATATTAAACGTGAACCGTCCGTGTATTAGTTTTATGCAATTGGATAGGTAAATTAACCCATTACACATACATAAACTGCAGGATCTTTATGGGCTGCTGTTTTAGAAAATAGGGGTGGCCTTAGTTATCCTGACGATTTGTATGTAGAATGTGCCGATCAGCATCAGGGTTGGTTTCAAAGTTCTTTATTGACCAGTGTTGCAACCAAAGGTATTGTGACCATCAATATATTCTTAAATTTAACTGATTTCATTATTGTTATTATATTTTCATGATATGTGGCACGAAAAGCTCCATATTCTACGTCAAAAGGCGTATACGCACATATATGGCAAGTACAAGATATCACTTTGACTTCATATTTTATGTTTTTAAAATATACTGACAAGCGTTCAATGCATAACATGTTAATAATTAAAGAAAGAACAGCAACTTTTTCATTATATATTGACCACTCGTCACATCAAAAATTCATAGGCTGCCTTTAAATCATGATAACATGAGAATGCATCATTAAGTTAAGATCACCTTCCAACACTAGGGAACATTTTCCCATTAGGGACAAGGAAACAATCTCTTGCAATCACATAGGACTCGAGCATTCTTTCATTCACCAACAATGTGCCTGTAAAAAAAAGATGACCAGTTTTTTTACCAACTAAATTGCATAAGCAAGTAATCTTTTATTCGTCAAATAAACCTGCATAAGACAATATGAACAAGATATGATGAGCTTACCCATAGGCTCTGAGATCAATATATCTGCTTTCTCAGGCAATTCTACGTCTTCAACTTTGCCCTTGATACATGACGATGCCAAGAATACCTCCAAATGATAAGCACCCAACAATATAAGCAACCAAGCTTGTACTAGGGACACTAACCGTAATTCGTTGTGCCAAGAGAAGATTCCCAGCAATAAGCTTTTGAGCATAGTCACCATTTCGATGCTTCCACAAAGATAAACATGTTTCGCATCAGCCTAAACAAGAGAAGAAACAAAGAGGATGAGAAACTGTGTGTTGGTGTTTGGATGTAGGATTTATGAAATGGAAATATAAAGATTCCATGATTGGGTCGAAAAAGAAGATACATAAGTAACTCTATTAAAACATGGTTAATTGGTTTTTAAGTAGCCGGTACAAAACTAGTTAATAAAACATATTTTGATCCCTGTATACTTGGAGCCAGAATATGATATCCAAACATTAAACATTGATTATCGCAATTTCAAGTTCCCATAATCAGAGGATTCCAAAATGCAAATCTAAACACCCATATGTTATGGTCCCGACTTATGGATTTGGTTATGGGTCTTTTTAGGGTGAAATCAAGTGACGGGTTAGAGTATTTCTTTGTTGTTCTGCCCTTTTTGTTCGATTTACTCATGAATTTTAAGAGCTCATTACAGAGAACTCTTCGATCTCATAAACACACACACTTTTCTGGAAAGACAACTTGTCTGTCCCTTTTCTTATTATTACATATATATATATATATATATATATATAAGATAGAGAAGTGCAACTGCTACAGCTTGTAATCGCAAGGCTTGCGAATTAACTACCTAAATTACATAACTGCTTAATACTAGAAAATAACAGGAATTTATCAATAAAAACATAGATATATAAGCCGGACTACTAGGTTACTTTATTGCAGCAACTAGACTTATAGTGATATAACATTACTCCCCTTCCCGACAATGAGCTTGTTCGCAAGCGAAAGAGGATTCCACAGAACCAACAACTGAGAAACACCATTACACATGCGATACAGATGGTTCTGGATCATCATCAGAAGATTCAGAAATACCAATGTAAAATAATTGGTTGCAATGGTGACCTGGTGAGAGTTAAAACAGAGATTCTTCACTCGTCACTCCGCTATTTCAGCCCTTGTTAAACGCTTGATGTAGCGACTTGGTCGTTGTGTGGATGATGACGTGTTAGTTTGACTCAGATCAACTCGTTGAACTTGCTGTTGTGTTAACTGATTTTCAGATTTACGTCGTTGATATAAACTTTCGAAGTACATAGCAGATGTGAGATCAAGTTGGTCGTTGTAATTCTACTTCTATTGCAATGTAGTCTTGCAACCCACCGATGAAAATCTCCACTTCTTGTTCTCGTCGAAGATGACATGTACGAGCGACCAATTTCTCAAATTGTCGTTGATATTCCTCAATGCATCGATCTGTTGGAGTTTAACCAACTCTCCTAACTTACTACGACTACCATAAGAACCAAATCTTTGGCGACAATGGTCCTTAAACTCCTCCCACCCATATGTGGGCGATCCTCGCCCAATTTTAAAACCAATACGGGCATCGCCCTCCAAATGTGGCGCCACCATACTCATCTTCTTCATCCGCAACCCGGTGTCTAAAATAGTAATCACAACGACTCATCCATGGTAAAGGGTCTGTTGACCCATCATACCGAGGAAAATCCAATTTGCAGCGACGGTTTGTGACCCCACTTCCTCCACCACCACGATCAGAACCATCTTCGTTGCGTCGATTGACGCGAGATTCATGTGTTGCGCTGCTGTTAGTGTTTTCTCGGCTTATTTCATCAAACTGAGATTGTATTGCTTATCCTCGTCGTATCGCTTCATAAAAGCCTCAAATTGTTGCTGAAAGAGTTGCATCGAGTCTCCCATGTCTTGTTGCTCCGATACCAAGTTGTTATGGTCCCGACTTATGGATCTTGTTATGGGTCTTTGTAGGGTGAAATCAAGTGACGGGTTAGAGTATTTCTTTGTTGTTATGCCCTTTTTGTTCGATTTTATCATGAATTTTAAGAGCTCATTAGAGAGAACTCTTCGATCTCATAAACAAACTTTTCTGGAAAGACAACTTGTCTGTCTCTTTTCTTATTATTACATATATATATAAGATAGACAAGTGCAACTGCTTACCAGTTGTAACTGCCACTACAAGAAAAAATGGATTTAGTGACGACACGAATATGGTCACTAATAGCACATATTTGGTCACTAAGTTGATTTAGTGACCAGATGAGAGTGGTCACTCGTCGTCACTAAAAGTCCGTCACAAAATGTAATAGTGATGACATTTGAATATGGTCACTAAATAGTGACGACATAAAGTGGTCATTAAAATTTGTGACAACCTATTTGATCACTTATTCTCGTCATTATGTGGATTAGTGGTCACTATTTTGATCAATTAGTGACCGAAATAGTGACCAGTACATAGCAACATAGTGACAGCGTAAGTGGTCACTAATTTAAAAAATATAGCAAAAAAAATCTGCAAAAAAACTGCAAATACCACTTTAATACAATTATTTCACAAAAAAATGAAAAAAGAATTATTCGAAACAATAAATTTCCAGAATTAATAACATCTACATATCCATATTTCTTTGTTCCAAACTAAAAATAAGAATCACCATTACATCACTTGATACCAACATAACATATTGTTGGTTTTATGGATATAAATTAGTAAACGTTAGTTAGGATCGAACTCGAGACTATGGGATTGCACACTTTACGTATGAGAATTTAAAGTTAAATAATTAAATATAAACGTTGTATTTATTTATTTATTAAATGAAATAACTAACGGACGTTAAGTAATTAATGTAATGGACTAACGAGCGTTAAAGGTATTTGGAAAAGGACTAAATTGCAATAGTTGGGAAGGTTCCGGAATCCCTATGGGATACCATGAACCGATCGGCCAAAGGAAACAAGGAAACAAACCCAACTTGTTCACCAAGTTAGCTTGGGTATATATACAAGGCTAGGGGTCTTGTTTTTCCATCTCTTGTGCTCATTAGCTAAACCCTAAAAATTGTTTTGTGTGTTTTCTAGTCCAAACCGATCGTACATCACCTTTGGGTGTTGATCAATTACTTTTCCACAAACCAAGTTATTTTGTTTGATAAAACTAGCATTACTTTAATTCGGTTTAGTACGTGTGTACAAGAACATAGTAATAACATACTTTGTTATTATCTTGGATTGAATTACAAAGCAGTAAGGGTAATTCACATAATCCTATAAACCCTAATTAGGGTTCATCCTAATTGCTAGTTTGTGGATTTGATTCTTGTTCGCTAGAATCAAGAAAAGGTACGATATTCTTTTATGTTAATTAATTGTTCATTAATAAACTTATACGCCTTCCGCTTGAATACTTTGATGTTTTGTAGTTATTTATTTGAATGTCATGTTATATAATTCCAACACATATAACGAAAACAAAAATAACCCGCCAAGCTATGTAGTTAAATCGGACGATATATCGCCGATATATCATTGAGATCTCGTGTATCGCCCCTAGAAAAAATATCGGTTCAAAATATCGCCCCAAAATATCGGATCCGATAATATCGGCGATATATCGCGATATTTTCGCGATATTTTGAAATCGGCGATATGAACGATATGGCGATATATTGACTTTTTTTTTTTTTTTTTGACTTTCATATCTCAGATCTGTAGACAAAACTAACCCAATTAAATACCTAATACCGACACTCAATTATTATTGTTCCTGCTGTATTCTTTCTTCTTCTTCTTTACTTCTTTTCTTTAATCCTTGTCTTTAACAGGTAAATGGTTAATTACATTTTTCTTGTCTTTAATTCTTCTTTACTTGATTTATATGCCTATTGATTAAATACTTCTTTTCTTCAATCCTTCTTGACTTGATTATATGCCTACTAATTATATAGTGATAAAAACCTAATTGATTATAAAAAGTGCCTACCTACTGAATATATAAATGTTTTACTGAATATATAATTGATTATAAAAAGTGCCTGCCTACTGATATGTTTAGGTTATTTCTATGCTGCTCATGCTAAAGCTTAACTGCTCTATAGGAAAACTTTATGGGGATCACATGTCTGTCTATATTTGAGATGTTCTGTACCCCTTGGTAGTTGGCACTTATTTTGTTTCTTTATTCTCAGTTTCTCACTAACCTCCATGTTAATTTTCTGGTAAATATTTTGCTCACTAGTCACTACCTTTGTTGTCATTAGCTAGGTAGCTATTGATATGTTTCAAGTATGGAAGGTCAATCTTCGCATGCTTCCATAAATCCGAATACTAGTGCTAATACTTCATCGGATGCCCATACTAGTATAAAAAGTACGAATGCGGATATGGCTTGGGAATGGGGGGTTAGGAAAGATCCTACAAAACCAAATTTTATTTGGTGTACACTTTGTGACAAGAAAATGTCGGGAGGGGTCACAAGGTTAAAACAACACCTTACTAATAAAAAAGGAGAAGTAACCGGTTGTCCTAAGGTGACAATAGAAATAACAAAGAGGGTTTTTGCATCAATGCATGAAAAGGATAAGGTAACAAAGGAAAAGAGGAGAAATTTGGAAATTCTAAGGTCCGCAAATACGATAGATTTATCAGAAGATGAGGATGTGGATGATGAGGTACAAGTTGGGAAGAATGAAAGTAAGAAACGAAAGTCTGTAGGCGCTAGTAATGTCCGCGGTCCTCTTGATTCTATCCTTAAGAATGATCATGGAAAAATAAAACAAAGTACATTGGATATAAACAATCCAATAAAACAGAAGTTGAAGATGGTTGCATGGAGAAAAATTGCAGCTTGGGCTTATGCGGTTGGGTTACCTTTCAATGCCGTACGTGACGATGGTTTTCAAGATATGATTTATGCTATTGGAGACTATGGAAGAGGTATGCCTGCTCCAAGTTATCATAATCTTCGTGTAACTTTGCTGAAAGATGCTTTAGAAGATACGAAAAAATTTGTAGATTCGTTTAGGCCGCAATGGCAGAAATACCGTTGTAGCATTATGTCTGATTTTTGGACAGACGGGAAAGGGAGGAGTTTGATAAACTTTTTAGTCAATTGTCCTACTGGAACGGTATTTCTCAAGTCAATTGATGCATCGGAGCATGTAAAAGATGCTCAATTAATTGTGAACATGATTAATGAAGTGATTGAAGATGTTGGAGAAGAAAACATAGTGCAGGTACTTTTAATTTTAGTTTCTTAGATGATTTCATAGCTTTATTACCTTTTCAACTTTTAACAATATTGTTTAACTAAATTACTTTTTTTATTTCTTATAGTTTATTACAGATAACGGGTCCAACTTCAAACTTGCGGGACATCTTTTAGAAGAACAACATCCAAGTTGTTTTGGACACCATGTGCAAAGACAATCGTGTGAACCTTATGATAGGAGATATAGGGAGAAAATACCAAAAATAAAGAGTGCTTTGAGTGATGCAAGAGCAGTCGTGGTTTACATTTATAACCACGGGAGGATTTTAAATATGATGCGGAAATTGACAAAGAATAAGGAGTTGCACAGGTCTTGTGTAACTAGGTTCGCAACTCAGTTTTATACCCTACAGAGTGTGCATGAAAATCGACATCATTTGCAAGTGTTATTTGTGTCCGAACAATGGACCAAAAGTGACTTTGCAAAGAAAGCAATAGGAAAGAGAGTTGAGAGAATAGTTTCAAAACAAGAATTTTGGGACAATGTTTATCTAGCTTGTCAAGTACTTGCTCCCTTGGTGGATGTGGTTCGGTTGGTTGATACGGAAGAGAAGCCGTGCATGGGTTATATCTATGATGCCATGAGTAGAGCAAAAGAGCAAATAAGCAAAAATCTGAAAGGTGGGCCGAATGAAAGACTAGCCAGTAGAGTTTTGTCTATGATTCAGACAAGGTGGACCGACCAACTACATCATCCTTTACATGCGGGTATAAAACTTTCTTTAATTAATTATTAATTATTAATTTGAAACTTTTTGTTATTTATCTTTCTAGTTGAAACTTTCTGTTAGAAACTTGAAACTAGAAACTTTCTGTTTGAAATTTTTGTGTTTGAAAGTTTCTATTATTTTTAATGTGCAGCCGGATATTTCCTTAACCCTGCGGTTTTTCAGAGAGAAGGTTCAAATCTTGATACCAATAATGAGGTTAAGACAAGTCTTTATGTTGCCATTGACCGTCTTGTTCCCGACCCAGAAGAAAATGATACTGTGAGGGAAGAGTTGAATATGTACATTGATTCTAGCGGCCAATTTGGAACTGAATCCGCTAAAAGGACTAGAACAAAATTTGCACCATATATACGGTGGCGTTCTTATGGGATCGATACACCTTTGCTCCAAAAATTTGCTATCACGGTCCTTAGTCAAACTTGTAGTGCTTCACCTTGTGAACGCAATTGGAGTGCATTTGACAATTTACACTCGAAGAAAAGGAATCGTCTTTTGCAACAAAAGCTCAATGACCTTGTATTCATCCAATACAACACTAGGCTACGAAGGCGATTTGAGTCTATAAAAACCAACAAGTCTTTAGACCCTATCTTGTTGAGAGACGTAGAGGAAAACGACGAGTGGACGATACCAACTGAGAATGAGCTTCAAGACTTTGTTGATGCAGGTGATGGTCTTCTCTGGTCGGATGTGAGAGAAGCGATGGGAGGAAATGAAAACATCGGACCAAGTACAAGAAGTAAAAGGGAGCGCTATAGAGATGACGATGATGAGATTAATATTGAAGAGGAAGATCTTGGTGTAGGTGATGACTTGGAGGCCGAAGTGAATGCTTTGGCAGATGTTGATTCGGATGCTGAACCCGTGGATTGCAATTAAATTTCGTTTGTTTTCTTTTATGTTTTAAGCTTTTAACTTTTATGCTATGTTATGGAACTTATGGTGAACCCTTGGATTGCAAATGGTATCTAATAACTTTTATGCTATGTTTTTTTGTTTAATTTGTTATGATTTTAATATATATATAGTTAATATTCTAGATAATATAAAAAACCGATATCTCACCGAGATAACCGATATTTCAAATATCAATATTGGTCCTTGAACGATATGTGATTTTCGACCGAGATAACTACATAGCCGCCAAGTACTTAATAACGGTTGGTGCTACCTGAATTCTGAATCAAATTCTGCAAGTTGCCAAGCTACGTAAACTAACTTGTGCCTGAGATTTGAGAGAGTATCATGTAAGATACTTCAAAGTCGTTATGTATATACATCAATCTGATCACCTCTGAAATAAAATTCTGTTTTGACCCTTTACTCAACCCGCCGACCCTCGTGTTTGACTCAATAGACATCAAACAATTACAGGTACATTTTAATTTCATCAGAACCTACGATAAATAACTACTTAATTAGGCATCAAACAAGTAAAATTCCCGATTGCTGTAAACAGCTAGTAATGCATAGCAGTATGAAGGAGCTCACTTAGATTATGTAAATTGTTCATGATATAAAAATCTTTGCAATCAAGCACCTCTCTTGCATTGAATTTTAATATACCTTTGGAGCCAAAGTAGCTTTTCAGTCATCTTGAAGTAACAAATAGCAGATCGAGCAATTATGGGGCCTGCAGAAATACATGTCATATGTCAACCCCTTGCTATTACTTATATGTCCTACAATTAGAAATAAGAAAGCAACAGACCTGCTAATTAACTTAACAATGCTAACTTGAAATAATTACCTTCCTCCAATTCATTTACTTGGTTGCTTTTAGCAGAGCGTTGACAGCTAGATTATGTACCTGTATCCATAAGAAAATTGCTTTCAAAACTTAATTATGTTAAATATTTTATTTAGTTTAAGAGTGGCATAAAGAAATTTGCAGACCTTTAGCTCAACCGTGACTTTTCTATAAGCACCAGGACGAATCAAAACAGACTGATTAACCTGTTTTCCAGGAGATATGCTAATCTAAACATCACAGTACCACAAAATTTCATGGCAAAAAAGTAAAATGGTTCATATATAAAGTAGGATCATTAAATCAAGCTGACCTCGTCTGAGTAGCAAGTCTCTTCTTCATTATCCCCTCCAAGATCCGGAATCCCATTATCTGACACCCAGAGTATCTGCAAATATTACAAGGGACTCAGAGATTAATTAGCAGACCCAATGCTTAATAATATAGTACCAGGTTAAGGGTTCAAAGAATATCAAACAAAAGGTAAACCAGAAACAACCTGTTGTTGATCACGTATCGTGAATTCCTTAATGTTCTTTGTAAGATCTTTTCAGCATCTTTTGAGTTCCCAACATACTCCACCTGGATATTTTCCCATATAACGGTTATAATATGTTCTTATTTAACGAAAATCAAACAGGATCATATTTAGTTTTTTAAGTTTATAAGTACCAAACCTCACCTTAAAACTGGAAGTATCTCTAGACAAGGAAGGTTCTGATAAAGCTTGGCAAGCTTCACGAAACAGTTTCTCTACAATATTCGGCGTTAACTCTTTATTTTGAACCAGACTGACCATTACCACATGTCCACATGGATTTTCGAATATGATGGAAAATATACAAGATAAATGCCAGTGCCCGAACATCAAAGCTGAAAATAGAAAAGTAACAAATTACAATTGATTTTAACCTTTTTCTTATTGTAAGCAGTTTTGAGAGCATCATAATAGAATACTGGAACTTACCTTTTGTACAAGTAGAGAAAAGGATTGACGATTCTAAGTAACAGCACTCTGTAGTGGTTTCATATAACTTTTATGCGGGCAGTAAGTTGAGGCACTTCACACGATGCCAAAAGCAAAACTTCATATTGCAGACATGAGAAGTACAGTCATTAGTAACTAACCCTAAAAGGGTCTGAAAGGATTAATAACAAATTCAAATAAGCACATTATATTGTCAGTCGTGATGTGTCTTATTGGGAGCATTATCTATAACCAGAAAGAGAAACAAAGATAGAAATTGACCTTGACATTGATAAGAAATAACATTTTAGGCTAATTATGTTATTACTTTTCTTCTTTACTTTTTTGGATACCCAATATAGTTAAGCCACAATTAAATAACACTAATCAAACAGGCCCACAATTAGATTAGTAGAAACTAACCAGCTGTACGACTACTGGCATAAAGAGAAAGCACGGCCTGAAATCAACATACATAGCAGGAACATTGGAAGTCTCAAACATGAATTGAGTCATCTTCTCTCTGTTAGCCTTAGGGATACCTCAAAGTAAGGATACCTCTCCTTGACTTTGCTTCATCACCAACGTAAGCATCTTTTTAGTCCACCATAACACCGGTATGTCTTGGTCTACCAAAAATACTTTGGAAAAACTACCCTCGAAGCATCATCACCAGCAAACACAACCTACAGATTTCATAAAACAAACTCAAATCAAAGCAAAAAAAACAATTAAAATTTTGAATTAACAAGTATAAAATGATACAAACCTTCACCATTCCAGTACCATTGTCACAAACTAGGGGCTGAATATATTCGGTATCGGCCATTTTCTATGGACTGTAATACAAAAATAAAATAAACAGTCACTACGCCATTCGCTTGTCAACTTAAATTACAACCTTCAATCAGTTGCGCATTGTGCATAAATTGATAAACACCACAATTGACACTATACATGAAAATACTAAGGCATGCTCATTTCACTTTCTTCCTAACAATTATCTAAATCTCACTTCACTAATTTATTATTCAAAACATCAAGTTCAAGTTTCAGCATAATGTGATTATATATATACATAATGCTAATTATGCCTTTGTAAGCATCTAATAATCAAACACAACTACTTTTTATAATGGTGTTGGCCTTCAATCATTTTGAACTTCTTTTTTCTATTCGAATTTCGAAGAGTAGCACTAAAACAATTCATCCACCTTTACTCATCTTCGTATCCTTAGTTTTCCAATTAAGTTGACAAATCAAGCTTCAACTTTTGCAACTAACTAACTAAACTACATTATCTATTTTTTGAATTCACATCAATGTAAGAAAACCACAAAGTTAGTTCAAAACCAAAGAAACTCACCCACGACTATTACTATTACGACTCCCCACATGTATAGTCGCATATGTCATGCCTGCTATTGGGCTAACAAGTGCGAAATAACATACTCTAACTGCAAGTCTAAGAACACGCTACATTGCCATTGTCAATTCACTACAAGAACAACTACCTCGGCTCATTATCTATTAAATTACAAACATTTTCAATGCAATTAGACAAACACGTCACAGGACCATAAACACATTAGTCAAGTTGCTCTCAACACATACGCAAAACATAGTCGTAACCATAAGACTAATTATCTACAAGTATGAAATAACAATACAAACTTATAGTGCTAATCCTGCTACAACATTTCCGTTGCGCCTTCTATCAAGCACTTGTCATGCGTAAAAGGCCTACCATTATCAAACACTGAATTTGCTACAACATTTCCCTTGCGCATTTTATCAAACACTTGTCATGCACTAAAAGGCCTAATCACATTAACATTACACTTATAAAATAAAAATTGCATAGAGGACTAAAATTCAGTTATTCCATACAGCACTAAACGCATAATCAACATCTAACAAAACAAAATTGCAGGAAATATACCTATCATGAACTCGAAGCAATCCCATAGAACTAGAGGCAATTCCAGCGAGTTATGGTATTTAATTGGGGAGGGTGGAGATGATGGTGTGTGTGTTTTCAGATCTAGGGTTTGGGGAAAGAAATGGGGACGGAGGAAAAAATGGAGGTAGATTGGTTGAGATGTGTATTTTATTCTTTGTTAACACATATTTAGTGGAGAGAAAACTTCTATACTAAACAAGTTTTATCTAAAAAAACAAATGGTTAGATCTCAACCATCCATTCATTTGAATCACGGAATAGATTAATTTATATTTGAAACTAAAATTATACTAAGAGGTCATTTTTGTAATTTCACATTCTCATTATACTGAAAACACAAAACGTGAAAACACACACACACGCTTCACTCACACTCTCACCCTCTCAATATTCAGATCCCCAAAACCACCTGAAACCTTAAACCATCGCAATTCCACCAAATCCACCCCCCAAACCGCCACCAAACCACCTCCAAAACCACCGTGAAACCGTAATTACTCATTTTTAAATGTAAGATACTTCAAAGTCGTTATGTATATACATCAATCTGATCACCTATGAAATAAAATTCTGTTTTGACCCTTTACTCAACCCGCCGACCCTCGTGTTTGACTCAATAGACATCAAACAATTACAGGTACATTTTAATTTCATCAGAGCCTACGATAAATAACTACTTAATTAGGCATCAAACAAGTAAAATTCCAAATTGCTGTAAACAGCTAGTAATGCATAGCAGTATGAAGGAGCTCACTTAGATTATGTAAATTGTTCATGATATAAAAATCTTTGCAATCAAGCACCTCTCTTGCATTGAATTTAATATACCTTTGGAGCCAAAGTAGCTTTTCAGTCATCTTGTTGAAGGATTCAAAGAGGCTGCTATGAATGCGATTAATCAAGTAGTATGGACTCCGTCTCAGGTACAAATACATATAACTGGAACATATATTGTTTTAATCTTCAAAACTCGAAATTGCTCACTTCCAGGATTTGATTGGTTTAAGCGCATAAGAATTATCATTTTTAGTTTCTGGGCTGGTTTCATGTTCATGTAAGTATGTAACACAGAACCTGAGTTTGGAGCAATTAGTAAACCCCTTTTCATAAGCAACAGTAGGAATGATTTAGGAACACTATAAAGACCAAAATAGGATAGGACCATAGATAAGTAAAGCATTTTAATGGCATCTACAGGTTTGTATATGTACATGTTTGCAAAACGGGTAAACGGATGAGGTTTTCCCTCTTTAGGTTACCCGGGGAGGGGGAGTCTTTGAATCAGATGTACTTGGCGTTTCCAACCCTTCCATGGCTACCCACAAATGTGTACCTAGTGAGGTTTGAACCCTTGACCTCTTGTTGGTAGGTAATGTGCCTTACCACTAGTTTATAAATGATACATAGTACTCCGTATTTAAGAAATTATGACTTTCCTTAGCTGCCAATTACTTTATGCATTTTGTTGGTAGTATTCCTCTAAATTATCATGATCATTGTCATTCAGCGAAAATGAATTTCTACAATGACTTCTAGCCGCTCAGATTGGTGTATATCTCGTCAGAGGACATGGGTGTCCCTATTCCGCTTTTCTATCATACGAGACAAAGGAGCCTCGCTAAATGAAGAGATCGTTGATCATATCAAGTGTAAGCCCCAAACTAAGTTCTTTGGAAAGTTTCGAGTTAATTTGAACTTACATTTAAGGAATGTGCATTTGAATCTTTGTGTTTGGCAAAGAATCATTTCCCAAAAGGGCGCGATGCATGGTGGTACATGTCGGTAGAAGAGTTGCTTCTGAAAAATATCGTGATAAAGCATCGATTATATTAAGGAACCGATACGATGGATGTTTGGTTTGATTCGTGTCTATTTATTAGTTACATGCTAAACATAAACAGTTCTTGTATCGCTTATATGCGATCGATCAGATATTAACCTTTTAAACATACATAAACCGCAGGATCTTCATGGGTCATTGTTTAGAAAGTAGAGATGGCCTCGCTTATCCTGCCGATTTGTATGTTGAAGGTACCGATCAAGATCGCGGTGGTTTCAAAGCTCTTTATTGACCAATGTTGCAACTAAAGGTATCGTGACCATCAAGATATATTCTTAATTTAACTCGATTTCATTATTGTTATCATATTTTCATTATATGTGGCGGGAAAAGCTCCATATTCGGAGTTATAACGCATGGATTTGTGCTCGATGAGAGGGTAAAAATGAGTAAATCTGGTAATGTTGTTGATCCACCTGACTGTGATTGAAGGAGGGAAGAATCAAGAGGTTAGTGTTATTTAGCTATGATTAAAAATCATAATATTGCTTAATAGTAAATCAAATGTTTTCAATTGTTTCTCCAAAGAAGAACCTTCGTATGGAGCAGATGTGCTTTCTATTGGGTCTCAAGTGTAGATTTCACAGAGACGCTCAGATTGGACCTCAAGTCCTCCGTCAACTGGCTTGGACATCTACCGAAAACTAAGAGGGACCTTGCGTTTCTCTTGGGAAATCTTCATGATTGGAAAGTATGTTTTTTTTGTTTTTGTTTTCCAAATATTCCCGTGATATGCTTTTGGTTTAAATACGCTTAATACATTACCTTATATTGTGCTTTTATTTTGAAGGCGTAAAATTTATCACAGATCATGATCTTCCGTAAATCGATCAAGATGCTCGTTTCACTTGAAAACGCTAGAAAACATCAAAGAAAGCTATGAAACGTATGAATTCTTCAAAATATACCGGTAAAGTGTTGTTTTACTTAATACATCGCTTTCATTTTTTTTTCATACTAACTCGAATTCATTTTGTTTCGTATGATTCAACGTTTTGCTATTGTTGATCTTTCAAATTTCTACTTTGATGTTGCCAAAGATCGCCTTTATGTCGGGTAAATTTTTTCTTTTATAATATAATGAAATTTGATTGGTTTTATATTCAAATTAGTTGACTTTGATACGTTAATTTTTTTCAGTGGTGCTTCAAGTTTTACAAGGAGAAGTTGTCGACGGTGCTTGCAGCTCATCCGCTTCTCGATAGTGAGAGTAATTGCTCCAATTCTACCTCATTTAGTCAAGATGTGTGGCAAAATCTTCCTTTCGAATATAGCATTGACAACAATGATGTAGCCAAATTTGTTTTCGAGTCAAATGGCCCAAGTCAATGAAAGATGGCTTGCCTTTCCGTAAAAAGATATTGATTTTTGGGAAATATACTTGAGGTAACTACAATTATGTCTTGTCGATAACATATCAAGAATTTTGATTTTTTTTTTAATAATCATCTATTGTATGAATTTGGTAGTTGAGAACCGAGGTAAATAAAGCTTTGAGATCGTCAGACCGGCAAACTCATTGGTTCCACTGAAGCAAAGGTGTACCTCCATAGCTCGACGATAGCCTTGCACGAGATTAAGAAATATGTGAAGCTAGACTTGATGTCGACTCTCCAATCGCATATTCATAACATCTCGTATTTCAATTATTATTTGGTAGGACTAGCAAAATGGCTGGTCGGACGGGTTGGGTCACGGTCACAACACAACAAAGTTCGATGGAATCTTTTGGTCCATTATTTTAAAAGCAATTAATTTGTTAATATTGACACAAAAACAAAAATTTGTTACGTAATTAATCTATATTTTGTATAACGAGTTAGGAAGCTTGCATTAAATTTAGACTTTGTCAAATTTGTACGTGCTTGACCCGCTACTTACTAACATATAAGTTCTATCATTTGTTGTTCTTACATGTCAAAACTGTTGGACGTGTTTTTGCCGCTGTGAGTTTGATTTATTTTTAAGAAAAAATTACACGTTTGGTCCCTGTGGTTTGCTCAGATTTCATGTTTACTCTCTAAGTCGTTTTAATTACAGAGATACCTATTTTTGAAACCTTGCACTCATTTAGTGCCTATTTTGGAGGGGCCGTTAGTTTATCCGTTAAGTGTTTGCACCGTTGGTCCTCCGTTAAGATTTTTTGCACCGTTAGTCCTCATTTTTAAAATGAATTAAAAACTGCTTTTATTCGTTTATCCATCTTTTACGCCGTCCGCTTTTTCGTGTTTTCGAGATTTTTTACGTTTTGTCCGTATTTTTACGGTTTCATCTGCTTTTATTACGCTTTTTGCCCGCTTTTACATTTCCGTCCGCTTTTAAACGCTTTTCACCGCTTTTCACGCTTTTGTCCCTTTTTATACGTTTCGTCCGCTTTACGCTTTCATGCATTTTACGTTTTCGTACGCTTTTTCACGCTTTTGTTCTTTTTATATGTTTCGCCCTTTTTACGCTTTCTGCTTTTTACGCCTTTGTCCGCTTTTTAGGTTTCGTCCGCTTTTAACGCTTTCATCGGTTTTCTTCAATGTTTCGCGTTTTTACGTTGCTCGCTTTTTACGCTTTCATCCTTTTTTTTTTTTTTTTTTTTTTTTTTTATGTTATTGTCCCTTTTACGTTTAATCCATTTTAAACGTTTCATCTATTTTTACGCTGCTTGTTTTACACGTTTTAGTCCGCTTTCACTTTTGGTCCCTTTTACGCTCTTGTCCGTTGTAGTCATTTTTACGTTTCTTTCGTTTTTAAACATTTTCATCCTTTTTACTTGTTCGCTCATTTTTACGTTTTGTCCATTTTTACGCTTTTGTTATTTTTTACGCTTCATCTATTTTTATGTTTCAGATGTTTTTTACGTTTTTGTCCGTTTTCGTCCATTTTAGACGGACGAAATGTAAAATGGACAAAACATAAAAAAACAAACGAAAACGTAAAAAAATAGACAAAAACGTAAAAAATGGACGAACACGTAAAAAACGGACTAAAACGTATAAACACAAATGAAAACGTAAAAAAACAGCTAAAACGTTTAAAAATAGACACAAATGTAAAAAAATGGACGAAAACGTTAAAAAATGGACATAAACGTATAAACAGAAGAAACGGTAAAAAAAAAAGATGAAAACGGTTAAAAATGGATGAAAACCGGACAAAAACGTAAAAAGACGGACGAAAACGTGAAAAGAGGGAAGAAAACGTAAAAAAAGGGACAAAAACGTAAAAAAATGGGATAAAAACACATAAAATCAAACGAAAACGTAAAAACACAGATGAAATGTTTAAAAACGGACGAAAAGATGGAAGAAAACGTAAAAAAAGGGACAAAAACGTAAAAAAATGGGATAAAAACACATAAAATCAAACGAAAACGTAAAAACACAGATGAAAACGTTTAAAAACGGACGAAAACGTAAAAAAGCGGACAAAACGTAAAAAAACGGACGAAAACTTGAAAAAAATGGAAGAAAACATTAAAAAACAGATAAAAACATATATATTAAAACAAACGAAAACGTAAAAAAACAGATGAAAACGTTTTAAAACGGACGAAAACGTAAAAAAGCGGACAAAAACGTAAAAAAACGGACGAAAGCGTAAAAAAAAGGACGAAAACTTAGAAAAAGATAGACGAAAACGAAAAAAAAAAGAGGATAAACTAACGGCCCATCCAAAGTAGGGACTAAATGAGTGTAAGGTTTTAAAAATAGGTATTTCTGGTGTAATTAAAACGAATTAGGGACTAAACATAAAATCTGAGCAAACCACAAGGACGAAACGTGTAATTTTTTCTTAAAATAAACCTATTAAAGGGGCTCCCAAACTTGCAATTGAAAATAGACATATCAACATATCAGAAATTAGTGGTCCATTCAATGTGGAATTCAGCAGCAACCTGAATTGACTGATTCATAACTAAATGTGTTGAAATTGCCGATTGGTTGAGAAATTCCACTACTACTCTACTCATCAATCAAATATCTTATTTTGACACTAAAGTCTATTTTGATTGGTTGAAATATCAAAGTAGACAAGTATTTGGGGACAACATGGACTTATAATTTGGGACAGATAGAGTAGTGTTGACTTAGATATTTATAAATCATTGCACGTATTTCATTTGTTAGAAGTTTGATGATATTGGTATCTAAATTCCATTGTTTATATTGTAGGTTGAGATTCTTTCTACCTTGGAGGATGCACCAAGCGAAAACATACCATATTCCGGAGATTATTTGATTCAAGGAGAAAAGAAAATATGGATTGGCATTTCACGCAAGTGTAGGTTCAAAATGTGAACGATGCGAACTTCTCACCCCAAGTTGGTTCATTTCTCGATCACCCCACACTTTGCAAACGTTGCTATGATGTTATTGCTGGTCAACCACTTCCTGCTCTTGCGGCCGTTAGTTGATATGTTTTGTAGTAAAATGGTCATTCAAAGATTAATATGAACCTAGGGATAATACTTGCTACTAGCATCCCAATGAATGATTAGTGTCAAATTGGACAAACCACAATTATATCTTTTGCAATTTTACTCAAACTATTATTCTCACTTTATGAATGCATTTTTTACATATTAAATGAAATACAAATATATTAACGAAATGATAATTTAGTACAAATAACTAATTTGGGATTTAGAGATTGAGCAACGAACATGATGAGTGTGGATGATATAATGTTATTTAGCTATGGTTTTTAATTTAATAACACTTGTTAGATTGAGATTTATTAATTATTCTTGTAAAAATAATACGAGCAATTATTAACACCATTTTAACAAAAAGAAGCTAATACTATGTTATTAGTGTATGTAGGTCTTACAAAATATCTCATAAAAAATATCTACTCAAAAAAAAAAAAAAAAAAAAAAAAAAACTAGTTGCAATGGCTAAAAGCCGAACGACGAAAGACACGGTACAACACAACGTGCCATTCGTTGGTTGTTGGCTCTTTGATGGGTGAATAATTGCTCCACACCTACCACTCTAATTATGCAAAAAGCACACCTACCACATCCCTACTTTTATTTGTGTGATTTTAATATAGTCAATAGTCTTTTAATATTAATATAATAATAATAATAATGCAAAGACATACTTTATATATAGATAACACTTGAACAGTGAACCACATATACAAAACGCGTACTAAACACAATTATTGTCACCACCACCTACCTCAGCTCACTCCTTCTCTTTGTGTATTTGTTCCTCATCCAGATCTTGTGAGAAAGTAGTCCTTCAATTCACATCATTTTTTAACCCCAACTTAAACGCCCTTTTTAGTCATGACTTCTCATGATTACACAAACATGATGTTTTCACCCGATGACTTTGCTCACCTCAAAATCCCCCTTGAATATATACTTTCCGCCACCAACAACTTTGGTGACGAAAATTACTTAGGATACTCTAGTTTGGGAAATCATTACAAGGGACAGCTCATGTGGTCTGGTGAGTTGATTGATATCAATGCTCAGAAATGGTCAAATAAAGAGCGGGATGATGAAAAAGTACAACAGTTTTGGATGGAGATTTTAATGTTTTCTACTCTCAAGCATAAAAATCTGGTTTCTCTTGTCGGGTTTTGTGATGAAAATGATGAGAAGATCATCATTATCAAGCGTGAGACCAGGAAAAGTCTTGTGAACTATCTAAGTGACCCAATGTTGTTGACATGGGTGCGAAGATTGGAGATTTGTGTTGGTGTTGCGAATGCGTTGAGTTTCATTCATTATGATGAGCAACGTGATTTTAGTGTTATACATCGGAACATCGACAGTTTGACGGTTGTATTAAATGATAACTGGGAACCCAAGTTATCTGAATTTAGACTTTCCATGAAGGTTGCAGCATCTGAAAGGCACCTTTCTTTCGATACTAGTAATGTTTCGAACTGCAGGCTGGGGTATACAGACCCAAAATGTTTAGAGACTAAAAGTGTGAGCCACAAGTCAGATATCTACTCCTTCGGGATAGTATTGTTTGAACTACTTTGTGGTAGAGATTCAGTAATCGATGACGACTATAATAAGTATTTGGCTCTGCTAGCCATTACCCATTATCGTGAGAAAAAGCTCGATGAAATAATTGATTGGGGTCTACGGCAACAAATGGACTCGCAGTCACTCAACGTGTTCGCTAAAATAGCGTATGACTGCTTGAAAGAAGAACGATCGCAACGCCCAGATATAGATGAGATTGTCCCAAGACTTGTGAAAGCGTTGGAACTCGCACGTGAAAACAAGCCTGTAAGACCTCTTCTTTATACACCTTCAATTCACTACATCAGTTTGCACGTACGTTAGCTAGACCCCATAAACCTGATTATAGATAATTAATAGCCATTTGATAGGATGTTTTCCATTGCTGGACCTCACTGTATATGACTTCCCAATATATGCAATGCTAATATAAAGCAAGTTAAGATTAATTTTTCAAGGTGACCAAAGAGACCATATCTGCTCAGTTCTTATATTCCTTTTCTAAAGTTTGTATTTTAGTAACACTTATTCACTGATCAATATAAATGATAGCGAGAATTTTATATATATCCAGGTTTCGTAATCATTTTTGACACATGAAATATGGTGATAAAAACGTTTACCTGTTTTTGTGGGTTATTAACGTAATTGAAATTCACGTTATTCGATAGGCCACCCGCACCAAGCTTTTAATTTTTGTAAGCTAATTCCACCACTAAATTCGAATTTTGCAATTAATTGATTATAGAAGGGAATATTGCTCATCTGAAACTATTAACGAAAAGGAGAAACTCAAACACAAATCAATTTTATATTAGAATTTAGTTACAAATAATAAATGTAGGAAAAAAACTATAAATTCATAACTTACTTTAAAAAAAACTCATTATAATCTATCTACTTCACTAAAACTTAAGAACAAACATCACAGGTTATTTTTATTATAGACCAGTAGTTGTTAAGGATATCGAATTCGGATATTTTAAATAGAGGTGCATGAAGCTCGGGCCGGAAAAACCCGGGATTTTATAATTCAAAAAGCTCAGGCCGTAAAAAGCCTGGGCCGGGTTAACCTAACCAAAATATTAAGCCTATTTCGGCTCAAAGAACCGGGCCCAAAGCCAGAGTTTTTCGAGCTTTTTTTATATATTGTGTAATAATAATTTAATTATTATATATGAAAAAAATTGATCAACTGCATTTGCAAATACATTACTAAAAGATAGCAAAACAAAGTTACAGTTTATAAAGAACCACATTAATTGCACAATAAAAGCTCTCTAACAACAAACTACAAACATTTAAGTCATACTTATTTATAAGTGATTATACTTTTGTTGTAATTTAATCATTCATTTTTAAATAATAATTATGTTAAATGTTACAGTATTATATAAAAATAACACATAATTTAGGGTTTTTTTTGGAAAAACACTAGGCATTTTTCTATAAACACTTAAACAGTCTAGGCTTCTGGGCTTTTTAAAGGGCTTTTCAAAAGCTCGGGCTTTTGACGGGCTTTGGGCTTAGCCAGGGCTGACGACCGGGCTTTGGTGGAAATATAAAGACCATTTAGGCCTGTTGGGTCAGACCAAGCTTCAGGACATGCTTTTTTTGAGCCGGGCTTTTTCAGCCTTTTTTCGGTCCCGGCTCACGCTTTCTAATTTGAAACATTAGTAAGCATAGCAAAACTTGTAGATATTTAGAAAAGATGACGGTTGGCGGAAGTTGACTATATTTTTACTTAGGATGGAAATAATTAAATATCATCCAAGACTTTATCACAAAGAGCATTAGGTGTGTTGAAGAGGTTTTGCTCCTTATTTGGGCTTCACTGGGTGACACCTCATTTCAACACTCTCACTTCAAAATAACCGTTCACTCATAACAAAACAAGTTTCAACAAACCATTTGGGCCTCACCCACCCCAATTTTCTTTTCTTTTACATACCAGAACATCTACACAAGACAATTACTGCAACTCTTCTTTGTGTTTTTCTTCCTCACTTCCCCGACGAGAAGCAAAACGTCGAGCGACTGTGGTGTGGTGGCAAGCAGACGACGAGATGTGGCGGGTGCCACATCGAAACGGCAAACTACTTCGCCACTCTACGCCTACACCCTCGCCTAATACTGCATCGCAAGATACTTTCCAACGATGGCGCGCTTCATTCACAAGTTGGACAATCATCCTAATAATCAACCCTTGCATACATCTCTAACTTCAGAATACTATCAGCATCTCTAATAGTTTTTTTTTTTTTTTTTTTTTTTTTTTATTATTATTTTTTTTTTGTATCAACCATGAGCTGATACAATGTATTTTTGAAACTTTTAACACAAAAGGATAGTTCTTCACTTTTAAAACATCAAACAATGTCTCTCAGTCTCTCCAATTCCTTTCAACATTCTTTGGAAACAACTTCAAACTTCAGATGACCAAATATCAACATCAAACAATAAAGTATAATGCAAAATTAAACAATTTACTATTACACAACGCACATGCTATAGTTTTTTTCTAGATACCACTTTATGAACATATCTTATGTAGTCAACCTGCCCTTAATTGTCATCCACAAGACAAAAACATGTCTTTGAATGCAATAAGGGAACCATACAAGACAATTCCAAGCCTTAGCATCCATTCAGAACTGCATCGGTAGAAAAAGAACATGTAATGGCCTAAAATGGACGAACTTCACTCACCACTATGCAAAGTATATATCACCCATGTAGTAACATTCTTGCACCATCTGATTATGGACTAAAATATGCTTTAAAAACACCACAGGAACAAATGTTAACTGCATTATCCAAGACTATATTTCAACATGAAATCACCAACAAACATCACTTCCTGAACTTTTTAGGCAATCTCGAAACCAAGCTATTAAAGGACAACATGAAGAACCAAAACATTTCAAGTTTATAAGACCATGCACTTCCTAAACTATAAAAGGGTCTTATTTTAATTTTTATCCACAAACATAATATGGTAATAGCTTTAAAGTAGAAAATATTTAGAGCTTTTAGACTCAACTTCAAGATCAATATAACATACAAGGCAAGTATATAACGCAACATGTGTTTGAAAAGGCTCAGGAATTTCATCAAACACGTTGTAGGCACTTCATTAACTCTCTTATTGTGTTATCTTGTGTATTAATTCGCCTTTTTACTTGATAAACAGACAATGTCT
Source organism: Chrysanthemum lavandulifolium (assembly GCA_022545495.1). Classification (NCBI taxonomy): domain Eukaryota; kingdom Viridiplantae; phylum Streptophyta; class Magnoliopsida; order Asterales; family Asteraceae; genus Chrysanthemum; species Chrysanthemum lavandulifolium. The sequence continues at coordinate 269,692,083 of CM040240.1, forward strand.
TCGCTTAAAGACGATGTCGCTCACCTCAAAATCCCCCTTGAAAACATTCTATCAGCGACCAACAACTTTGCAAACGAATACATGGGACAGCTCTTGTGGTCCGGTGAGTTGATTAAAATCCAAGCTCGGAGATGGTTAAATGAAGAACAACTATTTTGGACTGAGATTTCCATGCTTTCTAGTCTCAAGCATAAGAATCTTGTTTCTCTTGTTGGGTTTTGTGATGAAAAAGATGAGAAGATCGTCATTACCAAGTATGATGAGACCAGGGGAATGCTCTATGAATATCTAAGTGACCCAATGAGGTTGACATGGGTGCCAAGATTGGAGATTTGTGTCGGTCTTGCACATGCATTGAGTTACATTCATCATGACGAGTCACGCGATTTCAGCGTAATACACCGGAACATCAGCAGTGGAACAATTTATTTAAATGATGACTGGGAACCCAAGTTATCTGCCTTTGAACATTCCATGAAGATTGAAGCGTCTCAAAGGCACCATTCATTTCATACTAATACACCTGAGTATAGGCAATGGTATGGAGACCCAACATATATAGAGACTAAACGTGTGAACCACAAGTCAGATATGTATTCGTTTGGGATAGTTTTGTTCGAACTACTTTGTGGTAGAAAAGCAGATGATGATAATGATTTTCCTTTGCTAGCCATTACCCATTATCGGGAGAAAAAACTCGATAATATAATTGATGTGGAACTACAGAAACAAATGGACATGCATTCATTCAACATGTTCGCGGAAATAGCATATGAGTGTTTGGACGAAGAAAGATCGCGACGCCCAAATATAGTTGACATTGTCCCAAGACTTGAGAAAGCTTTGGAACTAGCACGCGAATACAGGCCGGTAAGACCTTTATATTTTCTCATTTATGGTTTAGGAGGGTTATATATGCATTTTTGCCACTATTATATTAATTTTAACCAAATTTTAAATGAAACATTATGAGATGACATAAACAAACTGATTTTAGCATATTATATCACTTTTGATAAAACAAAGACATATTTTAACTACTTATAAATCATGAATAAAAACTCTTAATCTGTTAAACTTCTTAATTTTTATTCTACTTAAATTACCTTTTTATTAAAAATGGTAATAAAATCTATCACTAAATTAATAGTTTAAATATTGCTTAATCATCTAACCTTTATCATTTTTCGTTTGTAATCACACTTTTTTTTTTCTCGCAATAACTATAAATTGAACTCGTAAGTGTTGCATTACGGGTCACACACAAGCCACAAGTTCGCATGTATAATTATTTCTCGAAATACACCATCGTTTTGCGAAGGTATTCGTCTAGTCTTCCTAATATATAAAAGAAAAATCACATTTACTAAAAAACTCTCAAAAGTGAAAAATGTGAAATTGTTGATCTATTCATACTTCCTATTCCTTTCAATATTGTGGATTACATCGATATTTATTTTTCTTTCATGAGTACATTATAAGCTCAAAGTTTGACCCGATAACCAATATACATCCATTTTACACACGAAACACTTAATATCAATTTCACAACTATAATTAGTTGTCGTTTTAAATTTCAGCCGCTTTGCGCGGATACTCGCCGCCTAAACTATATAAGTAGTATAATTAGTATTTAATGCTTCATGTTTTATTCATGTTGTAAATTTTAGGGTCAATTATTAATTGATAATTAATCTCTTTAGTCTTGGTCAATTATTTATTCAACCATTTAACCTTTTTGGCAACATTTTTACTCTTAACTTTCATTGACTATTTAAAAGACCGCTTTAATTTTGGATAACCATTTGACAAAATCTTTTAACTAAAATCGACAGCTTTTTTAATCTATAATATTAAATGAACTATTTTATGATTACCCATTCTGACACATGATACGTCGCGTTTTGCGGTTTTTAGTTATTAAGTTTTCTTGTGTTTAAATCAAGGGGACCGTAAGTTTGTTTTGACCATTATAACTTCTTGTTCGATCTTTTAAAAGGGTAACATGTATAGTTGACATTCTACATAGATAACTAAAAACAAAAAATTAAACTATTTAAAAATTTTAAGAATAGTAATAATCCCCTTAATCCAAACACTAAAAAAGAATTGATACCTTAAGCACCAAAATCCAACGTATCATGGGTCGTGTCGGATAGTCTAAGTAATAAGAAATGTAATACTCCGTTTTGGATATGACCTTGACACAAGCCATATAACTTTCAGTGTTTCAGTGACAATAAATAGAAAAAAATAAAACCAACTTTATGGATATCACTTAGGATTAAAAATATGATTAAAAAAGAGACGTTCGGTAGAGATCGCCAATTATACATATATAGTATATAATATACTGATGATGCATCACTAGTTTCTGCTATTTTGTGTATTAAATGAATATCCTTTTGTAACCTGCTTGTTTTTGTAATAGATACACTCTCCGCCCAACCACCTTGCTCATCTAAGAATCCCTCTTGAAGATATCTTATCCGCCACCAACTACTTTGATGAAGATAATGTCATCGGAGAACGTAGATTTGGAAAGAGATACAAGGGACAACTCTTGTGGTCCGTGAGTTGATAGATATAATCGCCGAGGTTAACTAATAAAGAATGGGATGATGAAAAGAACAACAGTTTTGGACGGAGATTGCGATGCTATCTGGACTCGAGCATAAGAATCTTGTTTCTATTGTTGGGTTTTGTAATGAAGTTGGTGTAGAGACCATCATTTACAAGTACGACTCCAAGGGAAGGCTAGACAACTATCTAAGTGACCCGGTGTTGTTGACATGGGTGAAAAGATTGGAGATATGTGTCGGTATTGCGCATGCATTGAGTTACATTCATTATGATGAGCCACGCGATTTTAGCGTTATACACCGAAACATCAGCAGTTACACAGTTCTATTAAATAATGACTGGGAATCCAAGCTATCAGAATTTCAGCATTCAATGAAGATAAAAGCATCTGAAAGGCACCATGCTTTCCATACGGATTCAGTTTGGTCTACGAAGGGGTATATAGACCCAACATATTTAGAGACTAGCAGTCTGAACCACAAGTCAGATATCTACTCCTTTGGGATAGTATTGTTTGAACTACTTTGTGGTAGAGAAGCAATAGTTGACGATCAAGATAATAAGAATTTGGCTCCACTCGCTATTTTCCATTATAGAGAGAAAACATTAGATGATATAATTGATCCAGATTTATGGATGCAAATGGATCCACAATCATTCAACGTCATGGATATAGCGATAGCTGCTTGAATAAAGAACAATCCCAACGCCCAAATATAGATGAGATTACCGAAGACTTGAAAAGCTTTGGAACTCCAATTGGAACGTGAAAATGCTGTAAGAGTTTATTTTTCTCTATCTTTGTATCACAATAACTACTCTATAATACAAGCAGCGTTTTTTTACTTATTGTTGCATTTATTGCCATTGATGTTATAGGAATGCTCATCAGTTGTGGCCGAAGTTGGAGGCACATCATCCAATCATGAGGAGGTATGTAATTAATTTGTACGTTTTAAGTCTGGTTGTAAGCAGCTGAATTCATTAAAAAAAAGTGGAAAATGTCAAAACAAGATAAAAAAAAAAGAAAAAGAAAGATGCGAGTAGAGGGGGAGATTTATTTGAACACAAAAAAAGAATTTGCAATTTTCAGCTTCAAAGTTTTGCTATTGACTGAATAAAAGAATGCACAAGGTGGAGTCAACAAAGAAGCTCCATACGAGACAAAGATATAAATGTCTTTTCCACTTATAGTTTGTGTACAAATAAAGACACTCCATACACATCACTTCCCTAAACTATTATGTTTTTCCTGAAGGAGCGAATAGTTGTGTGTTATGGTTAAATTGAGGTTCTAGTTATACATGTAGACATAACATACAGATATAAGAAAATCTTTTCTAAGTTGACATTTGCCAATTGTTTTTTTGCAAAATTTAGCTATTCTTTTAGAATGATTCACAAGATCCCCTCTTATACTTACTGAGCTTCTCACTATTTTTTCTCTTTAATAAATGTTAAAAATGAATGATTAACCTCACTTGAAGTGTTCCACCTTGAAAATCTGCACACTTCATAATGTTGTCTTCTTTGGTACATATAGGGATCGAGTCACTTCACATCCACAGGCATTGAATCCAATTCCAGCAAAAAAACAATGTCTTCCCTTAAATACCTTTCTCACTTCAGCTATGAAGATATAGATTCTGCAACCAACAACTTTGCTCCTAAGAATAAGATCAAAGAAAAAACAGCTGCATGGATTTACCAAGGTTGTATGTTGCATTCCGGACAGTTCATTGATATTGTTGCACGGGGGATCTATCCTGAGCATCGAAATGAATATGAGAGCAAAAAGTTTAGGATGGAGAAGTTGATGCTTTCTAGTCTCAATCATACGAATCTAGTGTCTATTATTGGGTTTCGTGATAAGAGTATGATGATCGTATACAAGAAGGAGGCCAACGGAAGTCTCAACAAATATCTGAGTGACCAGGCCCTTACATGGATGCAAAGGTTAAAGATATGCGTTGGTATCGCAAATGCATTGAGCTACATCCATTACGAGGTTGGGCGTGATTTCAGTGTCATACATTGCAACGTCAGGAGCTCAAAAATTTTACTTGATGACGAATGGGAACCCAAGTTATCTGGTTTTGAACTTGCATTGAAAAATACAGCGGCTCGGAGGCACCGTCTTCTTCTTACTCGTGACATTGTTAAGAATGCATACTTGGACCCAAAATATAAAAATACTGGCGGTGTGACCCACAAGTCAGATGTGTATTCATTCGGTGTTGTATTATTCGAAGTTTTATGCGGAAGGAGTGCAGGAGATGAACACAAAGATGAAGATGAAGACGAAGATAAAGATGAGTTGAGAGAGGGGTTACTAAGTAAACTGATCAAATCTCATTTGGATGATATGATCGATCCACATTTACGAAAACAGATGGACCCAGAATCATTAAAAATCTTCTCAGAGACAGCATATTGGTGCATAAAAGAGGAACGAGCGGATCGCCCATATATAGATCAGGTTGTCAAAAGACTTGAGAAAGCATTGAAATTTCAACACAAACATGAAAATCCAGTAAGAACATCATCTTTGTTTGTCATCTTTACGTAACAATAATTGTTATATCTTTTGACTTATATCCTATTCTCTTGCAAATATCATTTTAGGAGCTTCCAAGAAATGCATTTGACGCCACATCAGATCATTTGAAGGTAATTATTTTCCTTAAACTTTTAATTTGAGGCTGATTATCCTAATTAATAAAAAAGAGTTACTCTACATTACTATAATTGTTAATGTTTGGTTTATTGTATAAGTGCTATATCCCTCACACTACCATTTTTAATTCTACAAATATGTCAATTGTATGTTTTAAACCAACCAACTGTTAATGTCGTTTTACAGTATAGCCACCATATACTCACCAAAGAAATTGTATCATATCTGAAAGTTTTTTTTTTTTTTTTTTTTTTTTTAATAATAAAACTAAGATTCTTATAGACAACCTTGATTGTATAGAACTAAGATTTTTATAATAAATGTGGTGAATACGGTTGTATAATAAATGTGACCATTAGCTTGATTGTATAAATAGAGCATGCACTATGGTGGAGTTTTTAAAAAGTTTATAAACTAGGCATGTCATCAAACTATAAACCTTGACACATATGTGAAAGTTGAGGTTTTTTAAATCCACCAACTTAGCCGGTTTGACTATTCATTTTGGGATCTTAAGGATAACCGTATCCCTATCATGATCATCTTCTGTTTCTATCCATCATAAACCCACAACCACTACCACAATCATCTTCAACAACAAAAAATTTCTAACCTATAACCCATGTTTCTGCACACACTTGCAAACAAAATCACCACCCAATCTACTATTTCTCTCTCTCTCACACACATAAACACAAAACTCAACACATCCCACCATCTGATTCATGCTACGTCCCTACAACGACAGAAAACGCCCAAATCTGCGCGTGTGAGTGCGATGGTGTATGTGTTTTCCCCAATTTCCAGATCTATACTTAAGTGTTGTGTAAAAATTATGAAATAAAAGAGGTGAATAAAAGATGAAAAAGGTGTAAGTATTTGTGTAAGGGTGTGTTTGATGTAGATTTAATAGTCAAAATTTTAAGTGTATAATTGGGTTATTGAAAAATCAACATAATTTTGTTTTGGATTTTTAAAGAATCAAAATATATAGCGTAATCAAGAGCATATAATTTTAAGTCAAGATCATGGGACATCAGTGATGTTTAGGGTCTTTTATAAGATGGGTCAAAGAAAATGTGGTCGAAAAAACATTATGGCTGTTTTGTTTTAGATAAATCTGTAAACAACTGGAAAAAGCTTGAAGATCTTCAAGTGTTCTTCAATTTGTATGTAAAGAAAAACATAAATTATAAGAAAATTTATAAAAGAGTGTTGTGATGGCTTGGTGGAATAATAAAGTGTGTATATATGAAGGAATTAGAACGTGTGTGATTGCATGTGTGAAAAGATAGATAATAAAAGAAGATAGAAGTTAAAAATAAAGGCGAAAAGACCAAAATACCTTCAAGTTACGTGACTTAACGAGGTGTTAGTTACGGCCGTTAGAGGGAAGGACGAACGGCGGATAAGACTTGCCACTTAAGGATGGATGGTGCATTTTTCGGTCAAAGGACGATAGGTTGCAGTCAACGCAAACCACAAGGACGAACGATAGTAATTTACTCTTGAAACTATATGTGTGCCGCCACAATGCGCAGCCATGAAAACATGCGTTCATTTCATTTAATACATTCACTATTTGAAACACATGATATGTCTTATAGAGGTGACAATTTGTGTCAAAATGAAAAAAAATGGGTTAACTTGGGCATATTTAGTCTCTCATTTTTTAAAAATGGGCATGTATTGCCCATTTAAAAGTTAAATAGGCAATAACGGACACACATATTTTTTTACAATTGGAGAAAATTATAATTGTTTTTAAAATTATTTTTAAAGAAAAACTTATATAGATATAATATATTTAGTCTTTAAAAAATAAATGAGATGTTATGCTTGAGGAATTTGTTTCGTCTTTTTGGGTGTTTTCTAAAACGATTCAAATAACAAGTGACCGTTTGACCCGTGCCCGTTTAACCCCTGGCCGTTTAAGCCCGTACCGATTTGGGCTCGTGCCCATTTAGCCCGTGGCCCGTGGCCGCCTGGCCCACCTATTTTGCCACCTCTTTATATCTCGATCTTCATTTTCACTCTTGTCACATGTATTGATATTTTTGCTAGATGTATTTTGAGTCTTGTCACATTGCTTTTGGGTGTTATTCTCACATTGGTCAATCATTATTTATTTATTTATTTTTTATTTTGCTGCATAACTTCCTAATGTTGCAGGGGAAGAACTTGGAACACTTGAGGATTTCACTAAATGATATAAACGATGCTACCAACAATTTTGACAACGCAATTTGCATCGGGTCAGGCGGATTCGGTGATGTGTACAAAGCAGATCTTGAACATTTTGATAGCAGTAATTCCTCGTTGATAGAAGGTGTGAATAAGGGAGGTTTACCTAAAAAACGAAGCACGGTAGCCATAAAGCGCATTCACAATCCAAAAGGAGAACAAGGGTTCATTTTAGAAATTGAAACTCTAACTACTTGTAAACATGATAACATAATCTCTCTACTTGGCTTTTGTTCAGAAGGTAACGGTGAAATGATCCTGGTTTATGAGCATGCTTCTAAAGGAAGTCTTGAAGACTATTTGGGAAGTAGTGATAAAATGGCCAATCTTACCTGGGTACAACGCATAAAGATATGTCTTGATATTGCACATGGCTTGAATTACATTCACAACAACACAGATCATGGCAAACAAAAGATGATACATCGAGACATCAAGAGTGCGAATATTCTATTGGGTGATAATTGGACTGCAAAAATTGCGGATTTTGGGCTCTCCAAACTCCACCCAGTAGATCAAGAGGCCAGCACTCTCAATATCAATACGATTGCAGGTACAAATATGTATCTGGATCCAGAGTATCAGAAGTTTGGAAGATTAAATAAAAAATCAGACATTTACTCTTTTGGAGTAGTATTGTTTGAGATCTTGACTGGGAGATTAGCCTATGATCGTATTTTCACCGACATTGATGGGAACGGGATTGCACCCATTGTACGACATCATTTTGAGAAGGGAACACTAATAGAAATAGTTGATCACAAGATAAAGGAAGAAACTGATGAACATATCTTTTCTTTAAGTAAAGGCCCCAATAAAGAGTCTTTGGACATATTTTCAGAAATCGCTATTCGATGCATAGCAGAAACTCAAGTCGAACGTCCATCAATAGATTTTGTCATCAACGAACTCAAAAAAGCTTTAAACTTTCAGGTGAGTAATGGATTTAAGATATAACTTTATAATCTCCTTATATTCTTCATCATATGTATGTGACCTTTCATACATTTTACTTTGTGTGAATACTATTTTAATCCTCAAATATTACTCAATTTCCCATTTAAGTTATTTTAAACCTTAACTTTTGTGAATTTATTAATTTTAATCTTAAAAATTAGTAACTTAGTGATTTAATCATTTTATAAATTGAGAACCTAAAATTCACGAACGCGTTTTAGATAGTAAGTAGTTCATTCTGTTTTTAACTTATAAAATCGACTGACTGTCTAATGATTCATAGGAGAACCACAAGGACAGCCTCAAACTGTCACTTGAGGACATAAAGCTGGCTACACAAGACTTCAGTGAAGACAATATCATTGGACATGGAGGTTTTGGGAATGTATACAGAGGAGTATCTGCTCATGGAGATAACATCATTGCTGCAAAGCTGTTGGATAGGAAGTCTGCTGAAGGAGAAGCTGAATTTATGACAGAGCTGGAAATCCTTATGGAGTATAAACATGAAAATGTCATTGGTCTTGTAGGCTACTGTGATGAAGAGGATGAGAAAATAATTGTTTATGATTATGCATCGAGAGGAAGTCTTGATAAGTACTTGAGCGATGTTAGTCTTACGTGGGTGATGCGGCTTAAAATATGCATTGATATTGCAATCGGGTTGAAGTTCCTTCATGGAACAGTTTCAAGTTCAGAAATTGTAATACATAGGGACATCAGCAGCAGCAACATTCTACTGTTTGATGATTGGAAAGCAAAAATATCTGATTTTGGGCTTTCCTTAGTGTGTCCAACAAATCAGGATGTAGGCTTTGTCATCGACAATGTTACAGGCACAATCGGCTACCGTGACCCACTCCACTCGAAAACAGGCTTCTTAACTAAAGAGTCTGATATATTCTCACTAGGTGCGGTTTTATTTGACATATTGTGTGGGAAACTATCATCTAAAAAGCTAGATGATGAGTATCTTTATTTACCCTTTTTGGCTAAACAACACTATCATGAAGGAAAACTTGATAAGTTAGTGTTTGAGGGTATCAAAGAAAAAATTGTGCCACGGTCATATATTACCTTTACTAGGATTGCCTTTCAATGCTTACATCACAGAAGAGAAAGACGACCAACAGCGGATGAAGTCGTCATACAACTCAAGAAATCTTTGGAATTTCAGGTAAATTTTTATAGTTTGACAAAATTGGTTAACTTTGATTCATATATATCTAACTTATGGCGTTTAACTGTTTTATTAATTGATTGATGTATATACAGGAGGACTATGAGAAATGGGAGCCCAAATTGCCAAAAGACTATAAAGAAATAATTCAGATGTCAAAGTGCCCTGAAATCTATTCTGACAAAAAGAAAGAGGAACTTTACAACATTTTTTCTAAAGGAATCCTCCTTCAACAAGACAAAGTGGTAAACTTTTCTAGTTTATTTGGTGTTTTCCAGTTTTCTATACATCTTTTCCTTTTTGAGTGATAATTCAATACGACACATGCATTTTTATGTCTTGTTATATATCAGTTGTTGTCATTCGATGGTAATGGAGAAAGAAATGAAATGGTTTCAGCGACGATGTTTTCCTACAAAAACACTTGTCCACATGAGCGGAAATCTCTTCCAGAATCAAGGTTATTCTCTCTAACTCTCTATCTTTTTGTTAATATTAATGTTGAGCGTAATTACATTTTATTTGTGCTTTTTTAATACTTTAATATATAATTAATCCAATTGGATCAACTTAAGAACCATTTTGACTATGTATTACACTTAATTATCACAATGACTTCCTGCACTTACGTAAAACATATTTGAATCCTTTGAATCCCATGCACTAATCAAACAGAGCAATAGCCCTTCATCTATAGCTCTTTTACACTTAATTGAGATCCAAACCTTCTATATGACTAAACTTCGGACCTCGTCTCATCAGGTTACAAACAAAAGTAGTCCTGCATACATACATATCAACTATGAGTACTGATGTTGTACAAGAAAAAATAAATTTTAATACTTACTGTAATTTTGTAAACCTTTTAATCAGGTAGTTGAGGTATGCCCCTGTTTTGGGTCCTCTGTTCTCATGACCTTGAATTTTAAATATCGCTAGCATCTTGATAGTGTTGTTTATAACATTCTTACCTTTATTTAAATAAAAAGTTTTCTGGTACACTAAATTCTAAAATAGAATTTAAACTCTTGTTCCAATAAATTACGAAATTCAAAAGTAGAAGTGTATGGGAATATACAAGCTTGACTGATTTAGACTTGGATGTTTATAATATGCGCAGGTTTGGGACGGTGGTGGAGATGTTAGATATTTCCGACTTGAACATCGAAATCAAGACAAGAGCTCAATTTTTATCTCCTAATGTTGTTTATGGGGTCTATTTAGTCTTTAAACTTAGTGATTCAAGGAAATTTTCAAGTAAACCCATGTGTGTTAACCTAAAGTATAGAAAGGGACTCGAAGATCTACATGCATATTTCGCAACATTGAGAGACAAGGATTGGATGATGATTGAGTTGTACCAATTCTTGAATAAGAATGAAGATGTTGTTTTTGAGTTTCTACTTGAGAGATTTTCATCACACTATTGTGGGGAAAATGCGGTTTATATTGAAGGAATTGAATTTCGAGCAATTGACAAAGTAAGTTTGAAATTAAATCCACTGGTTCCGTTATATACTCTTTTGTTTATATTATACAAAGAGGTTGGATGCATGCCAAAAAGTTAAACTAAACCCATGTAGCCATGTTCTATGTTGCATATTTAACATGGTTTATACATAGGTGAAACATGAAGAAATCCGAAAATTGAAGGAAGTCCAACAAGTCTTGAAATCAAACTTCAATATGGATCAGGTGCAACAATTGCCAACTAACTTTGAAGAAATATTCAAGGTATGCAGAAACTACGACGAGTTGTTCTGGTTGGGCGAGATCAACGAAAAGAAACTTCTTGTGCTTTCGGCAAAGGCAGTTTTATACAAATTATCTAATGCGGATCTTTTACTTCAAACCCATTAGCAAAGTCCAGGTTCGTTATTATATTATAGCAAAACTTTTTGCAGTTTCCTTTGACTAGGGGCGGCAATTTCTGACGCTACATGAAACACGACCCGTGACCGATACGAAAATAAACGGGTTAGGGTTGGGTGTAACCAAGTTTCGTTCCATGTTCGGGCACAATTAACCTATTTAACCAGTGTAACTCTAATCCGCCAATCCAATTGGATAAGCAGATTAAATGAATCATGTTCAGAACCTATAGTTAAAGAAGTTACAAGTATGACCCAATTATTTAAACAGGTCATGTTCGGGTTGGGCTATCCTAACCCACCAACCGAACCCCACGCGGATTGACAGCCCTACCTTTAACCGCTTAACTTTTTTGATTGTACATCCAAATATGTAGTTTTATGGTTAACAATTAAAGATTCGTGAATAAATTGCTGACAAAAGATTAACTTCTTGGATTTAGTTTCCTCTATATGTATTACTTCGTCCTTAATCCATCCTATATGCAGATTTCAAGAGGTGATTGAGCTTTTACCAAAACAAGTATTTCATCTCAATTGCACAATCAAAAGTCAAATGTTATCACCGTGACATGAATACGTGTGTTACCTTGTATTCAAGCTTTAAAATGTGAGGGTTGCAATGTCCAGAGAAGTACGAGACATACTCCACAAAGAAAACAATGAGTTCGAATTTGTTTATTTTATAACCCCAAGCCAATTGAACATAAATGGTATCACTCGGGTTCCAAAACAAAGAGAAGATGGATGGAAGGAGATTAAAGTGTGGAAGTTTAACTCAGCTCATGAATTCAAGGATGACTCTCTTTCTATGCATATGAAATTTACAACCCATGAAGGAACTATGTCTGGTCTCATTGTATGTGGCCTCGAGTTTAGGCCACTGTAAAAGAACCATCTCCAATAATTTGTCTATTTGTTGCTCCAAATAATTATAAAAATTATGTTTGAAGCTAAGGTTAATCTCATCTATGTTTAAAATCACTTTATATATGTCTGTTCACAAAAAATAAATAAATAAGTAAATAAATAAATAAAAATAAATAAATAAAAAATCACTTTATATATGTATGTTTGTGTGACAACTAATATTTGGGTTGGCAAAGGTATCATATTAACTTTGTAGTTATTAGAGTATGATTTAACTCAATTTATTTATTTATTTATTTTGAACAACATGGGTTATGCATCACTCGATTGCATGTTTTAACATGAAAACAAATGTATATGATGTCAAAGTGACATTATGAATACAATATTCCTAGAAACAGAGGTTCAAAATGTAGCTAGAAGCATAGATTATATTTTGGTACATAATCGAAAGCATTTTATAAAAGTTGTGATAAATTAATGGCACCTATGACACAGTTAGACCGCAGGGTGTAAGTAAACTAATTAAACAACATTCTAATTTCTACTGTTCAATACGCAGTCGATTTTATTTAAAGTACTGAACTTTAAAAACTGAAAAAAGTAGCACGTGAATGTTGTCTAGAAAATATGATCTCAATTACTATAAGAGAATACTAAAAAAGCTAAATATTGTTGACTTTATTATTAATCCTTTCAATGAATGAATTAAATGGGTACCTGTGATAGTAACAACTGATTGGGTTGTTGATCTTGAGTTGATGAATAGGCTTGTGGTTGAGACATTCGATAATCAATATGGCTCTTCATCTAGATCCAGTCTACATCTTGACATTTGTAGGTTTATTTTCCTCCTTGTTCAGTACCATTCGTCCTTCTTGTTTGCGTTCACCGACAAGCTTCGTTCATTGACCTAAAAAAATTTACCTTCGTCGTTAAATGCAAAACATTATCCACAGTTAGTACTTTGCATTAACGGCCTTCAATAAATTTCGTTATGTAACAACACGTGATACCCACATAAGAACATTTTGATATTTTCCCACTCATTTTTAACTTCATATTCTTCTTTTATTCATCTAACTGATGAACATAACAGTTGATGATTATTTATTTAAACAAAAACATGATGAACAAAAGATGTTGGCAAGTCAAAATCTTAGCAAACTACCACTATCAATAACTGATGAACAAAAAAAATAAATGATGAACAAGGCTATTATCATCTTACTGATGAACATAACATATACTTTGTAAGACTATTATCATCTAACAAAACCAATCAGCCTAATAATCTTCGCAAACTACCACTATCAATAACTGACGAACAAAAAAAATAACTGATGAGCAAGCCTATTATTATCTAACTGATGAACATAACATAGATTTTGTAAGACTATTATCATCTAACAAAAACAAACAACCTAATAATCTTCGCAAACTACCACTATCAATAACTGATGAACAAAAAAAAAATAACTGATGAACAAGGCTATTATCATCTAACTGATGAACATAACATAGACTTTGTAAGACTATTATCATCTAACAAAAAAAAACATCCTAATAATCTTCGCAAACTACCACTGATGAACAAAAAAATAACTGATGAACAACGCTATTATCATCTTACTGATGAACATAACATATACTTTGTAAGACTATTATCATCTAACAAAACCAAACAGCCTAATAATCTTCGCAAACTACCACTATCAATAATTGATGAACAAAAAAAATAACTGATGAACAAGCCTATTATCATGTAACTGATGAACATAACATAGACTTTGTAAGACTATTATCATCTAACAAAAACAAACATCCTAATAATCTTCGCAAACTACCACTATCAATAACTGATGAACAAGTAACTGATGAACATAACATATACCTTGTAACAATCTATTGTCCCACTTTTTAATGAATGCGGTACCTTCATTTGTCTCGGGGAGTTGCAGACGGTCGTGTCTGTTTTTCGATCTTTTTTCCTTGAAGAGTTCTTCTATTTTTCTGTCATCTAAAAATTTAAATAAAATAAGATTAAAATAATTCTAATTCTTTCTGAACAGTCAGATACTCTATTTCTCCATCATTTTCATTTTTTTTCTTATTTGCTTAAAATTTTAAATAAAATAAGATTAAAATAATTCTAATTCTTCCTGAACAGTCATATACTATATTTCTTCATCATTTTCTTTCATTTTTTTTTTCTTATTTTCCTAAAAATTTAAATAAAATAAAGTTAAAATCAGATTATTCAAAAATAACTAAATATAACTGATGAGTAATTTTAATTCTAAAAAACTCATATTTTTTTCTTTAATTCTAATAAACTAACACATAACTGATGAATGCAAAAACTAAAATTAAAAAAAATTAAAACAAAACTAAAACATAAATTAAAAAATAAATCATGAACTTACTTTTAGTTTTCATCTTTCCGAGTCCAAATCCTTCACTTTAAACCGTAAATTTGAGTGAAAATCGTGTTTTTTTTATCGGAAGAAACCCTAATTAGATCCCCAATTGTAGAGAGAGGATTTAGAGGTTTTCCGAGTTTTTTGTGAGAGAGAAATGAGAGAATTCTGAGAGGTGGGAGGGAACTGAATAGTTGGGAGGGAGACTTGTATTTACCATTATGCCCTTCTATTAGTAAACAACGCTTCTCTTTTTTTTTTTTTTTATTATTATTATTTTTTTAATTTAAATCCCAACCGTGGGATTGAAATCGGACGGTTGAGGTTTGTTTTTAGACTATTTAATTTATATACCCTTTGCAAGGGATCGCTACTCATGTTATATGATGTATGTGATGTGATGTAACAGGAGCTGCTATAATATGTAAACGATTTTAATTTTACAAGTGGAAAAGTTAAAATGTCTTTTAAATAAACGAATTTCATTTTACAAAAAATTAAAGCTTCTAGAATATATATCTATTATTAAAAAAATTGATTATATATATATTGTTGAGATGTAACAGTTATTAAATAAGTGTAGCTTTAATTTTGTGGCTTTTCAATAGGTGTAGCTTTTGTTTTCACAATTATAAATGTGGCTTTTTTATGTAGTTATTTTTATATTTTTAAGTGTAGCATTTTTTAAGTGTTTTTTTACACTTACAAGTGTGGCCTTTTAAAAATTTGTTTTATTTCAATTATAAATGTGGCGTTGCTGTAATTGTCCACACTTATATACGTGGAGTATTTTTTATAAATTTGTGACACTTATAAATGTAGCAAAGTTTTGATTTATATATAAAAAAAGTCCACGGTTGACTATACCGTGAAGAAATAAGTGCGGAGAATTCAATTTTTTTTGTAGTGTGCCATTAGGATTATGGACCATGGATCTGGTCAAAGTCAATGCATCCAACGGTTATTATGCTCTCATACCCATTTTACTTTAGAGTGTTGTTTTACTTGAACTCTTGCCATGTAAAGTTAAACAACGTTCTAATTTCTACTATTCAAAAAACGCAGTCGATTTTTATTTGAAGTGCTGAAAACTAAAAACGGCAAAAAGTAGCACTGGATGGTTGTCTAGAAAATATGATCTCAATTACTTTAGGAGATTACTATAAGAGCTAAATATTGTTGACTTTATTATTAATCCGTTCAATGAAGGAATTTAATGGGTACCTGCGATTGTAACAGTTGACTGTTGCTAATCCTTTTTTAGATCCAGTCTACAGCTTGACATTTGTAGTATTATATTCCTCCTTGTTCAGCACCATTCGTCCTCATTGTTTGCATTCATCGTCAAGCTTCGTTCATTGACCTAAAAAAAATTACCTTCGTCGTTAAATGCAAAACGTTATCCACAGTTAGTACTTTGCATTAACGGCCTTCACTAACTTTCGTTATGTAACAACACGTGATACCCACATAAGAACATTTTGATATTTTCCCACTCATTTTTAACTTCATCTTCTTCTTATTCATCTTTCATATCCAACCATCACCACCCACCACATTCACCATCCTTTATAATATCACAAACAACTTCAAATTAAATCAAATGACTTTAGATCAAACCCCAAATTAAATCAAATCAAAGATATATAAAAATTGACAATTTGTTGTTAATATTTGAATAGGTAACAATTATTATTATTATTTCACAAAGGACAATAATAAAATGAAATTTTCCACAGGAACAAAGAGGAAGATGATAGATGCACCCAATACACACAAAGATTTTAAAAACAGTCTATGTAAACAGTTAGATCTATCTCTATAAAGCAAGTTTGTCCTACTATTTCTCTTTTAAAAAAATACTAATCAATTGACAGGTGTAAATTTTTTTTGCAAACTTTTGGGCGGAACACCTAAGCTAGCCATCATTCGGTAGAAACAGTGAATCCAAATAAACACACACAATAAAACTCTCTCTAATCCTCCCCATCAAACCCATCACCGGAAAATTTGAGATCCCAAAATTTCATAAAGCGTTGTATAACAAATGATTAATCTCAATTCCATCTACAGTCGGCATTGTATATTCATAATCAGATCCATGGAACATAACAGATCCCCCATATTTTTTTTTTTTTTTTTTTTTTCGATTGAATAAAAAGTTTAGCCTGTCAGTTTCTATGTATTGATTTTATTTTTGCCTACCAAGTGTTTGATGAAAGTCCCGAATGATTTTTTTATTTTTATTTTTTTTGAAACCTGTTAGTTTCGAATGTAGTTTTTTTGTGTGATTAAACTGGATATAAAGTGTTTATGGAATTTTTTTTAAGGAATTGTGGATTTGTGCTGGAATTGTTTTTTATGAAAATAAATTAGTGATGTCGCTTGATGGATGATTGATAATTGATTCTTGTGAATACTCATAAAAAGTTTAAAATATGGAATAGTTTGCGCCTCATTTGTTATACTCCCATTGCGGTTAACCATTGGGTCCAGAAGACTTGGATTAATGAATGGTAAGATCCTTTCTCCCTTTGTAAATGTGATTAGACGCTAATTCAAGTTATATGATTTCGAATGTAAGCTATGATTGGAAATGGCTATTGGAAATAAAGGTATTCTCAAAACTCCTCCAATTATCTTAGTAGCTAATCCTTCATAGTGTTGTTGATTTCACTTTTGATAAACCCCTACAAAAACAAAAAAAAAAGTAAAGTAACTCCCAATGCCGTCTTCCACGGGTTATGGGTACCCAATACCATTTCCGGTGTTTGGGGGAGGTTAAGATGTAGACAGCCTTACCCCTATCTAAGTTAGAGAGACTGCTTCCAGTTCTACCAAAGGTACTAATAACTTAATTATGTAACTTGGGTTTTGCTCCATGTCTTGTGTTATGCATGTTAAAAAGTTACTCGTTTTACTGTTATTAGTTTAAATCATGGTTACATTGTGTTCTTTGTTAAAGTGGCCATGTTATGTATTTTAATTTGATATATTTTTTTCATAGACCTGGTCCTAGAAGTGATAGCGAAGCAGAAGCCATTAAACATGCAGAAAAGCTTTGCCAAATTAAAGCAGTTCACGAGGAGGTTAGTGTTTGAATTTTTCATTCTTACTGCAATTATATATTTGTTTTTTTTATTTTACTTATACCTCATGTCTGTACCACATGTGTGTGAGTTGCAGAGTTACAGATAGGGAATGAAGTAGAAGTGTGTTCAGGAGCTGCGGTACAGGGCAAAATTTCTCAAACAGATCTTGCAGCTATCTTGAATGCTTGGTTTTTAACAGGCTTTTACACCGGCAAGTAAGTGGTGTTTCATGCTCTTTTATGCACGACATATTTTGTGTTTGTTGTTGTTGTTTAGGCATAGGCATAGGCATACAAAGTTGCACGCCATTATAAAAGATAGGATTTTTTCCACTTGGTATTCGTGTCGTAAAGAATTTAAGAGTAGTGAGAGTGGTAGGGCACTTCCTTGGTTAATTAAGCTGGTGAGTCGAGGCGGATGGATTCGAGCTAAAAGTATACAAAAAGTGGTGGGGTAAAAATAGACGAAAATATTTAATAAATGGGAGTAATATTGTTGAAGGTGATTTGGGTGTTAAATAAGATGTTAGGTCGTCTTGGGAGGTGTCGGCTGAGAAGATTGTTGAAGGTGATTTGGGTGTTAAATAAGATGTTAGTTTAAGATCATATGTGAACTGTACGCTTTCTATACATGGTTTTTAGTTGTTCATGGTGCAGTTCATGAATATGTAATTCAATGGATAATGACTTTTGTTGCACTCACTTCACCCAAACAATGGAAATGCACAACAGATTTAAAGAAATGGTAGCGTGTGTGTGTGTTACAATTTACTCTGCAACTTAAAGATATAGATCTATCACGTGAATATTTTGTGTGCATTGTTATTAGGCCATTCACTTGTCAATTATCTTTAATTAAGTTATATTGTGTTATCTCAGGGATACAGGCTATTTAAAAATAGCTTTAGATTGCATGTATGTGTATGATATAGTAAGATTAGTACGATCCTTTTTGTTTTAAAAGGTAGTAAAAAATCGTCCTATAGTGTTTAATATAGTCCCTGCTTCGTAGTCTTTATAATTATTTTGGTTTTGTTGTAAAACAATATGGTAAACCCATTGGTTTTGTTGTAGCGTTCAACAAATAAAAATAGGTGGAAAAAGTTGAGAGTTTTGATTATTTTAGTGTACTCGCCTAAAGTAATTGTAGCTATAAAAAAATTGGGCGTTTTGATTTTCGTGTACTTTTTAAAAGAAACTCTGCTATGCTTTGATAATGATAAAAATGGATTATTTTTTTGGGAATGATCAATTGATTTGGCAGTAGCGTTTTTTATATCTTTATGACAATACTCCATATAGGGATAAAATTTAGATTATTATGGATCATAGTATAGGTGTGCTATTGAGAAGGATATAAAAGATGACAAATATGAAATGTTGATTCTTTTGCTTTTTGTAAATTTTTATCTCTATAAATTTCTTGCGCAGGAAACTATTGCTGCACAGATAGAACAAATGGAGCTTGAAAATCTGAAGAGGTAAGCTCTCATGCATGATGAAAAGCAAATTTCTTGCGACTCCACATCAATAAGAACTTATATGCACTTAGATTTAGTTCAATGTATATTAGAAAAGCTTAGCGTATAGACTTTGTCATGCAATGTACTAATCAATTTATTTGGAATTTTTGACTACAACAGTTCCATGTGGATTTGGTAATGCTATCGGTATGTCATTTTAGAAGTCGAAAAAATGGGCTGCAGATCCTGTGCCTTACATGATATCTAAGCATTCTTTTCAGATGGCAAGCCTGCCCTTCTTGGTGCAGTAGAGCCTCAGTGTTAAGAAAATCCTTTCGAGGTATGTATTTGTATATTACCTTTAAAATAATTGATTATTTCAATGACTTATTATTTACCTTTATACTTTATGGTGTATTAACTATTACTGTATTCAAGATGTAATGCCAAACATACGTTAGTTATAAAGGAATACCTTATTTTCAGATACAATGATAAAGTTTGCATCTTTTGAGACGATTGTGGAGATGATGTACAAGCATGTCATCTCAACAACAAGAGAGTCATGTAGCGGAATGTTTCCAATTGGGGTGAGCTTTAATGGTGGTTATGTGGCTGGTATATTCAATAATGCCGATGGTTCTACTATTGGAGATGTAAGTTATTTAATACCATTTTGTCCTCTTATTTTCCTACTTTAATATGGTAAGCAGTTCAAGGTTTATTCGAAGTTCATTCTTTGATACTAGAGTCTCGACATATATCAGGTTTGAACTGATATTTATTTTTAATTCCAAAATATATGGGCTTGAATTCAAACGTCAATATTGAAATATAAAACTTATAATTTGGGTTGAAATTGTAGGCAAGGTCTTTAAGGGAGTTTATTACGTGATCACCATGGTTGTTGAGATTAATGAGTATAGGAATGATGGGTTTTACCTTCGAGGGGTGTAAGGTTGTTGTCTCTGCACAGACTGGTGGTGTTGAGCCTCAGGGTGGGTAAACTAGGTATTACATTTTTTGTTAGTGTTTGAATGTGCCTCCTAGAGAAACAATTCTTGGTATTAATTATCTTAGTGGTTTATGATTATTTTAATCAACCTTGCTTCATAATGATTAGGTAACTATTTTTCGCTTAAGTTCTCTAAACAAAATCAAAACTTGAATGAGCTATATGAGATATCAACTTATGTTTTTTGTTCACACTCTTTACCCTTTGATTAGGCATGGTTGATGGTGACTTCTCTTCAATCTGGGCACTATTCAAGAAGTTGGTTAAATGGTGAGTAGACGCCAATCCTTATTCTTAATAACCGGACTCAAGTAGCCTATGGATTCAAAATGAAATCATCAGTTGGAAGAGACACTATGCGGATCATCAATGCTCAAGGTGCTGCTTCATTTTAAAACTCCATAAATCGAGACCATCTTTCTTTGTAAACATGTATTGATAAGGATTCAATGAAAATTTTCATCAATATATTAGTTCACCACGCTAGCTTCGGATAGAGGAAGAAAAGCATTAACCCTTCAATTAGCCTTACTTGCAAGCTAACAAAGTAGGCCAAGATATAATTTTATATTAATTAATGCTTAGGAAATACACTTACAATATGATTCAAAGTGACATAATAATAGCTATTTCGAGACTTGTCATTTTGGTTACCTATAATCGGTGAGTATATGCATACTCTTTAAGTTGCACATAACACATTACTTGTCCTTTATTTGTAGCTTTTAGCATGAGAAGAGTAATTGAAAAGCATACTTGCAACAAGATGCGAGTCACGACAGAGGATGCTTAATACGGTAGTATTTGAGTCAGTTGTAGCAAGGGACGCTTAAAAAGGTACAATTGATTATTATTTTTTCCTTATTTCCCTTCTCAAAGAGTGTTATTAGTTATGTGGCTGATCCATGCATATTTTGAGTGTACATAGGCATGTTGTTCTAAAGAATGAAGTTACGTGGAATTGATCGGTATGTTAGAAACTCTCACGCTAAGTGTTTTAGCATCTATCATGGTGATTGGGTTTCATGTATAAGGGGTGTTTGGATGTGCATTTGTGTTTAAAGTTGTAACTATAGGATATTCAGATAATTGACCCACAAAAATGTTTGAAAAACTCTTTTGGTTTAATGGGCTGGTATCTTATTTGTTAATCCTCTATTGTTGGTATCTTATTTATTAATCCTCATCACCAAATAAATATTTTCTAAACTTAAACTCCATATTTTCCCTGAGCAATTAGTTTCTTTTATATATTGTTCCACTTGGTACAATTGAGAGTGATTTTTGGTTCACTGATGCAAACAGATCACGGCATTGGCTCCACAAATCCGCCAGTTCGCCACAGTGGAACAACTAAGCCAACTAAGCGCAAGAAATCACTTGCTTCCACTTGACTTATGAACAATCTCTTACTCGAGGAGATTCAACTTCAGGATTGTGATTTTGCTTCTTTGGGGTCACTTTGGTCAAACTGGTCATCCTGAAGATAACAACAGGTATGATGTCAGTCAATCGTAGAATGTGTTATTTATGTGTTAATCCATGTACGTCTCGGATTGCTTTCACCATATATACTTGGATGCTTATTAGTAATGCACAAAAAAACTTTTTTGACAGTTTGACATGTGAAACAACATATCACCATTTTTATTGAAAACCTATGAATTTTAAGTTTAATGATCAAACAAAATAATGAAGTAGCACTTACATTTATACATGTTTATACAGTTTGGTGAAGCAGCTATTTTGGCTGTGAAAGAAGGATCTATTGGTTCGGTCAAATTTTCGTAGGGAGGTAGATGTGAGATTGAGTTGGAAGAACGTGAAATTGTACTTGCTCCTGGCCGGACAGCGAATTCGAATGTTGAAAATCAAGCTTCTACTTCAGGTCAAGATGGTGATAATTATACCAGTCATGAAACAAAGACACCTCGAACGTCACATGTTTGACAGTGGTTTGACGAGTGCTTCTGTGGATATTCATGAAGGAGTTAAATCAATTGCTAAGATGGTTAAATGGTTGCTTACAAGCTTTCATGTAAAAATTAAAAAACTAATTGTTGCTCTCGATCTGTCCTCACTAGAACCAGATGGAATTGGGGATTCTAGGATGTTGGTTTTGCGATTTAATGAAGTGGAATGCGGGACCACAATTCTGAAGATGTTAAATTTGATAGTCGAAGGACATCGATTGATAGTTTTCTTGGGCTAATTAGTCGACTTACAAATTTTGTGAAATTTGATGGAGGAGTACTCGAATTTCTTTAGGTAGATGGTAACAGTGACGAAAGTGCTACAACCCCGGTGATGACAGGAGATAAAGGTGGAATTTCATAAACGATTAAACTAAGTATACCTTTGAAGAATGGTTCTTTAGATATCCGTAAACTATTTGCTGATGTGTGCATTGATCCTTTAGAAATAAGATTGCAGCCGAGTTCCATAAAAACTATATGTATTTCGTAAATGTTTTTGAGGAACTGGACAAAGAGCACAAGAGTTTGATGAACAGTATAGCAACTGAATTTATATACCACAGTGTGTCATCGTCCGATGGTTATTCGTCAACATTAGGCTCTTTTGAACCTAAAACATGTTCACAAAAGATACAGTTTTGGATGCTTTGTTGCGGGGTTCACATCTGATATCAGACTGGATGACTTCATCGGTTGGCACTAACCAGGAACTAAAAATCAAAGAGTCAAACTTTGGTGCCGGGTTTGTAAACAGACATACTTACATGATTGTGTATTATACTACTGATTTTGCTAATGTATACTTTGCTCCTCATTTTTGGCAGTGTCAATTTATCCTTTGAATGTTTTGATGAATTAAGAAGCTCTCAATTAGCATTGGGGAACAGTGGTATGTCAAACTGGAGTTGTTCCGTGTTTAGTGCGATAACTGCTGCATCCTATCTCGCCTCTGGATCCCTTCAGATCCCTTCTGGTAAGTGCTTTGTCATTATGTGATATCTAAAAGATGCGTTCATGTATATATCCCTTAAAATAAGATGGAACTATAAAGTAAACAAGTGAACAGTAAGGGTTGTAGTCTCTTAAGGAATTATATATATGTTTGTGATTTTTTTGTCACTATGATGCAGAGCAGAAACATATTGAAACCAATCTCAAGGCACGGATCATGCAGATTGTAATCCTATTTTCATTTGTGGATGAAGACCACACGTCTTCTTATGATGCTAAAGGCTGTAACACAGACGGGAGTTCATACGTCCATTATCGAAAAAGCAGAATTTTATGAGATGCAGCTTGCCTTTCAGGTAATTATTGTGAGTGTAGGTTTTGTAGTATGAAAATCAAAATTTCATTTAAAATATTTTAAAATTTAATAAGGTTAACAGGTGTGTCCTCAAGAATCGAATGTTGAAGCGTCAATCAAACATATTGAGGTATCTGATCATTTCAGTCTGCAGTTTCAAAACGAAAATGTGAACGCTCAGGCTTTAATGACCAGAAATAAGCAAGATGCAGATGAACGTGCTTGTTCTCCTCTGCATTCACTCGCTCAAAGTGTTGTATTAAATGATCATTCAAGATGTCATAAAGGAATTATAGAGATGATGTGGTCAAAGTCTTGCTACTCAGAACTTCGAACATTACGAGATTAGTTAAGGGGTGTTTGGGTAAAGGTTATGTTAGGTGTATTGCAACCATTCCTTATCAGAAACATGTAAAAAAATGATTTAATGCTTAATAAATGTCTTTGCTTTAGTCATAGTTAAATCCTTAGCAGAATATTAGATGTACTAATCATCACTCATACAGACCTTAAGCATCTCATGGACAATTTGGATGCGATTGATGAAAACTGGCAGGAGGTCATGTTAAAAGAAATGATTCCCTCTCTTACTCTGTCAAAGTGTCTCGAATCCAAGGTATACCTTATTATCACTGATCAATACTACCAAGCATCCCTTCCTTGATTCTTATCAACACGGAAATTACTTGCTAAAAATAAACAGAAAAGACGGTACATATTGTTGTAGATTTGTCTTTGATTAGTATTAGCCTTGGACCGTTAGCATATAATGACGGGTTTTTACATAAACTTTAAAAAGAGAAGAATTTTGTGATAGTAGACAAGTGAGCAACCATGCTGATTAAGTGGTTCAAGTCATCTTTAACACCTTTTTTCACTACCATTTGCAGGGTCGTTTAGACTTGGTAAAAGGAATGACATTTGCCAATATTCATTTATCTAAAGTTGTATTTGTATACGTCTTTTCTATAATTCTATCTTTAATTTTAACTTTACGATACACCAATTTATATCCCGAAACTGGTTTTAATAATGTGCATTCGTATACTATTAACATAACATGAACTATCTGCACCTTTTAACTATCTCTACCTTTTAGTTTTCCTAATAAAATGTGGTATCCCTTCTTAAGTAAACGGCCAAATTGCTGAAAACACATGCCAAAATATAACAACCTTCATAAGAATGGTAAGAAGGTTAGTAAGTTGAACACATAAAAGACATTTTAAGTTATACTAACTTTTTGCGACGTCCTGCTGTTTCAGGTATTGTCAGCCTATTCAGATGGATGCAGTAGCAGATGTCTCTGCAGTTTGTTTGTTGGCGCCTTCTGAAAACACTTATGTTACCAATGTCGCCCACCAAGGTGAGTCAATAGGTAAGCACATTACTTTTTGGTTACATTCTGTTCGAATTGGTATTGAAGCTACATTCTAACTTTAGGGGGTTTTTAGACTGCATTTTATTTAAGTAAACTGAGTTTACCAAAGTTTGTATGCTTATAGTTGGTGTAAATAAGCACTTGGTACCTGCTTATTTCTAATGTAGATATAAGTATTTTTTTTTAAGAGGCAATTGCTGCAAAGTCTTTATTTTCTTTATAAAGATTATGACTACTAAGAAGGAATAACTGACATGATTACTATATAGCAACCAACTTTCTTGGTTAATCCAAATGTACTTTATAATTTGCTCTTTTTTCAAATAGAAATTAAACAGTTTCGGATTATATTTATATTCTGAACTAATTTAAATATTTATCATTTTTCTCACTTATTGGTTTTCATCAGATGTTAGCTCAAGACATGAAGCAAATTCTCAAGACATGAAGCAAATTGTTTCAAGAGACCTGTGGCCCTTTTGATCGGTTCATGGATCTCTAAAATGCAATTAAAGTACGACACTATAATGAGTTTGACAAAGGTATATTTATGTGCTATCACCTATAAATACTTTCAACTATACACTACCTGGGTCTATACGGTGGAAGCGGAATGGGTAGGTTGGGTAACGGAAGAAATGCGCTCGGTTTGATATACGTCTTTTTTAATTCGTATATCTAAATGAAAAACCTACAAAAATCTAACCAAACAACCATTATCGGATTCACAATAGCAATTACCAAAAAGGATAAAGACTTCACAAGAATTTAAATCTTACGATTTTGTATATATGGTACAGTTTGAATGTGTGTTTTAAAACTTGAGTATCTTTAGACCGATTCTGAAAAAACAAGCATTAAATGAGTGATAATGATGTGTTCTTGAGTTTTGTTTTAGCTTTTGTAACATCTTTACACATACCTTCAAGTGCATCTATCATCAATACTATTAGAAAAAAAGTTGTCACGTCTTTATCCTTTCTGGTAATTGCTATCGTGAAATTCACAAATGCTAATGGTTGTTTGGTTAACTTTTGTAGGTTTGTCACTAAAATATATGTAGAAATTAACTAGAAAAAATAAAGAAGATAAAATAGAACTTAAGGTCAGTGACATCTAAGTAGTCATCCATATGGATCGTTGGGTTCTTTGATTGTATAAGTTAGATAATGACTTTAAAATATAATTTAGACCGGTCTGAAACATGGTAGGTCTATCAAAAGGTCAAAATTGTTAAATTATGTGTAGATGCAAAATATGTTAAGCACATTGGTTAAATTTTATTACTAAACACATGATAAACTTGAGACAATGAGTATACGGTGATACACGGCAACTACACCAATTTTACAACCTATTACATAAAGAGATAGGCTAATAGTAACTTAATATCAGGAGGAATGATATGTAGCCATCTATCTCAAAAAGGTCGAGTATTATTCCGTATTTATATATATATTTAAACTCTATGTACCCACCAAAGTCCTCAATACTGAGTTTTTGATTAACGTATCTGATCCTTGATCCTTAGTCATTGCTGATGTCCCTAATACTGGATCAATCATTTCTTGGACAGACACTCCTTTTCCGGTCATTGTCTTCATATATGATTCTTGAATCGACCTGTTTATAAGATGAGAAGTACAATAGAGAGCTAGAATATGGACTCTATTCTCTTGAATTAAGGAGTTGACGGTTGACCCTTTTTGTGTTCCTCATTCTTAACAAGACTGAACTCTATCTTTAAACTGATTTATGGTATCTCTCTTTTATCTCTCTTTACATATGTCATTTGATATTCTAAGCTTTTCACTTTGTGGTGGTGCAGTTGATTGCGGTTATCTTGGGTCATCTTTGGACTTCTGAGTAAGTTGCTCATAAAACTTATAGTTCTTTTAAATATTTTATAAGGTTCTCCTGCTGAATCATCTGTTGTTTTTCATGATAATGTTGCAGCCATCTAGGGATAAGGACAAGAATAAAGCTATTACTGAAGCAGTATAAGCTAACTAAAAAGGACATTAATAATGTATTATAGGTATATTTAAATGCTTTTCAACTTGGATACGGTGTATGGTTTTCAGACATGTTTAGGAGTTCCTATGAGCTTTTTCAATCCACCAATAATAATTCTTGAATTTGAATAATTGTATAGGAATATAATGACAATATTAGTGATCTAGACGGCCCAAATGAGAAAGAGAAAGCGGTCAGGCCCCGAGAAGGTAATTACAATGGTTGAGATGTAGTTCAGTAACAAGCCAAACACCCCTTAATCTATTCGACGTAACTTAAAAACAATTGACAGGTGTGTTTCGTTCATAGGCATATATAGACCAAAATAAACATAGAAATGAGCGTTTGAGTGATGGTGTTAATGGCAAGGTAATTCTTTCTCATTTTCAGGAAACGTAGGATGTTGTTGTGAGTTTCAATCGCTCGTCCATGTTAACGATCGTAAACGCTAAGTTAATTTATTCTCATTTTCACGAAACGCAGGAAGTTTGTGAATATGACTCTTATGTACATGTTTAATAGCCTATCGCTTAGTACCTATTACATAAAGAGAAAAGTGTTGTGTTGTGACAAAGACGACAACCACACCAACTCTACAACCAACGTTGTATATAGAGAAGTTCTTCATAGATTATAAACTATATGTAATTCGGTTATTTTGAACGTTAGGTTTTGTTTAACGTTATTATTTTCTTGATAATGGCATGTTTATTTTATTCATTTTCTTCTCATGGATGTGACTACACGTTCATACTTATTTTACTATTAATTTTATCGTATAATGAATTTTTGAAAGCTAGCCGCCCCATCGGGCCGGGCCTTGGATCTAGTAATCTATATTGCATAACATGTAACTGAACTGAATAGAGTTTAGCAAAACAAATTTAAATTGTTACGACGAAAGTTCTTTTCATTATCATATTTTGATTCAATAGAATAGATTACACATTCGTATATGTTTTAATTTTGTTTTTTTAGTAAAGTTTTCGAAACCCTAATTGAATTGTCAACTAAAAAATGTTCTTCAAAAAGACAAGTTAAGGTTCCATTGAAGTTCAACAATCATGTAATGGGAAATTTGAGTCAGAAAAAGAGTGCATAGGTCACAAATGGTGTCTGGTGAAATTAGGGGTCAGATGAAAGGGTTGGTTTCGTCGTTAAATTTAGGGCAAATAATTGAAAAAAGTATCATACTTGCCACCATTTTTTTTTGTGGGTAGCGGACAAATTTTTTTGCTTTTGTGAGTACTTTTCTTTCAAATTTATCCTTTTTAGGGTATTTTGCGAAATTTTTGGACATTTTTGTCCCTCTTAGCTAATATAATTTTTTTTTTCCGAAGGGCAAAAATGTCACATAGTACCCTAAAAAAGATGAATTTGAAAGAAGAGTACCCACAAAAGCAAAAAATTTGTTCGCTACCCACGAAAAGAAATAGTGGCAAGTATGATACTTTTTTCAATAATTTACCCTTACATTTACTTGTAAGTTATTCTGAGAATTTTGGTGATAATACTGTTGATTGTACTTTTGTTGATAGTGGTTATGATTCTGGTAAATCTAAGGTGAATGGTAGTGATAATGCTGTTAATTGCATGTTTGGTAATGGAGTAAGTGTAGAGAAGGCAAAGAATAAGAATAATGAGGAACTTAATGTTCCACAGGTCTTGGTCTTCTTGTTCCAGGATTGATAACAATCAAACAATCATCATGTAATCAACAGCCATTCAACGAATCAATAAAAGAAACAAAGAAGATGGGTTAAACCCTTTATAACTGATATTATAAAACTGAATTGGGTTGATTTGTTTACAGAATTCTAAACCTATTTATACTAGATGAAGTGGCACCATTGGAAGAGAATACCGTTTCACCAAAAGTAATCGACACAACTAATTCTAAACGTTATACCTATTCTAAATGGTTTATAACCGTTTCTATAACCCAACCCATATACAAGTCGGTTTATAGGCTTATACATAACATAATATACACTAAACTACCCTTATCTTTTAACTTTAACTACTGTTTTGTCATTATATTCCAACACTTAATAGTGAGAGTTACAGAAGGCGTTTGTCAAAATGCTCAAATAGAAACAAATGGTCTGTAGAAGATGGGATAAAACTGTCTGTGGATACTTTGTGGGAGCTAAAATGAGCCTAACAATGTAAGAAGAATGTGGGGAAGATATGGATTGAATAAGATTTTCATGAATAGCTGTGGCTTTTACTTTTCAAATTCAAGGTTGAAGAAGGTATGCAATATGTAGTAGAGAATGGACCCTGGCTTAAATAATAAGCCTATGATTGTACGAGTCTTGGATCCTGACGTTAATATTGAAAAGAAAGAACCTGCAGTTCTTCCAGTGTGGGTAAATTAATGAACATTCCTAAGGAAGGTTGGACTAAGAAGGGTATAAGTACTTTAGCTAGCAGTCTGGGGAAACCATTGATTATGTATGCTATGATAACTCAAATGTGTAATCAATGGGTGGAAAGGGTTGGTTTTGCTAGGGTTTTAGTGGAAATGAATGCTAACAAGGGATATCAGGGTCAAGTTGAAATTCACTATGTTGATAAGAATAAAGTGAAGCTCAAGACAAAAATTGCTAATGTGGAATACTCTTGGAAACGTGTCTGCTGTAATCATTTTAAAGTCTTTGGGCATAGTTTGTTAGAGTGTATAATTAGACCTAGAACTCAAGCAGGGTTAAAGGCAAGACAAAATAGCAAAAAGAATGAGAATGCAGAGGTTGAGTCCATATATGCAAAAGAAAACAAGAATGTTGGTAATAATGATAGAGTATACAGAAAACCAGTTGAAATGGTATATAAGCCCAAGGAGAAAGTTAGAATGGTAGAAGGTAAAGAGAGTGTCAGTAAGGAAGATCAAGGAATTAAGGGAGACAAACCTACTCTGCCTGAAAATAAGAATACAAATGGAAGTCCAAGGATCTCGAAAGTAAGTCAAAGCACTATGGAATCTCTGAATGTCAGTAAGAACAAATTTGCTGTGTTGCAGGAGAATTATGGTGAAGAGTTCCCTACTATGTTAACAGCCCAGAAACAGAAGAATGTGGAGAGTTATATTAAGAAAACGAAGAGACCAAGTAATGATGAATTCAATAGTTGGAGTAAGGATATGCAGTTATGTTTTCAAGACAAATGGAAAGAGACTATGGTCGATCAAAAAGAGGTTCAAGAAGAAGATCAAGAAGATGTGTTTGTTGATTATACTGATATTGCTAAGTTTGTGAAGCAAAATGAAGTGGGTCAGTTTAGTCACAATATACTTAGAGAAGAATTGGATGGTGGGCTCTTTAATGCATAGTGATATCATGGATTGTAAAATTGCTTCATGGAATGTAAGGGGTCTAGGTAAGAAGACTAGACAGAAAGAGGTTAAGGATTTCATTATGAATGAGAATCTCAGAGTTTGTGGTCTCATTGAAACACGTCTTAAAGGTGATAAAGTGAATAGAACTTGTTCTAAGATTTTTGGATGTTGGTATTGGATTAGTAATGCTACAGTTAGTCCTAAAGGTTGTAGAATAGTTATGGGGTGGGACCAAAGTACAATGAATGTTATGCTGTTACACTGTTCTAGTCAGGCTGTTTTCTTATCAATTGAGAATGTGAATAACTCTCTGAAATTCTTCTGCACAATCATTTACACTAGTAATGAAGGAAGAGATACAAGGAACTTATGGAGAGACCTTAAGGGCTATTATCAGTTGGTTAATGGGCATAGTTGGTGTATTTTGGGAGATTTTACTGTCACTTTGAGAATTAATGAGCATAGTGAGGGTATGTCATGTTCTAGTGCTGATATGATTGAGTTTCAGTATTGCATTACTGAGATTGAAGTTGAAGATTTGAATAAAAATGGCTTTCATTATACATGGACCAAAAGTTTGTTAAATTCCTCTAATACTGTTTTGAAGAAATTAGATAGAGTAATGGGAAATGGAAGTTTTATGGCTGCTTATCCACAGTCTCATGCCATTTTCTTACCATTTTTTGTATCTGACCATAGTCCAGCTGTTTTGGTGATCCTTGAGTATTTAGATAAAAAGAAGAAGGCCTTCAGATTTTCAAACTTTATTGCAGATAAAGCTGATTTTATTCCTTTAGTTCAAAGAGAATGGCAGGTTAATATTGAGGGATGTAAAATGTTCAGATTGGTGAAGAAATTGAAAAACCTGAAGTATCATCTGAAGCAGCTTAGAATGGAAGTGTGTTTGATAGAGTGATTACTTGTAAAGGTAAACTGAAAGATATACAGATTAAACTTGAAGCTGATCCTCATAATACTGATTTAAGGAAAGAGGCTAGTTCTGCTCTCTTTGAGTATAATGAAGCTGTCTTGGATGAGGAAAAGCTTCGTTTCCAACAAGCTAAAGTAGAGTGGTTGATGGAAGGCGACATAAATACTGCTTATTTTCACCATGTTATTAAAGGAAGAAAGCACATAAACAATATTGTGAGCATTTGTGATGAGCAGGGTAACTTGTATGAAGGCAAGGATGTTCCTAATCAGTTTGTGATTCATTTTCAAAAGTTCTTGGGCAATTCTCATAATACTCAGCAGATATATGATACTGAAGGTCTTTTCAAGTTAAGGGTCTCTCAAGTTGAAGCTGATAAGATGTGTAGAGATGTTACTGAGAAGGAAGTGGAAGAAGCTCTTAAAAGTATAGATGTTAATGCTATTTGGTTTCCTGCTTTTGTGCCTAAACATGCTTTCATCTTGTGGTTGCTGGTACATGAAAGATTGCCTACCCAAGATCGAATTTTAAAATGGTACCCTAATAAAGTTATGAAGTGTGCCTTCTATGAAACTGTAAATGACAGTCATGAGCATCTATTTTTTACATGCCCATATGCTACAGCTGTATGGGATAAAGCAAAACAAATGAGTATGTTTCCTTTTTTTTCGAACAGCGGAATTTTATTAAAAACACAAAACAGCTAGCAAGAAGCTAGACAAACATACAAGAAAGAAGAAGTAACCAAAAACAAACCACCATAGAAAAGAACCAACACCCGAGACATGAAACCAAACAGTCAAGAAAGGGGGGGCTACACCAAGGATTTAACACCCAATCATTCCAGTTAGCGATATTCCCGCGACTTCTGCTATGAATCCAAAGGTGAGATATAGCTTTGATCTCCGTTACCACAACGTTAGTGCTCAAGACTTTGTTTTTAAAAATCTTTTCGTTACGATGTTTCCATATCACCCATGACGTAATACGAATAATAGCGTCAAAAGTTTTTGTCAACACCGAGGCTAGACCAACCGAACCCGATAACTCCAACAATTCATGGGATCTGGCCAAAGAAATGTGGACATTACACCATCTTCTTATAGAGTCCCAAATTGGTTTCACCATCTTGCACTCAACAAAAATGTGGTCTGACGATTCACAATAATCGTCACAAAAGGAACATAATACTGTGTGAAGGTCGATACTTTTGTCAACCAGTTTGTTTTGGTTGTGGCGATTACGAATCAATCTCCGAAGAAAATATTCACCTTTTGGAATCAACTTGTTCCATAAAGTGGCAGGATCGATTGTGACAATTCTAACAAGTCAATACGTGATCTTAAAATGGAAATCGAGAATGAACCACTAGCGTCCAAAGACCACGCCCATCCATCAACTCCATCTTGTAAAGATAAGCCCATGATCACACTATCAAAGTTTCGAGCTCCGCATTTCTACGCCCAAGAACAAATCTCTCCTCCAAAGATCGCGATTCTCCAAACTAGCCGACACCCATTGCTGCACAGAACAATCTTTATCTAAAGCTAAAGCGAACAACCATGGAAAAGTCCGATCAAGACTTTGAGATCCCAACCATATGTCTTTCCAAATCCTAGTGGAGGAACCTGATATAACCTTACGCTTAAAAGAGCTAATGAATGGAACACCACTATCGTTGATCTTCCAACCAGCCTTAAGGATGTTAATCCAAAGACCAGAACCTTTGATAGATTCCCTATTGGAATTAAACCAACCAGATGAGCCATGAATATAAGATATAACTTGACGCCAGAGAGCATCCGGTTCAGTGTGAAACCTCCACCAACACTTTTCGAGAAGACCAAGATTGCTTGCCGAGAGACTACCAATTCCAAGGCCACCCATGGAACGATCCGCCAGGAATGTACTTTCATAAAGAAAGTGATTATGAAACGAGATTAATCAATTACATTAAATTACCACCATTGAACTGTAGTTGAACCACAAAGGTAAATCAAACCAGAACCATGGATAACGTGCTTGACTACCACCATAGTGGTTCACCCACATAAAAATATCAATGCAACTACAATATGTCGAATACTATAAACCACTGCTTGTTTAAGGAAGAACTTGTTTTTTATATAAATTTAGGTACCTTATAAACAAGTCTACGATCATTTAAATACAACAGTAAAATTTTCAACATGTTTAAGGAAGAACTTGATTTTCTTATAAATTCAGGTACCTTGTAAGTGGCATGTTGTGATTCATCATGAGAGGTTATGGGTTCAAATCACAACAACTTCAACCCTCAAAGGTGACCATCTCATATTTTTAGAAAATAGTAGTTGTTTAGTTTTATAGATTTGCGGGGTTAGTGAAGCCTCGAGTTTCGGCTTGGGTTTTTTTCGGTTAATAAAATAAAATTCAAAGAGTATTTAAAAAAAAAGTATTATCTGATGACATATTGGTATGACTTGAGTTTAAAGCATATTGGAACATTTTTATTATGCAACCGATAAGTTTGTCTAGCATCTATGTTATAACTTGATCGGAAACCAGGATTTCTTTAGACGAGTAAGTTTTCTTGAAACGTAAATGGATATATATATGGATGATAGAAAAGTAAATGGTTATGGACGTAGATACGGCTTTACCTAATCCATATAATGATCAACCGCCATCCCTAGTTCTAATCGCCATCCCTAGTTCTAATGTAATGTACTGTAATTTATGAAAATGAAAGATTTACAATCAAATCTCAATTTTATTGAAGTTGGTGTTTCAATTGAACAATAATCACTTTTACCAAAAAGAACTCCTTGGTCATTTCATAATTATCTAGTAGTAAATATCAATAAAGTAGTTTTATAGTTAGATAATCATAACTACTCTAACTACTGAGGGGTAGGTGAGCAACGAAAGCTTGTGATTCTCTAATTAAAGGACATTAAAGTTCATATATGAAAATTTGATTTCTTGAGACACTCATGAATAATACATAAACTACCCAGATATATGATTTTAGAACTATAATATACAAAGTCAACTAAACTTACCCATCATGTCATGTGTAGATTACTGAAACATGCGCCTGTATAGTAAGGCGACTCCTCCGGTTTTCAAGGATCCATTTTACTTGCTTAATTATCTTGTTAATCCATGTGAGCCTTTTGTTAATCCATGTTTCCCATTAAAAAATGTTATATTCAAATTGAGGGTAGTTACACTTACATCTATATCTCGAATATAATGCCTATGTAATTTAACATTTTTTTGTTTTTTTTTTTAATTCACTGGCTAACATGTTCCATGTGATGTACATAAGACAATGGGATGAACTTGATTTTTTTTAGGTTAGGAGATCCCTATAACATGGAACTTTATTGGGGTTTGAGAAGATAGCTTATATTCGTTGCTATTATGAATCTCCCGTGAAACTTGAGTTCTGATTTTCGCATGATACGTAAAAATTGCATTTTCGAAAGTGACAAAAACATACTTGCATTTCGCAAATAAAATGAGTAAAAAGCATGCATCTGATGATACATATGAGCAGTTAATGAGATTGGTTTCTTCAGCTACATCGTGGCTTAGTTAGTCATTTATATTGAAAGTCAACTAGCTACTAATTATTTACGAATTTCATTTAATTATTTACGAATTTCATTTACATTATCCAATATAACATTTATTGAAGGGGTGCTTTGGAGCCAGTACTGTTGCAAAGCCGCCGGCTAGGATGGTGACTGCAACGAGTGGGAAGACTCGGGTGTATTGTGGAGCCGTGGCTCGAGCCGATATTGTTCACGCGTCGAGCCATTGGTTAAGAGGATTAAAAAAATGATATTTCTAGTGTTTTTTTTAGTGGGTTTTCCACTTACTTGACACTTAGTTTTTTGGGTTAATTGCATTTTTTATATCTGTTTTCCATTATCAAAAATTATTAGGGTTCAATGCATGTTGTACACATGTTTTTCATTATCTATTCCGGAACCATTTATAGAAAAAATCGTTGTCTCATTTGTTTGATTTTTTATATAAGAAAAAACTCAGACACACATAATGGGTGTAGGTAAAAAAAAATTAGTGACAATTCATTTTATGCAAAAAAAAAATATAGTTATTTAAAGTTTAATGATTTAGCTATTTAAAGCCGAAATTGTTTTAATGGTCTTGATTGGATTAATAAGTAACGTGCCAACTTACAATTGCTAGGATGACTTAACTTGCATCTACATAATTCTCATTCTTAAATCAAACTGTACTAAACTTGCTTTTAAGAAATGAAAAGTCAATATGCAATAACGTGATTTAATAACTTAAAGCCGTCTTTATAATTTATTTTCAAAGTACAGATAATCATGTAAAACAGTGACGATTTCAACATTATCTACCTTGTCATTTAACTACACATGTTTTACTAAGTTATGCATTCACGTTAAGTAGGATGGTTAGTTCTTCCACCCCAGTTACACAACATCAATAAACACAACGATTAATTTTGCTAATATATAATAAAAATCCCAAGGCCCCAATCCAAATATATGGGGTCATGATAATGTCTTATTCTTAATCTATATCTTCTTAACTTGGATTGTATTGTAGCAAATATAAATATATATATCGAATAAGTTAACATGAAATTTTCATCATTGAATGCCTTGAATCGTAACGTATAAAAATATTGATCTTTTTATGGTCTTTTTCTATCAATCTATCATAGTTGACTATGATTACCATACATCATGGTTGATCATGTTCTTTTAATGTATCACATTTTGCATGTAGACTAGATGTGAGAAAACCCACATGTTGATTTTTTTTATTATCCCATATCTCGCATGATTTACTTAAATGATTCTTCTGATAGATAGTTTAAGAAAACAAAGGTTGTATCGAATGACAAATATGTAAATCTCAGTTTTGAAAAATTTGAATCGAAGGACAAATAGGTAGATTTTGACACGGACAACAAGAAATGCATTTACCATATTTCATCTTCACACATAATGATCGAGATCTTCATGTGGAGATACAATGTAACAAAATAAAAAGAGGACGGTCAGTGGGGGTTGCCTCTATATAGATTAACGTATGTAAAAAATCATGAAGAAATAGTTAATTGTTGTGGTTGTTTAAGATTAAATATTTATGATTTCTTTTTTTAAGAATTTTTTGATGTATGGCATATGCCCTGGCGAGTTTCTATGCATCTTACAAGAAGTCATGATGGATGTTCAATTGTATTGACAATGTCAATGAATGATATAAATATAGATTAACAGGTAATGACTGATTATGCTGCTAGTTGGCAACTTTTACTAGATCTAAATTTATAATCATCTGATTATAAAATTTGTTTACATGTTCTTATGTTTCCTCTGACTTTTTATCTTTCTTACAATCATAAGCAATGCATCCTGGTTACTGACTAAATGAAAAGATGACTTTTTGGCTAGTGATTTGTTGTAATTAAGTGCAAATACAATAAGTTATGGAAATTAAAGGCTTACAGCCATATCCAGTTTTGATGTTGGACTTTCAAAAAGAAATTCTTGATTATTTTGCAATTATCTAGTAAAGAAAATACATTTCAAAATTAGTCATAGTTTATTACTACAAAACTTGTACAAAATTATGAATGAAGCATGTTCGGCTATTCAATCGTATGGACCGGCACTACGATTAACAAATAGAAAAAAAGTTAACTATAATTATGCGAACTTACAATTATGGTTATGTTTGTATAATTATATGCCGGCTTATAATTTTCATTTAAATAATATTTGTTTTTAAATCGAATTCTAATAAAATATCTTACCAAAAGTTGGGCAACAATTTAGTCGTGTTTGGGTTAATTTATTCACGTGGGTTGCTTGGCGGATCAACATCACGTCAACACAAACACAACGGATATTTATTAATTGTGTCAAGAATCTCAACCATAATCCGCACATTTATAACACGTATGACCCGTTTATAACCCGCGTAACATGTTTAATTAAATATGTTAAGCGGATTGATAGGTCGATAGGTTAAATTTTTATCATGTACTTATATTATATGCTAATTAAATTGATAAAAACATATATAAACCACGTATAAACTTCCAAAAATCTTTAAAAAACAAATCAGAAATCCAATTAATGAGGGTATAAGCAAGCTATATATTTACGACTTCTGCTAATCATATTTACGAAATCTTAAAAAACAAATCAGCACATGTATAACACGTATGACCCGTTTATAACCCTAGTAACATGTTTAACGAAATATGTTAAGTAAATTGATAGGTCGATAGGTTAATTTTATAATTAGTTTATGTACTAATGTTATATGCTAATTAAATTGATAAAACATATATAAACCACGTATAAACTTCCAAAAATCTTAAAAAATAAATCATAAATCCAATTAATGCAGATACAAGCAAGCTATATATTTACGACTTCTGGTAATCATATTTACTTTTCAGTATTTGTGTTTTTTTATACTTTTAGTGGTTTATGTAATTAAACGTGTTGATGGGTTGACATGTCCAACACTTAACTAAGTCGAACATTAGACGGGTTGACATGCCTTTAACCCATGCCATAATAACTAAACGAATTTCGGGTGAAACTTCGGGTCATGTTTCATGTAGTGTCAGAAATTTCCGAACATCAGTGTAAATTTCGGGTCATGTTTCATGTAGTGTTAGAAATTTCTGCCAATAACTAAACGAATTAAAAGTCAACTTGCAATAGTGTACTTAGTAGCTTGAAGTATCAATAAAAATTCAAAATGCCCATTAGCCATAATAACGACATACCATTTACATTAAAAAGCAGTTCATGCCATAAAATAGCAACAAACTCTATTCAAAGTTACGGTACGTAAAATCCAAAATATATCATTAAATGTCACAAACTTTTATAAAGAACATTATAATGTATTGTCATACTAGAAAAACACATACACATTTCACTATTTTTAACCTTACAACACATTAAATGTGCAAATTAAAACACCTTATAAAAGTTTGTAATTTTTAATGATATTTTTTGTAGTTTACGTATCAAAAGGTTGTATCGCCAGTGAAACTCTCGTCACGTCCATCTATTTTTAGTGTCAATTTACCCTTATCCAATGACCTAACCTAGGCAATAAAGAGCATATGTTCCGGTAACCTTTACTCATGAGTTGTATTGAATCGATGATTTATTTTCTCAAACCTTCATTAAATGGTGAAATATATGTTTACCGTAAAAGAGTGATATACTTGATGCAATATGGTGGTATTGAAACATATTCTGATTGGCTATTCACTTGCAAACAAGAATTGTGATTACCAAATAAATAAAAAAAAGTCACCTAAAATTGGGTGTGTGAACTTACAATAGTTAATGATTATTTTTGCATAATACGTGCCAACTTACAATTATCACGTTGGCTTAGGTTGCATTTATATAATTTTCATTCTTAAATCAAAGTGTACTAAACTTGCTTATAAGAAATAAAAAGTCAACTTGAAATAAAGTGTTTTAATAACTTAAACCCGTCTTTATAATTTTTATTTTTATACTATAGACTATCATTCAAAACAATGACGATTTGAACATTATCTACCTCGTCATTTAACTACACATGTTAAGTAGACAGTTACAGTAATTCTTTCACCCCAGTTACGCAACATCATATCAGTGATCACAACCATTAATTTTGTTAATATATTATGAAAATCCCACAGCCTCAATTCAAATATACGGGGTCATGATAAAATCATATTCTTAATATATAACTCCCATAGATGGAGGGTGTGGCGCGTGGTTCAAGTTTGTGGTTAGGATATAAGTGGGGGTAACATAAGCAACTAAATGTGCGTATAAGACGATAATACGGGTTTTGGCCAAACAGTCGGGTATAAGGGATTTCGTTGAGTCCAGATGATGCCTTTGAAAATTTTACTTTCCGATTCTGTAGCTGTTGCCATCCATGATCGTTTTCTTCTTCACTCCCTGATTGATTTTTTGTCGCCGCCTCCTCTGCTTCCATAGTGTTTTTTTTTTCCGTCTCCTCTGCCTCCATATGGGTTCGTTAGCTAGTTCTTCACATATAAAGACATCTAAGTTTCTAAAGAAGTATGAGCTGTCAATTCAAATGCAAACCAGCGGCTGCTGAGAGTGGTGGAAAAAGTGATGTTGTGTGGTAGGAAGGCGGCATCAATGTGGACATCAAAGGAGAGCATGGGGTTAGCAAACCTGCCATGTCTTACGTTGAAGTCCTTTCTGGATCAAAAGCATGCATCAATGTGGACATCAAGTCTGGTAAGGCTTCTTCTTCTTTTCAAGAATGTAGGCTTGTTAAGCTCCCTTCTTTTAGTAGTTCAAATGTCTTTGAGGAAAAAGCTAAGACCAATTTGTCGATGTTAGTGAAGATTACTGAACCTTGCAACATCCCACAATCCGGCCAATGGTTGATAGACGAAGGTTTTTCTGATTTTAAAATATCTTATATTGGTGGCCGATGGCTTCTCATCACTTTCTCCTCGATGGAAGCCAAGGACCTTTTTATGGCTAACGAATTGTTGAGATGCAGATTTAGCGCCTTTAAGACACCGAGTGCAGGCTTTGTCCCTGATGAACGTATGGTATGGGTCGAAGTTTCTGGTTTACCACTTGGTGCGTGGCGAAGAGAATCGATTCAAGAGATAATTGGTGACTGGTGTAAATGTGTATTCTTTTTGGATGATTGGGAGAGAGCTTACTCCATTTGTAAAGTGTGTATTTTAGCTAATTCCCAAAAACATGTAGTCGAGGAACTCCAAGTGGAGATCGACAACAAGAAATATGACGTGTGGATGAAAGAATTCGCAATGTGGGAACCTAGAATCTTGGGACAGTCGAGTGATTCATCGGATTCTGAAATGTCGAGCCAATGTGAAGAAGATACTGAAGAAGTAAACACGAATGATGATGATGGGATTTCTAGTGAACAATTTGTTCACAATTTATGCCGTGAAACATCGCATTCAAACTTTGGTAATTCGAATGATGAGAAGTCGGTTTCTAATTCGAAAGACTCATCGAATGATGACAGCAAAGATTCGGGTTCGTCTTGTCATTTTTCAGCTACTAGTCGGTTTTTGCGAGAGGAGGATGTTCATCGAGTGGAAAGTGATCTTGTTGACTCCATTGAAGAAGGTGAGCTCCGTGGCGATTCGGTCTTGTATAATGATATGTGTGTTAAGAAATGTATGGAAAAGAAATTGGAAGACGATGCCGGTAATAAGGTGGAAGGCATTGTGTCTCTATCTACACCCTCGGGTAATGATCTAAACCTTGCTAATGAGTCTGATTCTACGTGGCTCGATTATGTTGGTCCTCTAATTAGAGGCGACCTAGACTCTGAAAAACGTTGGAGCTATAGAGACCCAAAAGGGAAGGTTCATGGGTTGTTCTCTCTCGCGCAATTACGTATGTGGAAAGATTATTTTCCTAGCGATCTTCAGATCTGGAGTTATTATGGCAACGGTAAAGAAGCTATTTTTCTTCACAATGCCTTAACGAGACAAACAAAGGATGTCGGTTAGATCGCTTTGCATTTGCGGCATGATGCAACGGGTGTTCGGTTTCGTTCACGGGAGGTCATTTTTTTGGCGGCATGGTGGCATCTCCTGTCTGATTCTAGTTGTCATCGGATTTTTGCGTGTTTGTCCTGTTTTTTCTTTACAGCTTAATTAGTTCCCTACTCTTTTTGGTCTATTGGATCGATTT
Source organism: Chrysanthemum lavandulifolium (assembly GCA_022545495.1). NCBI lineage: Eukaryota > Viridiplantae > Streptophyta > Magnoliopsida > Asterales > Asteraceae > Chrysanthemum > Chrysanthemum lavandulifolium. The sequence continues at coordinate 269,733,144 of CM040240.1, forward strand.
GCGTGTAGCTTGTACTGCTAGTTTCTTTCTAGCTTTTTTTTAATATAATCTCAATTGCTGTTAAAAAAAAAAAGTTTACATAAGTTGTTTTTTTTTTTTTTTTTTTTTTTTTTTTAGAATTAGAAAAGGAAAAACATTTAATGCTTCATACATAATCCATGGTAAGTAAATCGTAACAAATATATAAAATATAAATTGAATAAGTTAACGTGAAATTGTCTTCATTGGATGGCTTGAATCATAATCTATAAAAATATTAAACCTTCTTTTATGGTCTTATTATATCAATTAGTCATAGTTGACTATTATTGCCATATATCAATGTCGATCATGTTGTGTTAATGTATTACATTTTGCAAGTAGACCAGACGTGACAAGACCCACATGCTAATTTTTTTATTGGGGTATTTTATTGAGTTATGTTATCTCCACCCTCTAGATGTGATAGAAGGGGAACAAGATTCAAAAGATTCTTTTTGTCTAACACATTTTTTTATCAGTTTTTGTTTCGTATTTTCTGTCAGTTTTAAGCTTTTAACTTATTAAACTTTATAGCTTATATTTCGTGCTTTTAGGTTTATAGTCTTTTTATATATCAAAAAAATCGAAAAAATGAGAGGGGGTGTCATTTGTAAAAAAAGAGAGGGTGAGAATAACTTCTCCTGTTTTTTATTTTTTTAATTTAGTGGCTAACATGTTCCAGGTGATGTACATAAGACAACGGGATTAACTAGATTTCTTAGTTTAAGACATCTACTTTATTGATGTTTGAGAAGACAGCTAATATCCGTGGAGCTTAACTTAATAGTCAAATTTATTTCTAATCTGGTATGTAAGTATACGTAAGTTCCAATTTTCGCCTGATACAAATGATTTAAATTACCATGATACGGAGTATTAGTTACGTGAAAAGTTACATTTTTGACCGTAACAAAAACACACTTGGGTTTCGCAAATTCAATGAGTAAAAAAAAGCATCTGATGATACATATGAGAAGTTAATGAGCTTAATTTTTTTCAGTCAGCTACATCATGGCGTAATTAGTCATGTATATATTGAAAGTCAACTAACTTCCAATTTATATTTTTGATGTTGATTTACAGTGCACATTTACAGAAAAAGTGTCAATATTTAATTACAACCTCGTTAAATTCTACCTACTTTTAGTAAGTGTCGCTAAAGTAAGATTTAATGACACCTTCTATTGTATTACTACATGCCTGTTACTAAACCCATGTGTTTAATCTTTAATAATTTTTTTTTTTTCCTTTTTCCAAAAGGCATCTTTAAGTAGTAGATATAATCATTTTATCGAACTTTGTATGCAAGTTTGATTCCACGATCCCAAATGCACAAACTGAAAACTATGATAGTAAAATATTACTATCTCCGTCCCAAAATTATAGTACTCGTTTGACTTTTTTGGTCTTTTTTTTTTCAACTTTGACCTTAAATATTTTTGTTAATGTTATAGAATAATTGATGAAAATTATACCAAATGAAAATACATTAAAAACTCAATCCATTCATATATACAAGAGTTATGTTACTAATAATTTTAGACCATGATATTTTCATGAAGGATCTCAATTGAATACTTATGTACACATGATATTTTCATTATACAAGAGTTATGTTACTAATAATTTTAGACCAAACTACCACCTAACTTGTCGACTTTTTATCATCTACCGTACTTGTGGTCAAAAACTATATCTCGCTCCACATAATAAACTCAATACATGTGGAGAGAAATGTATGAATGGGTTGGTAATATGTTACTTTATAATAATCTTATATACAATCCAATAGTGTACGCTTAATAAACTCTTAAATATAAATGGCTCGGTTTGATCACGCACACCACATACATCACGTGTACGTGATAACCTTCTAAACCCGATCGTCGACTCTCATGTAATGTGTAAAATCGCCATTGTTTACACATTGCAAATATTGACACATTTTAATTTATAAATATTAATTTTGTGAATAAAATAATTTATATATCTTTTAAAATCATTTTAACAATTATAAATAATTTAAAAAAACATCAACTACATAAATAATTTTAATACTTTCATAAAATTTTATTTTTTGATAAAATTTTATATATTTTTTAAAATTATTGTTAACAATTAAAAATAATTTTTAAATAATTTTCTAATTAAATTTCGCTTGATACCTTAATAAAGTACTATTTTTTGAATAAATTAATTTATGTGTGATATAAAATTTATTTTCACAATTAGACATAATTTTAAATGGAAGTCCACTTTTAGCTACGACGCCGGCCGTAGCTAAACGTTTGGTGGGAATTTTTTTAATCTCCATGGGTAATTTAATTTGGCTAAAATTTAAAAAATATTAAACTATACATTTAGCTACGACATGCGTCGTAGCTAAAAGTGAAGGTCCAAAAATGTTGATATTTGACCAAAAACATTGAAAATGGTGGGGCCTATCACACTTTTAGCTGCAACATATGTAGTAGCTAAAAATTGTCCGGAGCCAATGATAGTATTTTGGTGTAGTGATCTAACCGTATAGTTTTTTTGTTATTTTAATTTGTATGACTTTGATTAGAAGTGGTCAAGTAGTAGTTAAAGTATCATCATCTCCAGCTCATTTTGCAATTTAATTAGTAGACAGCATGTAAGAAAACATCAGCACCCTATTTTATCTAAAAATGGTCTTCGCTCGTTAACTCTCATTCCCTGGAAAATTGTTAATAGGTTTAGCCTTAAAATATTCTTGATAATGGCTATTAATTTTTGAGATTATAAATGGTCTATTAGTGAAAAGATCGAGAACCTTAAGAAAGATTTTGCAGTTATGTAAAAAGCTTATTTCCATTTAAGCATAAAAATTTGGCTCTTGGGACCATTCAACCCATAAAGTTGAATTTTGAACGTCAACAAATAACTCATTTGTTTTTTTTGTTAAAATCGGTGTTTAATTTCAGTGTCAACGGTTGTTATGGATATAGAATTGTTAAATAGAACCTTATGTAAAAATATTAATTGCCATAGCAAAATTTGTAGATCTACTAATAGGATTAAAAAAAGAGGACTGTGGGTAAGAGGTTGGCTATATATACATAATACATACACGCATCAGTTGGTACTACTCTCTGTTTTAATTAATACCCTCTTCCTTCCTTCATATCCTTTTGTAAAAACAGAAACATAATGTCTTCCCCCAATCACGACGACCTTGCTCACCTAAAAATCCCCCTTCAAGATATACTATCTGCCACCGACAACTTTTCTGACGAAAATCTCTGGGGAGAAGATGCATCTGAAAAGGATTGCGTGGGACAGCTCTTGTGGTCCGGCGAGTTAATTAATATCTTAGCTCGGAGGTTAAAAAAAGAATGGTTTGATGGAGACCAACAGTTTTGGATGGAGGTTTCCATTCTTTCTAGTCTCAAGCACAAAAATCTGATTTCTCTTGTTGGGTTTTGTGATGAGAATGACGAGAAGGTCATCATTTACAAGCTTGAGACCAGAGGAAGTCTTGCATTCCATCTAAGTGACCCGATGTAGACATGGGTTCGAAGATTGGAGATATCTGTCGGTATTGCGCAAGCATTGAGCTACATTCATTATGATGAGTCACGTGATTTTAGCGTAATACACCGCAACATCGATAGTCCATCCATTCAATTAAATGATAACTGGGAACCCAAGTTAGGTGACTTTATACGTTCCATGAAGATCAAAGCATCTGAAAGACACAATTCTTTCGGTACTGATAAGGTGTGGAGTACGGATGGGTATACAGACCCAATATATGTAGAGACTAAAAGTGCGAACCACAAGTCAGATATTTATTCCTTTGGGATAGTAATGTTTGAGCTACTGTGTGGCAGGGAATCAGTAATAGCCAACGACTATAATAAGTATTTGGCTTCGGTGGCCGTTACCCATTATCGTGAGAAAAAGCTCTCACGAAATAATTGATTGGGGTCTCGGCAACAAATGGACTCATGATCACTCAACTTGTTTCTTGAAATAGCGTGACCGCTTGAAAGAAGAACGATCGCAGCCGGATATAGATGAGATTGTCCCAAGACCGTGAAAGCATTGGAACTCGCCAGCGAAAACATGCCTGTAAGACCTCTTCTTTATAAATTTCAATTCACTACATCGGTTTGCACGTTAGCTAGACCCCATAAATCGATTATAGATAATATAAGGGTTTAAGCTTATTAAATACCATGCATTTTCTCCAATGTCCGATATAGTACGTGTACTAAATTTCGTTAGTTAAATAGTCACGTGCTTTTGATTTCGTGCTAATATGCTCAAAAGTGATCCTCCAGGTAAAACCGGTTACCAAAGTGTGAAATGTTAATTTTTAGCAAAATGGTCCCTTGTGGTCTGTTTTTTTGCAAAATCGGTCCTTTTGCGCTTTTTTCAAAATAAGTCCTTGTACATTTTTTGCAACTGTTAGTCCTTCCGTTAATAATTTTGCACCGTTAGTCCTATTTTTTCAAATAATAGTTTTATTTAGTTAGTCCCTCCAATCGATAATAGTTTTCGCCCTTTTACGTTTTGTCCGTTTTCTTCGTTTTTATCCGTTTCCCCACATTTTTACGTTTTTGTCCGTTTTATCCGTTTCCCACGTTTTTAAGTTTTGTCCGTTTTATCTGCTTTTTATCCGTTTTGACACTTTTTTTATGTTTTTATCCGTTTCATTCGTTTTATATCCGCTTTGCCTAATTTTTACGTTTTTGTCCGTTTTCTCTGCTTTTTATCCGTTTTCGACACTTTTTTTTATGTTTTATCCGCTTTGCCTAATTTTACGTTTTTGTCCGTTTCATTCCACGTTTTATATGTTTCGCCCGTTTTTATGTTATTTGTCCTGCTTTTATCCGTTTTAAATGCATTTTACGTTTTTTAAAATTTACGGTTTTTTTTAAAAAAATCTTTACGTTTTTTGGAGAAAGTACGTGGCTATTTAATAGCTTAAACCCATAATATAAGGCAAGTTAAGATTTTTCAAGGTGACCAAAGAGACCATGTCTGCTCTGTTCTTTTATCCCTCTTTCACTTACATGCATCTAATAGAACGTATGTATTAAATAAGTTTAATTTTATCAACCTGGCCTTCGATCGACACTAGTCAATACGTGTGGTAGATCTGGTAGGATCTAATATTTCCTTTTAGATTTACGAACAGCGAAAAAGTTACCATTTTTTAGTGTAATTTGAGTTATTACCACGTGTCCCTGAAAGACACGCATGTGCTCAATAAGAAAAGGAAAATCCCAATTACAAGTGATTTGATTAGTTAGATTGTAAACTAATTTTTAAATGCTCCCGAGTTGTGTTAGGATGGTGGGGATAAACCTAAGATTTAATATATAAACACAAAGTCATGTTTTTTTTTTTTTTTTTCTTTGTCTTTTGTCTTTTTATTTATTAACTTTTTTTTTTTTTTTTTTTTTTTTTTTTGTGAATTCACGTTTTATTACTAATTCATGCTTTTTTTTTTTTTTTAGTTCAATTTTTTATTATTTTCTTTTAATTTTAAATTCACATTTTTTTAAGTTTTTTCGCTTTCATACGTTTTATCTCGTATTCATACGCTTTTCGCTCGCTTTTATACGTCATCGTCCGTGTTCATATGTTTTCGCCTTTTTGTTTACGTTTTTTTTCGATTTCGACGTTTTCGTGCATTTTCGACGTTCACATCCTTTTCGACGTTTTGTCCGTTTCGACATTTTCGCACGCTTTCACACGCTTTCGTGCGTTTTACACGTTTATATCGTTTTCGTCATTTTAGGCGTTTTGTCCGCTTTCATACGTTTTCCGTCCTTTTACGTTTCCGTCCATTTTAGACTTTTAAATCGCATTTTCGGACGTTGTCGTCCGCTTTTATACGCCGTCTGCTTTCATAAGTTTTCGTCTATTTTCTTACGTTTCGCCCGCTTATGTCCGCTTTCATACGCTTCGTCTGTTTTCTTACGTTTCGTTTGTTTTCATCGTTTCGTCCATTTCTTACGTTTTCGTTCGTTTCATCGTTTCGTCCGTTTTCTTCGCTTGCGTGCATTTTCATACGTTTCGGACGTGTTTCGCGCTCACACGTTTTCGTGGCTGTTTTCTTACGTTTTGTTCGTTTCTTCGCCGGCCATTTTCACACGGTTTTGTTTGTTTTTAGGTTTTCATGTATTTCGTCCGTTTTAGACGCCGTCGTATTTTTACGTTTGATGTATTTTCGTCCGTTTAATCGTTTGAGAGATTTTACGCGTTGTCATCCATTTTTAGACGTTTAAATCGTTCTCGAACGATTCATCGGGTTTTATCGTTTTCTCGTTTTCATATGTTTTCATCCGCTTTTAATACTTTTTTCGTTATTACGTTTTGTCCGTTTTCAAACGTTTTGTCAATTTCATACGCTTTTACACGCTTTGCATTCGATTTATATGTTTTGTCCGTTTCATATGTTTTCATTTTGATTTTTGTAAGTGACACTTATTTATCTCTTGTGATATAACAACGTAAGGAAGATGAAAAGTATTACATTCTTCATCATGAAAAGTATTACATTGTGCATGTTTGATAGGTTTTATAGCGGGTTTGAAAATATTTATGGTTGAAACAACAAACTAAATAAGCTATGGTTGAAGATAGCACATCTTTATAAACAAGCGAGGAAGCTCGAACACTTGTGATATCACGGTGATATCACTCACTTGTGATATCACACGTGATATCATGTGTGATAACACCATTGATATCACCGTGATATCATGTGATATTACCGTGATAGCATGTGCGATATCATAGTTTATATCACTTGTGATATCACCGGTGATATCACCGTGATATCATGTGATATCACCGTGATATCATGTGATATCACCCGTGATGTCATGTGATATCACAAGTGAGGTGATATCACTGTTATATCATGTGATATCACGGATGTTTGATCTTACTCGGTTTGTTTATAAGGATATGTGCTTTCAACCATAACTCTTTAGTTTGCCGATTCAACCATAGATATTTTAAATTCGCTATAAACCCATCGAAATATGCACAATGTATCCATTAAATAGAAAATCCACCACAAGTCTAACAAAGTTTCATAACATATTTTGTTTCGATTAAACACCTTTTCTAATATTTCATATTATCATAAAACAAAAAATCTTCCTAAATATTTTCAAAATAACAAATAAGAAAAATGAACATAATCATCACAAGAATATAATAAGTGATGTTTATTATCATTTCTTTCATATATACTTGGTAAAATACTAAATTCTTATCATATTTTGTATGAATTTAATATTTCATATTCTTAGTTGAGTATCACAACCGATAACATATATGATGAAAAGTGTAATACTCTTCATCTTTCTTAAAAATATCACAAGAGATAAATAAGTGTTACTTAAAAATATCAAAATGAATAAAAAGAAAGCAAACTATGAAAATAGAGACTTAACATATTCTCAAAATCAAACAAGTGTTGCATTTTTTGAACAAAATAAGAATTCACCTAAAAGGACTTTAACCATTTTATTTCTACTAAGAGTATAATATCACAAGGGATAGATAACATTGGTTGCATTAAAAAAATATGCGCTTGTCAATTGCGATGAAAGGCACAAAAACTATCTTGTAACTGAAAATTATAAAAATATTAGAAAACACATAGGTGATAAAATATAAAAATATACAGAGCAATAAAATATCTCAGGTGATATTAAAGGTTAAAAAACATACTTGTTTGTTTATGAAATATCACAAATGATATTAGACATTAACATTTTTATAATAAAATATCACAATTGATATTAGATATGTAATATAATAAAATTTAATAATAAGCATGAAAACATATAATATATGAAAACGTATAAAAACTGCATAAAACGGACGAAAACATATGAAAACGGACAAAACGAATAAAAGGCGTATAAAACGTGTGAAAACGGAAAAAATACGTCCGAAACGGACGAAACTTATAAAACGGATGAAAACGTCAAAATGACGATAGCGTCTAAAATGGACGAAACGTAAAAAGCGGACAAAAGCGTATATAAACCTATGAAAACCGATGAAAACGTAAGAAAACGGACAAAACGTAAGAAAGAGAAAACGTATTAAACGGACGAAATGTAAGAAAACAGATGAAAAGGTATGAAACGGACGAAACGGACAAAATGTAAGAAAACAGCAAAACGTAAGAAAATGGACGAAACGTATGAAACGGACAAAATGTAAGAAACGGACGAAACGTATGAAACGGACGAAAACGTATGAAACGGACGAAAACGTAAGAGAACGGACAAAAACCTAATAAAACAGAAGAAAATGTAAGAAAAGAGACGAAAACGTAAGAAAACAAACAAAAACGTAAGAAAACAAACAAAAACGTATGAAAACAAACGAAAATGTAAAAAAGATGAAAACGATGAAAGCGGACGAAACGTATGTAAATGGACGAAAACGATGAAAACGGACAAAACGTAAGAAACGGACGAAACGTAAGAAAAATGACGAAAACATAACAAGGCGCCAAAACGGATGAAACGTAACAAAGCGGACGAAACGTTATGAAAGCGGACGAAACAGATTTAAATCAAGAAACGGACAAAAACGTGAAGAAAACGGACAAAAGCGTGAAACCGACAAAATGCACAAAACGTAAGAAAATGGACGAAAACGTGTGAAACGGACGAAACGATGAAACAGATTTAAAACGATAAAAAGCGGAAAAAGCGGACAAAAACGTATGAATGAAAAAAAAAAAAAAAAAAAAACGAAATTAAAAAGTGGTTAAAAAATACAAATAATGAGAAAATAAATAAGAAAGATAAAAGAAAAAAAAGACAAGAAAAAACATGGACTTAGGTTTAGACATATTAAATCTTAGGTTAATCTCCACCATTAGATCAAACTAGATGAAATGTGAAGATTTATCCATGTAAGGATTTTTGAGTATGCAAAATAAAGTGACTCCACAAACTATTTAATTAAGAAACTCTAATGTCGGAACAATAAGATGGTAAAATTATTACAAGTGTCGCATAGTGAAAATAACCAACCTATTACATTTTAGCTTGAATTTGACTTTTGGGGGCATTTAACCCGTAAATTTGAACTTTGCAATTAATTAATTATAGAAGCAAATACTGTTCATCTGAAACTATTAACGAAAAGGAGAAACTAAAACACAAATCAATTTGATATTACAATTTAGTTACATATAATAATTGTAATTCTTTTTTATTTATTATTATTATTTTTAGTTATTTTTTTTAAAACCACTTCATTAGAAAATCATATGATTTACAAAAAAATTAGTGAGGAGCCGAGAGACTAATTGGTCCCCCATCCTTCTAGCTGTAACAAAGCTAATCGTACTAAAAATATGATGAGCAGCACGTGCGCCGATTTCTTGAGTCAACGAAAACTACGAATGCGCTTTAGTAAGGTTATCGCCCTCTTCTCAAGTTCTCCAAGGAAGAGAATGAGAAGGGGAGAAACCTGTATTCAATGTCTGCACATTTAAGCCTCGTACTTGACACGTTTACGTTGCACTGCTTCGACCACCGCACGACCCGGTGCAAAATCAACCATATCATCATCATTATCATCATCATCATCATCATTATTATTTTGAATATCAATTTTTTTACAACCCTATATCACATATCTCACAAATGCCTCCAGTGAGGCTTGAACCCGCAAACGTCGTAGGTTAATTGTATTATGGATCAGTAGTTGTTAAGGATATCGAATTTTGAGGAAAAAAAATCCATATTTGAAATATTAACAAGCATATCAAAACTTGTAGATCTACTTAGGATTTTAGAAAAGAGGACAGTTGGCGGAACTTGCCTATACTTTTACATAGGATGAAAATTTTAAGTTTTTATCACTAATACCTTGTACCGCAAAATACTTTCTAACATACACGTGTCTTAGGCTATGTTTGGCGCGCAGCATTTTGAAGCTTTTTGGGGCGATGAGCGGTGAGCAATGAGCTTTTTGATTTTTATTGTTCGTTTGGCAAATGAGCGGTGAGCTTTGCTATTTTTAGGAAAGCTCATTTTCCAATGCTTCTTTAAGAAGTCGTGAAGCGGTGATTGTGTCGTCTCACGCTCACTGACTCACAGCCTCTCTCTCCTTCCTCCTTTACCAAACACACCCTTAGTGCTCTCCAGTTTCATTCACAAGTTGGACATTTATCTTGATATTCAACCCTTGCATACATCTCAAACTTCATAATACTATCAACATCTCTGCTAGTTTTTCTTTATCCAAGCCATAAGTTGATACAACGTATTTCTGAAACTTTTACCACATAAGGAGAGTTCTTCACTTTCAAAGTCAACAGTTTGGCTTTTAAACTATCCATTACAACATCAAAACAATGTCTCTCCCCAGTAACACCTAGGCAAATCCCACATCGGTTTGTGGCACGGAGAGATCTTTGGCTCATAAGATAACATTCGCCTTACAATGACACAACGCGTTTTGTGGTCTCTGCGGGTGGAGTTCTTAGAACTGGCGGTTAAGCGTGCTCATGTGAGAGTAGTATCGGCTTGGGTGACCTGCGGGAAGTCTTCAAATGAGGCCACAAAACAAAGCCGTGAGCCTCACGGCAAAGCGGACAATATTGTGGTCGGATAAGGCGGGGTGTTACAAGTGGTATCAAAGCCACTCTGAGCCGTTCGGGATGGTGTGGCAAACCTCATCGAGGACGATGAGTCCCTAAGGGGGGTGATTGTAACACCACAGGCAAATCACACATCGGTACGTGGCACGGAGAGATCTTGGGCTCATAAGATAACATTAAGCCTTACAATGACACAACGCGTTTTGTGGTCTCTGCGGGTGGAGTTCTTAGGAACCGGCGGTTAAGCGTGCTCATGTGAGAGTAATCTTGGCTTGGGTGACCTGCGGGAAGTCTTCAAATGAGGCCACAAAAACAAAGCCGTGAGCCTACGGGCAAAGCGGACAATATTGTGGTCAGATAAGGCGGGGTGTTACATCTCCATTCCTTCTTGAACATTCTAAAAAATCCTCCAATTCTTCTATTGCAAAATAAAGTATCCTGCAAGAGCTACGAAAACATGTCTTTAGAAACAAACATCAACTTTAGATGACCATATATCAACTTTTCTTTTTGGTTAAAAGTAAAATATATTAGCACCAAAAATATAAGCAAGTCCCATTGCCACATACAGAGACCAAATACAATAAATAAGTCTTATAATAGCCTATCTATATACAACAAGAAACTCAAATACAAAACTCCTATAACCACACACCACTTGCAGGCAGATAGAATTACACAGCACCTTTTATACTCAATCTGAAAAAGCATGAACCAAACTATACAACACTCTGAACTCCTCATTATGAACAGCAAATCAGCCAACCAATAGCCCTTCAAAACATATCTCAGGATCAGGAAACTTACCTTATGTGACCATGCACTTCTAAACAATAAAAGGATCTTATTTTAATTTGTATCCACAAACATAACATGATAATAGCTATAAAGTAGAAAATGTATACAGATTTAGAATCAAATTCAAAATCAGTATAACATACAAGGCAAGTATATACCCCAACATGTGTTTGAAAAGGTTCAGGTATTTCATCAAACACGTTGTAGGCACTTCATTAACTCTCTTATTAATTCACGTTTTTACTTGATAAACAGATAATGTCTTCACTTCAAGACGATCTCGCTCACTTAAAAATCCCCCTTGAAAGCATACTATCCGCCACCAACAACTTTGATGACAAAAATGTCATCATCACAAGTGCATTGGGAAACAGTTACAGGGGAAAGCTCTCGTGGTCCAGCGAGTTGATTAATATCAATGCTCGGAGGTTTAGTAAAGAAAGGAATCAAGCAGAACAAGAGTTTCGGACGGAGATATCCATGCTTTCTAGTCTCAAGCACAAGAATTTGGTTTCTCTTGTTGGGTTTTGTGATGAAAAAGATGAGAAGATCATCATTACCAAGTATGATGAAACCAGGGGAATGCTCTATGAATATCTAAGTAACTCAATGTCATTGACATGGGTCAGAAGATTGGAGATATCAGTCGGTCTTGCGCACGCATTGAGCTATATTCATCATGATGAGCCACGCAATTTCAGCGTAATACACCGGAACATCGCGAGTAGCACAGTTCGATTGAATGATGGCTGGGAACCAAAGTTATCTAATTTTCATGATTCCATGAAGATTGAAGCGTCTCAAAGGCACCATTCATTTCATACTAATAAACTTCTTTATTTGAAAGGGTGTGGAGACCCAACATATATTGAGACGAACAGTGTGAACCACAAGTCAGACATGTATTCCTTTGGGATAGTATTGTGTGAAGTATTATGTGGTAGGAGATCAATTATCGACAACAAAGATGATAATCATTTGGCTCCGCTAGCCATTACCCATTATATAGAGAAAACACTCAATAATATAATTGATCCGGAATTATGGAAACAGATGGACTTAAATTCATTCAACATGTTCGCGGAAATAACGTTTGAGTGTTTGGACAAAGAACGATCGCGGCGCCCAAATATAAATGAGATTGTCCCAAGACTTGAGAAAGCTTTAGAACTAGCACGTGAAAACAAGCCGGTATGACCTCTAAATTTTCTCTTTTATGGCTCTGTTTCCCTTTTCAATTATATTAATTTCAACCAAATTTTAACTGAAACATTATGGATTACAAAAACAAACCAATTTTAATATATCGAATCACTTCTGATAAACACAAACTTATATCGAAATTGAGTGCTAGAATCAGTATTTAATACTTCATGTTCTATTCATATTATTTTACAACTAATTTATAGTTTGGATGTAATTTTTAATCTTAAAATTTTATTATTAATTGAACCATTTAACTTTGTCTTGAAACATTCTTAACTTTCTTTGACCCGTTAAAAAGACTACTAAAATTTCCATGATTTTCAGTTAAAAAATTAGTTTTTCTTAGTAACGTTTTTATCATTAGTATTATTGAACCGATTGATATAACCCCCTAACTTTGGATACATATTTAACAACTCAACTAACTTAGACAATTTTTTTATTTCTAACATTAAATGACCTATTATTTTGATTGCCCATTCCGACACATGATACTTCGCGTTTTGTGATTTTTAGTTATTTGCTATCGATTTTTCTTGTGTTTAAATCAATGGGTAATATGTTTGTTTTGACCATTCTGACTTTTTATCTCTTTAAACAGGTAAAATATATTGTTGACATTCAACGTCGATAACCGGAAATATTTATTTTTATTTTATTTATTTTATTTTTATTTTTTTGCAAATTTGAAGAATCGTATCAATCCCCTTAATCCAAACACTTTTTTTTTTAATGATAGCTTAAGCACTAAAATCCGATGTATCATGGGTCATGTCGGGTATCCAAAGTAATAGGCCATTTAATGTTATAGATCAAAACATTGTCAATAACATTATCAATATTGGCTGAAGGTTAGTATTAAATGGCCATCCAAAATTAAGTGATTAATTCAAATGGTTAAACAATATTAAGGATAACATCGTTACTAAAAATATGTAAAGCGTTTCAAACAAACATTAAAAGTTAAGTGATTTCTTTAATGGTCAAACGAATATAAGGTTAGAATTGTCAAGGGCTTCAAATGAAAAAAAGAAGTGAAGTGGTTAACCAATAATTAACCAAAAGTCGAAAAATTAATCATTGTTAGCACTTCTAAAGTTTTTTTTTTTTTTTTTTTTTTTTAACAAAATATTTCATCATTCATGCATACAAACGGAGATATGTTAAAGCCTTGCATAGAGCTTTTTATAAATTATATATTATGAACGGAAATATGAAAACTAAACTTTGAAAGTAAGTACAGTTATGGTAAACTTTTTATTTATGCCGTGTATTATATCCATATTTTTGTTCGTATTTTTTTTTTCTTTTATGCTTGTATACACTTCATCCCTTTTATCAGATTTTCTAACAATGGCATTTTTATTTTTAATCTCAGAAGCAATATAAATGGGAACGTCTAAAGTTTTCCTCGAAGTGTGTTATGTAATTTAAATAAATTTGTTAAATATCTATTCAATACTTGTAAAAAAAGTATGGGATAACAAGTAAGCAGGTATAAATATTTCAAACTATTTTTTTACTGCTAGAAGTAGATACAAAAGTTTAAAATAATTTATCATATTGCGCTTACTTGAAGTTATTAATACAATTTTTTTAACTTATTAATTAATTAGGTGATGAAAAGATTCTCATCATTAAAAAAGTAAGACATAGAAATAACAATAGTTATGTTTTTTTTCTTAATATTTTTTTCCTCACATAGTTATTTTAACAGAAGGACGAGTACAATAAGAAAAGTGATATAGGATATAACGTTAACATACGTAATATTAGGCCCTGTGCGACCACACCACTTGCACACCCTCTTCGCCGCCACTGGAGAAGAAAAAATACAATTTAGCACAAACAAAATGATCAAGAAACTCTAAAGTCAGAACAATTAAAGAGTAAAATTTATACAAGTGTCACATAGTGAAAATAACCGGCCTATTACATTTTAGCTTGAATTCGACTTTTGGGGCCATTCAACCCGAAAAATTGAAGTTTGCCATTAATTGATTATAGAAGGAAATACTGTTCATCTGAAACTATTAACGAAAAGGAGAAACTCAAATACAAATCAGATATTACAACTTAGTACATACAATAATTGTAAATAAAATAACTCACTAAAACTTAAGAAACAAACGTTAATTTTATTATTGATCAATAGTTGTTAATGATATCGAATTCCGAATACTGATATTTGAAATATTAATAAGCATAGAAAAACTTGTAGATCTTGTTAGGATTTTAGAAAAGAGGACGGTTAGCGGAAGTTGCCTATATTACATAGGATGCAAATTATCAAATACTAGTAGTAACCAAGTATTTATCACTAACACCTTGTACTACAAAATACTTTCCAACATACTCATGTGTCTTAATGCTCTCGAGTTTCATTCACAAGTTGGACATTTTATCTTGATATTCAACCCTTGCATACATCTCAAACTTCATAATACTATCAACATCCCTGCTAGTTTTTCTTTATACTAGTATCAACCATAAGTTGATACAACGTATTTATGAAACTTTTACCACATAAGGAGAGTTCATCACTTTCAAAGTCAACAGTTTGGCTTTTAAACTATCCATTACAACATCAAAACAATGTCTCTCCATTCTTTCTTGAACATTCTAAAAAGAGAAATGCTACACCTACATAATATTTACAAAAAGAAATCCACACATACATGTGGCAAATGACTTGTACCAATAGAACTGAATTAAGTTTTCTCTTTCTTGTTTCTACTCCCATTGATGAAGTGACACAAGTATGTGTGGATTTATTTTTTTAAAAATTATGTGAGTGTAGCACTTCTCTTCTAAAAAATCCTCCAATTCTTCTATTGCTAAATGAAGCATCCTGCAAGAGCTACGAAAACATGTCTTTGGAAACAAACTTCAAACTTTAGATGACCATATATCAACTTTATTTTATTTTTTATTATTATTTTTTTTGGTAAAAAGTAAAATATATTAGCACCAAAAATATAAGCAAGTCTAACTATGGCATCCCATGGCTACAAAGAGAGACCAAAAACAATAATTTAGTCTTATACTAGCGTATCCATATACAACAAGAAACTCAAATACAAAACTCCTACAACCACATACCACTTGTAGACAGGTAGAAATACACAGCACATTTTATACTTAATCTTAGGGAGCATGAACCAAACTATACACCACTCCGAACTCCTCATTATGAATAGCAAATCAGTCAACCAATAGTCCTTCAAAACATATCTCGGTATCAGGAAACCATGCACTTCCTAAACTATAAAAGGGTCTTATTTTAATTTTTATCCACAAACATAATATGATAATAGCTTATAAAGTGGAAAATATATGCGGATCTAGACTCAAATTCAAGTTCGATATAACATACAAGGCAAGTATATACCCCAACATGTGTTTGAAAAGGTTCAGGAATTTCATCAAACACTTTGTAGGTACTTCATTAACTCTCTTATTAATTCACCTTTTTACTTGATAAACAGATAATGTCTTCACTTCAAGACGATCTCGCTCACTTAAAAATCCCCCTTGAAAGCATACTATCCGCCACCAACAACTTTGATGACAAAAATGTCATCATCACAGGTGCTTTTGGAAAGAGTTACAAGGGACATCTCTTGTGGTCCGGTGAGTTGTTTAATATCAGTGCTAGGAGGTTCAATAAAGAAAGGTATCAAGCAGAACAAGAGTTTCGGACGGAGATAACCATGCTTGCGAGTCTCAAACATAAGAATCTGGTTACTCTTGTTGGGTTTTGTGATGAAAAAGATGAGAAGATCATCATTACCAAGTATGATGAAACCAGGGGAATGCTCTTTGGATATCTAAATTACCCAATGTTGTTGACATGGGTGAAAAGATTAAAGATTTCTGTGGGTATTGCACATGCATTGAGTTATATTCATTATGACAAGCGGCGGGATTTTAGTGTGATACACCGGAAAATTGACAGCTCCGCTGTTCTATTAAATGATGACTGGGAACCCAAGTTATCTGCCTTTGAACATTCCATGAAGATTGAAGCGTCTCAAAGGCACCATTCATTTCATACTAATGAACTTGAGTATGTGAATGGGTATGGAGACCCAACATATATAAAGACGAACAGTGTGAACCACAAGTCGGATACGTACTCATTTGGGATAGTTTTGTTTGAACTACTTTGTGGTAGGAAATCAATAATTGACGATCAAGATAATAAGAATTTGGCTCCAGTGGCCATTTTCTACTATAAGGATAAACTACTCCATGAATTAATTAATCCAGATCTATTGAAACAAATAGATCAGCAATCATTCAGCGTTTTTGCGGAAATAGCATATGACTGCTTAAATGAAGAACAATCTCAACGCCCAAATATAGATGATATTGTCACAAGACTTGAGAAAGCTTTGCAACTTCAATTGGAAAGTCAGAATAGGCCTGTAAGACGTTTTTTTCCCTTCAATATCTCTATATCTTAATGACTACTGTGTATATCATTATTAATTAATAATTTACTTATTACTGTATTTCTTTACGATTTTCAAGGAACACTCAATAGCTGCGGCCGAGGTTCATGAAAAGGTAATTAATTTCTTTTAACTCTTGTAGTAAGTCACTGAAATTTTGAAAAGGGGTTCAGATTCTCTCTGTCTCCCAAGTTGATGAAAATCACATTTGCCGACTGTTGTTCCACAGAGCATTACACAAATCCCCTCTTACTTTTTATACT
The DNA here is from genome assembly GCA_022545495.1 of Chrysanthemum lavandulifolium. Lineage (NCBI taxonomy): Eukaryota > Viridiplantae > Streptophyta > Magnoliopsida > Asterales > Asteraceae > Chrysanthemum > Chrysanthemum lavandulifolium. Next base: position 269,750,513 of record CM040240.1, read on the forward strand.
TTGTGTTATTATTGAGTAATTAACCTGTGAATCTGCGCACTTGCTAATGTTTTTCTGGTACATACAGGGATCAGTGACCATGGTATCAACAAGCGTGGAATCCCATGTCAGCCAAAAGAAAATGTCTTCCTTCAAAGACCTGTCTCACTCAAAACTCAGCTTCCAAGATATAGAGTCAGCAACCAACAGTTTTTGTCAAGAAAATACCATCAGAACTTTCAGCGTTGGAACGATTTACAAAGGCTGTCTTATGCTTTCCGAACATTCCATCGATATTATTGCAAAGAGGTACTATACTATTCGTATAAAAGATGAGAGCAAAAAGATTTGGACGGAGATTTCGATGCTTTCTAGTCTAGAACATAAGAATCTAGTGTCTCTTATTGGGTTTTGTGATACTGAGACCAACAAGATTATCGTATACAAGAAGGAGGCCAACGAAAGTCTCGAAAAATATCTAAGTGACGAGAACCTCACATGGATGCAAAGGTTGAAGATTTGTGTTGGTGTTGCAAATGCATTGAGCTACATCCACTATGATGTTGGACGGGATTTTAGTGTCATACATTGCAATATCAGGAGCTCGAAAATTTTACTAGATGACAAATGGGAACCCAAGTTATCTGGTTTTAAATTTTCGTTGAAAAACACAGTAGCTCGAAGGCACCGCCTTCTTCTTACTCGTGATATTGTTAAGAATGCGTACCTAGACCCAAAATATAAAACGACCGGAGGTGTGACCCACAAGTCAGATGTGTATTCATTCGGGGTTGTATTATTTGAAGTCTTTTGCAGGAGGAGTGCAGTTATCCCAGATGAAAAGTTGGAAGAGGGGTTATTAAGTCAACTCGCCAAATCTCATTTGGATGATATGATCGATCCACATCTACGAAAACAGATGCACCCAGAATCATTGAAAATCTTCTCGAAACAAGATATTCACGATACAAGAGGAACAGGCGGCGTCCGCATATAGATCAGGTTGTCAAAAGACTTGAGAAAGCTTTAGAACATCAGTGGAGACATGAAAATCCGGTTGACCGTACATCATTTAATCGCTTGAAGGTACGTAATTAATTTACTTAAACTTTTAATTTAAGGTCGATTATCCTAATTAATAAACAAGAGTTATTCTATGTTACAAATGCCAGTACGTTTCTCGTCAAGTATCAAAAATTATTTTACCTCATATACTAAAACGTGTATGTGATTTTGATTTTACGTTATTATAGTTTTTTAACATTGTATTTTATATTTCTTAGAGTATAATATCATACAATTAAAAAGTATTATCTAAAACTAAGTTTTTATGATAAATGTGGTGAACGAGTGTTACGTGGCCGCTTTTCACTGTAGAACATGATTGCATGATAATTCTATGAGAAAAAATATATTATTATGGAGCATAACTTTATATATTTTTGTTTATAAACGATTCGTAGTACGTTCATTTTCGATATATACCCATCAAAAAATTGATTATCTCAAGAAATGTTAACCATGATATATGGCAGGATCTTCGCTTTATTAAACTAAGAGCGTGAAAAGTTATCAAGTCTTAGAAGACTTGATGCATTTAATGCATTTAATGCAAATCTCATTTAATAACTAAAGATTTTACAAAAGACTTAGGTTCATCAAGCTTTTGTAAAAAGCTTTCCAAAAAATTCTTATTGCAATGCATAAAACCTTGTCAAAAAGCTTTTTGGAATAGTGAAAAGTCTTTCCCAACTTTACCCATTGCAGATACTCTAAGAGTTACTAGTTTAAATAGTTACTGATATCATATCTATAAATAATTATTTTATATAAGTTAATAACATAAAAAAAGAAGTTAATATGGTAAAAACCTTTCAAAGACGCTATATTTCGCAAGATGTACATGTAGATATTATTACTAAGTTATATGAATATTTTCAAAGAAGTAATTATCAGAATCTTTATATAGAGGAAACACCAAATAAAGTAAGAAACTCTTATAAAAGTATATACGGAAATATACACATACATCTCATTCAACTAATCGCAGCGGTAAACGAAGTATTTTTTTATTCTATTTCGTTGGCGACTATTCGGACTGATAACGGATATTGATGAGGCGCCGACGGGTATTTTCTTTATAAAAATTTAATTATGAATTTGCGGCCAATCATGAAGTCAGCTAACTCTTAGCAGTTTGAGAGTTATAAGTAAAACATTTTTAGAATCTATCAAAATAATTGTCCACTTTACTTTTTAAGTAAAAACTATAGAATATAGTAGGAAAATATTCTATTTAAGTAGTTGAAAATTAAAATGACCAAACTTTTATTAAACTTTGTGATTTCTCTCTCATAACAATTATTTTGAGGCGAAGGGAGTAGTACTTCTTTTTGAGTATGACCAACTAATTTTTCTTACTTCCTCTATATCCCCTTCATCTATATCCTCAAGGCATGAAACGTTAACTCCTCTCTAATAAGTGGTTATATAGACGTGAACCTCACATATATTTATAAACCTTTTAATCAATCAAGAAAAAAAAAAAAAAAAAAAAAAAAACCCAAGCCAATGTTATTTACCGTGGCTTGTTTTGATGCGTGTCGGCACGTCGTCGTGGCTACTCATGTGATTTCAGTATGCTTTTCTTCGTAACTTGCATACAAAAAGCTAAGCTACTTGTTATGAGGATTTTTCAAAACCTGTAATTTTAGTAATGAATTGTATTCTTAAATTTAAACCCCTTTATTCCAAACTTCTATAATTTCTTTTATTCCATTACTTAAATTGAATAGTTGTACACGTCAGGCGTACCCTGAGAGATTATCATCTAAAAGTTAGGAGAACTATGGTAAATATAGTAATAAGCCCTTGAACAAACGCCTATCTAAATTAAAGTAAACATTCAATCGGGTTCTTGAACCCCACCCGGTCCTTGTCAACCAATAGAAAACTATACACAAACAAAATTCCGTTTCATACATTTACACGACCTACAAAGAAAGCATACCCAAACAAAAAATTACTCCTTTTAAATTATAGTATAACTTTTTATTTTTTTATGTCCCAAAATAATTATCCACTTCTCATTTTTACCAATCAAAAAAGACCTTAATGGGTAAAAATAATCCCACTTTTGTTAAATTGTGTACTTTTTTTCGGGTGACAATAATTTTAAGATGAAGAAAGTGATGAGGTTAAAATTATTAAGTAATGATAATGAGGTATAACTAATATGCTTCAACTAACTCCCACTTCATTCATCACTCGAAACACTGCATATGTATATTCTTTCTTAATCTCATTTTCAATCTAGTCACATATCTTGATCTTTTTGTTAGATGTACTTTTAGGCGTTAGTTTTAGGGATGAAAATCATCTTTTTAATAGTTAATGTAAAACAAATCATTCTATTGCTTTTGAACATTCTCATATTTTATAAAGGGTGAAGTTATGATTTTATCCATTATATTGAGTTAATATATAATTTAACCAATTAGTTGAACCGGTCTGCTTGATTTGAAAATGGGAAAAGTTGCGAATAGGTGTGACAATTCTAAACAAGATACAAAACACAACTTAAAACCAGCATGAGCTTGAATTGGTTTGAGTTAAGGATAAACAAAGCTAAAGGCTAAAACATTTTCAAAAAAATTTAAGTGATTAAACCAACTCAAAGTTTAGGGATAAAACGATTATTATTTACCGTTTTATGAATGTCACTTGATTATAAAAACTTCTCTTCTTTTAATATCACTCCAATCCTTAGTGTTGCACAACTTCATAATGTTGCAGGGGAAGAACTTGGAAAACTTGAAGATTGGACTAAATGATATAAAAGAGGCTACCAAGAATTTTGATGACGCATATTGCATCGGGTCTGGCGGATTTGGTAAAGTATATAAAGCATATCTTGAATATTTTGATAGCAGTAATTCCTCGTTGAAAGAAGGGGTGGATAAATGCGATTTACCCAAAAAACGAAGCACGGTAGCCATAAAGCGCATTTACAATCAAGAAGGAGAACAAGGGTTCATTACCGAAATTGAAACTCTAATTACTTGTAAGCATGAGAATGTAATCTCTCTTCTTGGTTTTTGTTATGAAGGTAACGGTGCAATGATCCTGGTTTATGAGCATGCTTCAAAAGGAAGTCTTGAAAACTATTTAGGAAGCAGTGATAAACTCGCTAATCTTAATTGGTTGCAACGTCTAAAAATATGTCTTGATATTGCACATGGTTTGAATTACATTCACAACAACACATATCATGGCAAACAAAAGATGATACACCGCGATATCAAGAGTGATAATATTCTATTGGGAGATAATTGGAAGGCAAAGATTGCGGATTTTGGGCTCTCCAAATTCCACCCAGCAGATCAAATGGCCAGCACTATCCGTACCAATATGATTGCAGGTACATATGTGTATTTGGATCCAGAATATCAGAACAAAGGTAGATTAAACAAGAAATCAGACATTTACTCGTTTGGAGTAGTGTTGCTTGAGATCTTGACTGGGAGGTTGGCCTATGATTCTATATACACCAAGGAGAATGAGAAGGGAATTGCACCCATTGCCAGAGATCATTTTGAAAAGGGAACAATAATGGAAATGGTTGATCACAAGATAAAGGAGGAGACCGATGAGCATGTGTTTTCCTTAAGTAAAGGACCCAATAAAGAGTCTTTAGACATATTTTTAGAAATCACGCGTCGATGTGTGGCGGAAACTCAAGCGCAACGTCCAACAATAGAAGTTATCATCAACGAACTCGAAAAAGCATTAGACTCTCAGGTAAGTCAATATTTTAAAATACAACTTTTTAATTTCTTCATATTCTTGATAGTAATATGTGGCATTTCATACATTATACTTTGTGTAAACAACATTTTCTCAAACTTTTACTCAATATAAGCTCTTGCCGTTTAAGTTTTTTCTTCGTACATAAGTTTTGCAATTTATTTGTTTTGATCTTGAACTTTATATAACTTAGCACTTTAAGTTCATGACATGCTCCTGATTTGTCGGTAAACCTCATGACTCTCCTCTTCCATGCACTACAGGAAAATATACTTTTAATGACTGTAGTTCTAATGACACAAAAGAAGTGTCATTAAATCTAACTTTTTAAAAAGTGTGAGCAAAAGGTCAAAATATTGAGATTTAGTGACACTTTTTATGAAAATTATGTGTCATGAAATAAAAAAAATTATCCTTCCATTTTTTTTTGTCATTATAAGTATACTTTTACCGACTTTACTTTTACTTACACTTTTTTAAGTGTAAGAAAAACACCTAAAAAGTCAAGTAACATCTTTTTCTATCTTTTGTTGATATTTCTATACTTTTCACGACATTTTCTACTATTAATGACACTTTTCATTGTGTCACTAATGGACAACTTTTTTGAAGTGAGGTATATATGTTCTTTTCTTTAATTGGGAATTTGCAACAACCAACCTTGATTTACAACCATAACGTCGACATGAACTTGAAGACTGAGAACCTATAATGCAAAATAAAGAAAATTCGAACCAATTCTAGATGGAAAGTAGCTTCATTATGTATTTGACTTAACAAATAGACTAACTGTCCAATAATTCTCAGGAGAACCACAAGGACAACCTCAAACTGTCACTTGAAGACATTAAGTTGGCCACGAAAGGCTTCAGTCAAGAAAATATCATTGGACATGGAGATTCTGGGAAAGTTTACAAGGGGGATACTCACAGTACTTATGGAGATAACATCATTGCTGCAAAGAGGTTGGATAAGAAGTCGGGTCAAGAAGATGTTGAAGTTTTGACAGAGCTGGCAGCAGCTAAATTTATGGCAGAGTTGGACATCCTTATGGAGTATAAACATTTAAATGTCATTGGTCTTGTAGGCTACTGTGATGAAGAGGATGAAAAAATTATTATATATGAGTATGCATCCAGAGGTAGTCTTGATAAGTACGTGAGCGATAATAGTCTAACGTGGGTGATGCGGCTTAAAATATGCATCGATATTGCAATTGGGTTGGAGTTTCTTCATGGAACTGTTTCAAGTCCAGGAATGGTAATACATAGGGACATTAACAGCAAAAACATTCTACTGTTTGATGATTGGAAAGCAAAAATTACCGGTTTTGGGCTTTCCTTAGTGTGTCCAACAAATCAGGATGTAGGCTTTGTCATCGACAATGTTACAGGCACAATCGGCTATCGTGACCCACTACACTCGAAAACCGGCTTCAACACTAAAGAGTCTGATATATTCTCACTGGGCGCGGTTTTATTTGACATATTGTGTGGGAAACTATCATCTGAAGAGCTAGATGATGAGTATCTTTATTTACCCTTTTTGGCTAAACACCATCATTATGTTGGAAAACTTGATAAGTTAGTGTTTGAGGGTATTAAAAAACAAATTGTGCCACAATCATATACTACATTTACAAGGATTGCCCTTCAATGCTTACATCACTGGAGAGAAAGACGGCCAACAGCTCATGAAGTGGTCATACAGCTTAAGAAAGCATTGGAATTCCAGGTAAGTTTCTATATTTTGACAAATATTGCCTTTAACTGTTTTATAAACTACACAAAAGTAGCTATATGAAATACGAGTTTATTAATTGACTACTTTATGTATACACAGGAGGATTATGAGAAATGGGAGCCCAAATTGCAAAAAGACTATAAAGAAATAATAAAGAAGTCAAAGTGCCATGAAATTTATTCTACCATCAAGAAAGAGGATCTTTACAACATTTTTTCGAAGCGAATCCTCATTCAACCAGAAAAAATGGTAATGAGTTCATTTTCAAATCTCACTTATATTTTTTTGCATCTTCTGTTCTATGTATCCCTTAGTTTATTAGGGATGAATCAAAACTGTATGCATTTATTACACATCCTAACGTTGAGTCTAACTTTTTTTTTTTTTTTTTTTTTTTTGTGTTGTTGCATTATAGTTAATGTCATTCGAGGGTATGGGAGAAAGAAATGTAATGGTTTCAGCGACATTGTTTTCCTACCAAAACAGCTGTCCACATGAGTGGAAATCTATTCCAGAATCAAGGTTATTCTCTCTACCTCTGTTTGTACTTATACATTGTTGTTAGATGCATAAATTTATGTTCTAATCTACAATCTAATATGATTAACAACTTTTAGAATAAGAAATATAAACAACTGACTTTCATAATCGGTATAGTACAATAATGTTTGTTAATCAAATGGTTAATAGACTCGAAGAACAGTAAATAGTAGATTCCTTGTAACTTGTACCGGTTTGGTCCTTGAGCATCTTAGATCTTTTCATATCAACTCTAAAGTCTCTTCAAACTTTAATTTATTTACACGTTGAACCTTGATAGTTGATATTTACTGAAAGTACACAAAAGTGTTTATAAGTTAAAAACATAATAATTAGGTAAAAATGATCAAGCTTATGGTTGCATGACATGTACTTTTCCGCTCATCAAAAGGATTATAATGGATATTCATTCTTAGATAAAAGTATATTTTGTATAGGAATTGAATTACATAGTACCGATTTTGAAAAAAAAAATAGTATTTTATGTTAGCTAAAATGACTATTCTTCCTAACTTATACTAATGAAAGGGTGAATAACATGAGTAGAGCTACTTTAAAGTATGCATTTATGGAATTCATATATAAGATTTTAGTGTCTTCTTGACTGATTCTAATAGTCTCAAATTTGGAATCTGGGGTGTTATGTATGATATTTACATGTTGCTTGTAGTTGATATGTACTCTGTAGCTTGATTCTGTATTTTTTTTTCTTTTCAAAATGTGGTTGAGGTACGCCCTGTTTTGGGCCCTCTGTTTGCACGGCCATGAATCATAAATTTTACTAGCATCTTACTTGTCTATTTCAAGATATTATCACTCTAAAAAATAGATAACTTAATGGTTAAGAGAAAATGATCGTAGTTGATTATATGTTTATTGATACAACAAGTTTCAGTATTGAATTTAAGTTTTTTCCCATTTCCCAAAGAAATTGTTTTCTTATTTATTTTGGTTTAAAGATATACTAAATTCTAAAGCAGAAGTGTACATCCGGGGGAATAATGGTTATGACTGAATGGACCTGAATATTTATAATATGTGCAGATTTGAGTCAGTAGCGGAGATGTCAGATGTTTCCAATTTGAACATCGAAATTAAGACAGATACTCGATTATTATCTCCGAATGTTGTTTATGGGGCCTATTTACTCTTCAAACTCTGTGATTCAAGAAAAGTATCAACTAAACCGATGTATGTTAACCTAAAGTATAGAGTGGGCTCCGAAAATCTACATGCATATTTTGCAAAACAGAGTGAGGAAGAGTGGATGACGATTGAGTTGTACCGATTCATGAATCAGAAAGAAGATGTCATGTTAACGTTTCTGCTAGAGAGCTTTTCATCACACTATTGTGGAGATAGTGCGATTTATGTTGAAGGCATCGAATTTCGAGCCATTGACAAAGTGAGTATGGAAATATACCTTGGCTCCATTCAATATTCTTTTGTTCGTATTGCATAAAGGGATTGGATGCATGGCAAAAAAATAAAAATATTTACATTTAAAAAAAATCATGTTTATTGCATATTTAACATTATTTGTACACAGGTGAAACATGAAGAAATCGAAAAGTTGATGGAAGTCCAACAAGTCTTGAAATCAAACTTCAATTTGGATCAGGTGCAACAATTGCCAACTGAAGAACTATCTAAGATACACAACAACTATGGCGAGTTGCTCTGGATGGGCGAATTGAACGGAAAGAAACTTCTTGTGCTTTCGGCAAAGACAGTTGTATATAAATTTTCTAATGCGGATCTTTTTACTTTAAAACCATCAGTCAAGTCCAGGTTTGCTTTATATATAGCCTAATTTGTTACAGTTTCCTTTAACCGCTGAACTTTTTTTAATTGTATATTCACAATGCACTCATCTATGCTTGTACAGTTATTTAAAATTGTCTAAAAAAAAACTACATTTAATAATTTGAGGTCCAAATCATCTTAGTTGTATAGTAAAATACTGAAGATATGTGGGTGACAAAAATTGTACTTCTTTGATTTGGTATTTTGTGTCTTCAAGTTATATTGTTTTGTTTTATTCTGTTTTGTTTCTATGAAATATGTAATCATATTATATATTGTACATGCAGATTTCCAGAGGTGCTTGAGGTTTTGCCACAACAAGTATTCTATATTAATTGCACGATTAGAAGTCAAATGTTGTCACCGGATACAGAATACGTGTGTTACCTTGTATTCAAGCTTTCAGAAGAATGTCAGGGGCTGCATAATCCGGTGAAGGTACGAGATCTACTCCACCAAGTAAACGAAGAGGCTGAATGTTTCTATTTTATTACCCCAAGCCCACTGAATATAAATGATATTACACGGGTTCCAAAACAAAGGGAAGATGGATGGATGGAGATTCAGCTGTGGAAATTTAACTCGACTCACAATTTCAAGGATGACTCTCTTTCTATCTATACGAAGTTTACAAGTCATGAAGGAACTATGTCTGGCCTCATCATATGTGGCCTTGAGTTTCGGCCAAAGTTTATTGGAAACAGCGATGATATTCAAGGGCGAAGAGAAAAGAAGATAATGCTACAAGAGGAAACCCAAAACCCGCACATTCAACCTAAAAAAGGCGAGATGACGACAGAACTATGAAGCCGTTAGGTCACTAGTGTTTTAAATCATATAGTCTAGGGATCGGAGAAGCTCTACTTTGAAGAGCAGTTCTCAATTCAAGGACTATACATTTTTTCAAAAGACGGAACGATGTATTCATCTTTAGCTTAATAATGTTAGCTGTAATATTCTGTCTGTTAGACCATCCTTGATTAGTGGTCCTTGTTTAGTGGTCCGTGATTTGTGGTCCATGATTTGTGGGTATTATATCCCTATATGTACCGATAGACTCTCTTGTAATAATCAATCAATAAAGACACAACATTCATATCAAACATTATTCTTATCATTCAATAACAATATATCATTCTTACATGGTATCAGGCCATTAAGATCCATAAACCGTTCCGCTACTTCAATCTTCCGCCGCCGGCTACACGCCGGAGGTTCGGAGGGCTCCCTTTAAAACATTTTCTTTTCTCTTCTGTCGATGGTTGATATATGTTGATTGCCAATCGATTGTTTGTTCTTGTCAACTGTTGGTATTTGTTTAATTACCAGTTGACTGTCGTGTTTTTCTATTTTCATTTATGGGTGATTACCAGAAGTTAGTGGTGGTCTTAGTAGAACCAGCAGCAGCCTTGCGCACAGTTTCGATCTCAGATCTACTTGGATCTTTGTCTCATCTTTCGGCGCTTCCTCTTCAACCTCCTCATTCTCTTCTTCTTCCACTTAGCACGCATCTTGGTTGATTGATGTTCTTGTGATCAGTATTTGTGTTTTTGTGTTAAGTGAAGAAGCGGCTCAAGTATGTGTGTAGTGGTGGTGGTGCTTTTGATTAAGCATAAAAGTTAAAGCAATAAAACAAAAGCATATTCTGTGGTGGGGTTGACATATTGTTATTTGTTTTAGATAATGATGACGATGATGATAAAAAAAAAAAAAAAAAATTGGAAAGAACGTGGGGTGTTTGATAACACGTTTGTTTGTTTGTTTAAGTGAATGAAAGGTAACCACGTAAAATGTGGTGGTCAGTTAGCTACATTCTTTTACTTCTATTCTTGTTCCGTTAAAAAATAATAATAAAAAAAAAATTATTTATATGTCGAATCAGGTGTATCGATTAAAGGCGACTTTTTTTTTATGTCGAATCTGGGTGATCGATTAAAGACGACTTTTGTTTTATGTCGAATCAGGGTGTCAGTCAAGACGACTTTTGTTTTATGTCGAATCCGGGTGTCAATTCCAAAACGACTTTTGTTGGTGTCGAATCAGGGTATCGATTCAAGACGATTGTTTAAAAAAAATAAATAAATAAAAATAAATAAATAAATAAATAAATAAAATTTACTCCCTCCTCACCTGCTGTCTTCTCTGTCTTCTTCTGCTTTCTTATCTCCTCACCCAGGGATGGAGCCAGACATAAATATGACCGGGTGCACAAAAAATTTTGAACCATAATATAATAGAGTTAAAAAGTGGATTAAAACGAAGATTTCATTAAAACGATAAATAAATGCACATATTACCTTCTAATTAGTGATTCTACGATCTCCCATAAGAAAAACGCTTACGTACACCCTCATTTTAACATTAATAAGTTCTTCTTTCTATATAAGACAAGTTAAAGCCGTTAAAATAATCATCACCCATCGATTATGCAAATCGGTTTTAATGAGCTTCATTTTAAAAAACATCTTTCAACCGTAAGCGGTAGCAACAGGCAAAGACTAAAGCCAACTTCAACAACCGATAAACCAAATGATGAGATGTATGCTTTTTCTTATCCACCATCTTCTTTGCAAGTTTGGCAATACTATCCAAGTTAGCGGAATCATTATCATTAGGCATGATTTGATAATCGGTGTCGAAGCCGAAGGAATATCAGTTGTGGATGTAGTTTGAGGTCCTTGTGAAGAATCAGTCGTGGCATTTTCTCTTGTAGTATCATTATCGTTATCGAGCGGAAGCTTTCTTTTTAGATAACTCCCAATCTTAGCCTACAATAAACAAACTACAAATTTTAGCCCACAATTTCATATCACTATTACATGATTATTAACCTAGTGCAAGAAAGACCAAAGAATGACTTAATATCTCAAAATGATTAGACTCTTAATTTCAAACAACCAATTAAAATATGAAAACATTAAAAGATATAATGAAACAAATGAAAAGATATATGTTATGACTTCGAGAATCGAGTTACGAACCTGTTTCATATTTGTGGTGACTTTCGGTTCAATTGTGGATTTTGCAAATTGTTAGTATTATGAATAAAACTTGTTTAATTAATAAACCTTTTCATCTTTGGACAATTAGGCTTGCGCTTTAATTTATCAAACTTGTTTTATCTTTGTAACTTTTGTTAGAACTTTTACAAAATTTTATATTTATTTTTAATTGTAAATATACCAATTAAATAATACTAGAGACACATTTTGATCACCGGGTGCATTTAAGATATATTTTGAAAAATCTATAATTTTTAAAATTAACACTATATCGAAAAAATTAAGTAGAAGATGCAGCGTCTTGCATGAGCACCCCAGCTCCGTCCCTGTCCTCACCTTCATTCTCCCTATCTGTCTCACTTCTAAAAAAAAAAAAAAATCATCTCCTCACCTCCATTCTCCCTGTCTATATCACTTCGAAAAAAAAAAATAAAAAATAAAAATTGGATCTTTATGTTTTCTATGGAAAACACGCCCGAATTGTTTGGAAGGTTAACAGGGGTTGAAGTTTTAGAACCAACTTTCGTTATCTCATCTTTGTTTCGGTTGTATGGGATACTTTGGTTGTTCTTTCTTCTGAAGATAGCGCTGTCGAATGTCTTCATCAACAATTGTTTATTTGCTTTTCTTTATTATTTATTAGCTTTTCTACTCTGGGTTCGAACTTTTGTGATTTCGTGCTTTCGAATCATGCGAGAAGTGTTAGCTGTAATATTCTGTCTGTTAGACCATCCTTGATTAGTGGTCCTTGTTTAGTGGTCCGTGATTTGTGGTCCATGATTTGTGGGTATTATATCCCTATATGACCGATAGACTCTCTTGTAATAATCAATCAATAAAGACACAACATTCATATCAAACATTATTCTTATCATTCAATAACAATATATCATTCTTACAAATAAAGGCTTATTGGCCTGTACTTAATCTCTTGTACTCGAGTTTGTTAATGAAATCAAGTTATGTAAATCTAATCATTTCTGTGTTTGTTTGAATAAATTGCACCAAAGAAAAAAAAAAAAAAAAATCTTATAACTAAGTTTTTATTGGATGATACATATATAAAAGAGTTATAATGACACGGTGGAAATTAAATGGAATTTGTTCATCATATGAGGTATTCTTGCATACTGCCATATTTAATTGAATTTGTTAACTGCTCGCTTTTGGGTTTCGTAAGGAATCAACGGTTTGTTTGAATTTTGGTTTTGTATTGTTTTGCTACTGGTTTGGGTTCTTTCTTCTATGATTCTGCTCTTGTTCTAGTGTGATTCTGACGACACATATGGTACGTTATCTGATTTTGCTCTGATTACGTAATGGTTTGTATTTGGTTGGTTATCTTTGATTCCGCCATGTTCCATCCGATTTGCTCTGGTTCTGAATTTGCTTTGGTTACATAATGATTTTGCATCTGGTTGGTTATATCTGATTCTACCTTGTTTCATCTGATTCGCTCTGGTTATGCATTTGGTTCTGTTTGCATAGTCTCATTCAGTTCGGGTTCTGTCTGCATATGTTCAATTCTGCATCTACATTTGTCTCCTGCTGTGGTTCCGTCTTATTTATTTTTCAAACTCTCAATGCACCTAAGAATTCCTTTTTAATGAGTTTAAGACCTCTCCATCATACAATTTATCTTCAATAAGCTTATTTAAGATTCCACTGTAATAAATCAGGAAGGTCGGGCGTCAAGAGACTCATCAAGAATGAGCTCATTAATTAAGTCAGATGAAGCAGTAAGATCCCCATCAGTTCACATGTTTATATAATAATTGAGTGTCAAAACACACTCGTGCTCAAACTTTCCACTCTTGCTCAAAACACACTCAGCGGACTACGGATCATTGCCCACTCGTGCTCAAAACACACTCAGCGGACTTTCGGATCATTGCTCGCGAACTTTCGGATCATTGCCCACTCGTGCTCAAAACACACTCAGCGGACTACGGTCCGATACCCTTCAAATTCTTTAACTCTTGGCTCCTCAAGAGTGAACTTCCGTCAATTGTTTCACAAGCATGGTCTAACCCCAATTCGAGCGTAACCATCAGAACACATCCAGCAAGCTTGTTGAAGTGCAAACTGAAAATTTTGAAACAGTGTGTGCGTAGTTGGAGACAAACAGTGGGCATACATGAAAATCACAAAATTCAAGAATTAAAAGAGAAAGTGGAAGACTTAGACACCAAAGCAGAAACAACAAATGGTCTGGAAGACACTGATATTATTCAACGTCTTTCTTTAATGAAAGAACTTGAAGTCTTGGAACATATCAAAAGAATGGATCTCATGCAAAAGGCAAAGGTTAAATGGTGCGTTGATGGAGATGAAAACTCTAAATTTTTTCATGGCATGATCAACAACAAACTCTCAAGATCAAAAATCAAAGGAATCACCATAAATGGGTCATGGGAAACAGATCCAACCCTTGTCATTTCCCACATCTTCAACTTTCACAAACAAAAGTTTGGTAATACTTCACATAATCGTCCTCGTTTCTCAAGTAATCTTTTCAAAACGCTTACGAATATCGACGTCGCAATTCTTGGCGCCCATTTTCTTGTGATGAGATTAAAGCGGTTTGGAATTGTGGTGGCTCCAAAGCCGCGGTCCCAATGGGTTCACTTTCAAATTCATCAAACACTATTGGGACTCAATTGGTCAAGATTTTATCAACATGGTGAAGCGGTTTGAATTAGACGGTTTTATTCCAAGAGGTTGCAACTCCTCGTTTATTACTTTGGTCCCAAAGATACAAGATCCTCTCCAGTTAAAGATTTTAGACCCATTAGCCTTATTGGTTGCCAATACAAAGTTATAGCCAAAGTCCTCGCCAATAGACTATCACAAGTTGTTCACTCGATTGTTAGTGAGGTGCAAACGGCTTACATTAAAGGTAGACAAATAATTGATGGGCCTCTAATGGTGAATGAGATCATATCATGGGCATCAAAAAAGAAAGAACGCCTCTTCATCCTCAAGGTGGATTTTGAAAAAGCATTTGACTCTCTTGATTGGAAATTCTTGGATCACACAATGGAACAAATGGGTTTTAGTCAAAAATGGAGAAAATGGATTTTTGGATGTCTAGACTCGGCATTCGGCTCGATCCTTGTTAACGGGTCTCCCACCAAAGAATTCAAAATCCAAAAAGGTTTACGCCAAGGTGACCCTTTATCCCCGTTTCTCTTTATTATTGCAATTGAGGCTCTTCATGTCACAATTCAAGAAGCGAAGCAAAAAAACATTTTTGAAGGGATTGAAGTGGGCTCAAATAAGATTAGCATTTCACATCTTCAATTTGCGGATGACGCTTTAATCATGGGCAAATGGTCACTTGAAAATGCTAAAAACCTTTGTTGAATCTTATGATGCTTTCACATGTCATCCGGGTTGAAAGTTAACTTCCACAAGAGCAAATTTTTTGGTGTTGGTGTGACTTATAACGAAACACAAAGCTTTGCTTCAATCCTTGGTTTCCAACCATCCACCCTTCCTTGTACATACCTTGGGCTCCCCATTGGATATATGAATAAGAGTAGCAATTGGAAGCCTATCATCGATAAATTCACAAAAACTCACTTCATGGAAAGCAAGAACTCTCTCTACGGTGGAAGATTAACCCTCCTTAAGTCGGTTCTCGAGCCTTGGGTACTTACCTCTCTCTCTTTTAAAGCTCCCAAATGTGTCATAAACTATCTTGAAAAGCTTAGAAGAAATTTCTTTTGGGAGGCTATTTGGATTGTAACAAAATGGCATGGATTGCATGGAATAGGATATGCTCATCTTCTAAAATGGTGGTCTTGGAGTTGGTAGCCTTCATGCTTCCCATCTTGCTATGTTGGGAAAATGATGGTGGCGTTTCACTCGAAGACAACACTCTATGGAAAAACATCATTATTTCAATTCATGTAGAGTATGGAGGTCTTGGTTTAGACAGAAATTCCACTAGGCTCTCTTTTAGTCCTTGGAAGTCTATAATCAAACTCCCAAAGTCCTTTTCAAGTGCCAACATTGATTTACAGTGTGTATTTAGAAGAAAGGTGGGGGATGGCTCTTCTATTAGATTTTGGAAGGATTTATGGGTTGGTGATTCATGCTTGAAAAATGACTTCCCTCGATTGTACCTTCTGGAAACCGGGAAAAATTGCACCATTAAAGATAGGTGCAACTATTTAAATGGGCCTAATAACTTCAGTTGGGCATGGCGTAGATCTCCCACTCTTGGATCAGAGGCTTCTCAATTTAGTGGACTCTTGGAATTACTACAACAATTCGCCACATCCAACACAACAGACAATTGGATCTTCACCCTTCACAACTCCAGAATCTATGTAGTATCTGCTATGAGGAAACACATTGAAGAATCAACTTTGGGATCAACTACTGTTAAGACTAAATGGAATAGTACGTTACCTATTAAAGTTAATATTTTTGCATGGCATTTGGCATTGGACCGTCTTCCTACAAGATTCAATCTTGACACTTGTGGAATCGACTTAGACTCGGTAAGATGTGCAATATGTGATGATGAAATCGAAACAACTCAGCATTTGTTTGTTGACTGCACAATTTCTAAATCGTTGTGGTCCATGGTTACGAGATGGTGGGGGTTCGATGATCACCCTACGGATGTGGGTAACTTAATCAAATGGGCTGACATGGTAAAATTTTCTAGCCCCCTAAAAGAGTGCTTCGATACCGTTATTCAAACAACGGCGTGGACCATCTGGAGCTACAGAAATAAAATTTGCTTTGACCTGAAACCCCCTCGAAAGGACAAGTTGGTTGATGACATAAAATTTTTATCTCATTCTTGGATTTCCAGTAGGAATAGGAAAACTAATCCAACATGGATTAATTGGATTTATGATCCAAAAAGTGCTTGTAATGTTACTTTGTAAGTTTCACTCCTCTAGTTTCTTGCTAGAGGGGCTCGTTGTTTAATATATTTTATGATGTTAAAAAAAATAATAATTGAGTGTCAAAGCTGTATGATTCGTTTACTTTTTCATCACACAGAAAATACCTCCCAGCTCACCACCATTTTAACCCCTCCGCAGCTTACCACCACCTAATTGCCGGATAAATCACTCTCCAAAACACAAATTTTTCATCAATCAAAAAACAAAAACACAAAAACCACCATTTTTTACAAAAATCAAAAAACGCTAACCCTAGTATTTTTTTCAACTCAGATCACAAAAAACAATTTGATTTTGATATGGTGATTCATAATTCAAATTCGAACAAAGGGAAATGAATGGACATGGGTGTTTAATGGACGTCATAATCAACATAAGAAACCTATTGATAATCCTTATTCAAAGGACGTGGAGAGAATCACTGAGTCTTTCTATGTTACGAACTTTCCTAAGTATGTTGATGCTAAGCGATTGTGGCAGATGTGTGAACCGTATGGAAGGATAGTGGATGCATATATTCCGTCGAAGCTCTCAAAATTGGGAAAGAGATTTGGATTTTTCGATTCATGGGAATTGGGAATGCTGAAGAGTTTGCAAAGCGTCTAGCAAACATATGGATTGAAAATTTCCATCTTTTCGCAGCAGTAGCGAGATTCAAGAGGCATAATAAAACTCAGTCGCGTAAAGTGGCAGAAGATACCAATCACTCTCGTAGTAGGGGTCCGGCTCAAACTTCTTCTAAGGTGAATAATTTACCCGCAAACAAATCAGGAGCAAAATCTTTTGCCTCCATTGTGTATGGAGGAGAAAAGATGAATTCCAATGATTAACCGAGAGGTGAATCGAGGTGTGTTACTATGAGTAATTGTGATTTGATCAAAGTGGAAGAATCCACTACGGTTGCATTGGTGAAAGTTCGGGAAGTTGGGACGATGAATGCAGTGTATCGATTATGTAGAAGTGAAGGGTTTACTCAGATTAAGGTTCATCATATTGGGGGATTATGGCTTTGGATACAGTTTCAGGATGCAGCCACTTGTAATGCATTCAGAAACAATGAAGCAATGAAAACGTGTTTTCGTCCATAAGTGTTTCTCAAAACTTCGTTGTTGACGACGGATGATATGGATTGAAATTTCTGGACTTCCCCTATGTGCATGAGGTTCGAGTGCATACAAGAAAGTGGCAAATGTAGTTGGCAAGTTCATGTTCTTTGAGATTGATCAAGGGTCATCCATGGGTATTGGTAGAGTATGTATCGCCACAAAACAAAACAAAAGGATAGAATTTCTGAGAATGTGATTGTAGGAGTTAATGGGGAGAATCATATGGTTCGTGTTCAAGAGATAGCCACATGGAGCATTCGAATTGCAGATGATACAGTGTCAGAAGATGCAACTAGTGACAAAGATGAGGAGGTTGGTGACATTGAAGAAGAAGTACCTTCAGTTGATGAAAAAGTAAAAGAGTTTGCTGATTTTGAAAAAGAGTTAAAATGTACAGAGGAGAACCATATAGACGTACGATAAGAGAAAGAAATATCTCACCTAGATGATGAACACGAGGGTAATGCTTCAGATGCTTCGACGGATCCTTGTCGCCCACCGGGATTCGAGGATTTTAAGCGTCATGAAAACATTGATCAACAAAGTGGTGAATCCTCCCATACAAGTAAGTGCTCAATGATGTTTGCCAAATATAGAAAAAGAGATGTTCAGGGTATTTCTATGATTCATGAGATGTCGCGTTTGATTGACATTGGGGGTGCGTTGGGATATGATGTTCGAGGGTGTAGAACACTACTAGAAAAAGGGCCTATCCTACGGCAAAATCCCTAAGAAATCCGTCACAGAAGACCTTTAGTGCTGAATTTCCGACGGAAAAATTCCCTAAGGAAAACCATGCTTGGAAATGCTTAGTGACGAAGCTTTCCGACGGATTTTATAAGTTTCCGACGGAATATGTTCCCTAGAAATCCTCACTGCTGACCCAAAAGTAATGACCAAAATTGGTCCGATTTTTGATTAAATTTGCTACAAATTTCCTAGGAATTTTCGGTTTCATTTTCTAGTGATTACCTACCAAACATCGTAAGTGTTTCCTAGGCACTTCCAACAACAAAATATCACTATAAACTTACTAGGAAAAAATAAGCATTTTCCAAATAATAAATATTTCATTCAACAACCATCAATTCTTAAAATATAAAATCTCATAACATATTAGCATTTAAGCTTATACAATGATATCTAAAAAACTAGCTAGCTCGAAGATGGAAACTATTTGTCCAACTACTTGAAGCAGATTGGTTCCAACTCCTCAACTCCCTTGTTTGCTCTTGTAGTTGTTCAACTCCTCAACTCCCTTGTTTGATCTTGTAGTTGTACTTAACTGTATTACTCAGCCTACAAATAAAAATAAAGAGCCAAAAATAACTAATCAGCCAAACATTAGCAGATTAGCAGCATATGACCCATTAACTCAACAAATAACTAATCGACCAAACGACTTTATTAGCCACTATGAAACGACCGATTACCAATTTTATCACGTTTCAAACCAAGCCAATATGACCCATTGATAACGCTACGCGTCGTTCGGGGTCAAGGAAACTTCCTTTTCTTGAGCAAGTTTTATAACACCCTAGGCGATGAACCTAATCGTTGTAGTGTAGTAATTAGGGTAAGCCACGGGTATTGATATCGTTCTCTGGGGAATAGGAATGCTAGTAAGGAGTTACTACGCTAAGGTTAAGGTTGAGGAAGATTATTTTTATCTTTTTATGTTTTATGAAAATGGAAAGGTACGAATCTCGGGTAATGGATTTGGGGGGTTGGTATTTCTACCGTATTTCTAATTATCTAAACTAAGATCTATGTCTAATTAATGTGTGCTCGTATGATAGTTTAAAGATGTGTTTACTTAGGTTGTATTACTAAGTTATCTTTTAAACAAAACATAGTACTTTGGTATTTTTACAAAGTGTGTTCCTAATAAATGCCAAGTTTCTTTGTCTCTCTCTTATGAATTGAATGTGTGAAAAATTAATCGAACAAATCGGGCTTTAATAAGTTTTAGTTCCTATGGCTACAATCTTTCTTAGCTTTGTTCTTAATTTAGGTTTTATAGTTTTTATTAAAAATAAAGTAGCTTAGGTATCCAAATCAGTAATGTAACTCCTCATTAAACATTCATCTCCTATTGATGGTTGAGTTGTCACTTCCTCTCAATAATTAATAAGATGATTATCCTTATTCTACCTAGTAAACTCAACTTCATGTCTGAGGAGGATTTTAGTGAATAGTCTATTAAATCATGTTGTGGGCACATTTATATTCGGTGGAATACTAAAAAATAATGCTTGCTTGGATTCAAGAATTAAGTGGCTCAACTCCATCGAATATATTTGCTCCTTTGAACTTACCAAAAATGGGTCTCAAACAATGACAAAGGAAAATCTAACAAACCCAAATACTGATCAAGGATGATAAACTCCTACTACTAAGATCATACATTCATTGCGTACTATGTGGATGGTTTAGCCTACAACTACTCCTTATTCTAGTTGCGTTGTGTGTCTAATTATATTCTAAGGTTCACAAAGATGAATCAAGCATTAAAAGATACAAGCATTAAGTACACAACGAATGACCTATCACATTACTAGATCATTAATCAACTAAGATAAGAAACAACCAATCAATATTCAATAGTTAAGTTTCATACTTCCTAAGCAAACACAAAATAAATTAGCGGACATGGAGAACATGCAAGCATACACACAAATAATCAAAGACATAATTGAATTAATGAAGTAAAGACTTATCTTGATGTAAGATAGGGTTTAAAACCCTAAAATCTTGTACAAGACACCTTAGGTTCGGTTTAGGTTTTACTCCAAAAGACTCTCTACACAAGATGAAAAATTCGGATTCTATATATAAGATTACATATGCGACGGCGTCACCTTATGTTTTGTGGCGTCATCGTGTCGCCGCCACTAGGGTTTCGTCTTGGCCACGTTAACCTTGCGGCGGCGTCACCTTATGTCCGTGACGCCGTCCTCTTGACCGGCGTCGTGCGGATTGCATCTAGGCCGTCGAGTAGCGACGGCCTACTCTTTCACAACTAGACGTCGTCACTTGAAAATCTGAGTTTTGGGTTACGGACCGTCACAACAATTTTGGGACGGCGTCGCCGCTTTTGGCACCGTCGCCTTCTAATTTCAACAGCGTGAGTGTCTCGATTTTGACTTTGGCCATTTCTTCATATATTCGCTCCTTTTCGTCCAAATAAGTGCCATTCCAGCATTTTGCCTTCAAGAGACCTAAAAGTGAAAAGGAGCGATATTAAGCAATAACGGATACAAAGTGATCAAATAAGGACTAAAACGACCCTCAAAATGGTACCTTTTAAAACCTTATAAAATATCCCTACACTTGTTATTTGCTTGTCCTCAAGCAAATGTGCTTTTAAATTAATTTATAAGTTAGGGGTCATGAAGCATTAATTCAAAGCGGTCCACAACACATATAAGCCCATAAAAGTCATAACAAGCACGGAAATTACATACTAGCACCTCACATGGGGTGTTTGGATACTCACATCTCTCGGGTGTATATATGAAATATAACAAATAGGAAATGGAAGATAAACACTCATTAACGGTCCTAGTACATAGATTACCATAGGCTTGAGAATAGATCAAACCTCCATCGCTTTGGCGTAAGCACCTAGGAAAGACTATCAAAGAGGTCTTTAAAGGGTTGTAATGTTAGGCTTACGGTAGGAAACAAAGGGTTTGGTGGGATAGGCTATTAAGTGGTGGCAAGTCAAAATCTCTATGTTAAATGCATATGAAGAATGGCGTTGCTAAGCCAAGACTCGACACTCTAAACTCTAGATAACCGAAATAAATAAATATAAATTTAAAGATAGATGTAGGATGGTAGCCCTTTTTTTTTTTTTTTTTTTTTTTTTTTTTTCATACACTTTTACTCTACCATCCTCTACGATAACATCAAAATACTAGGGATTTATAGGCATATCCCTACACTTGAGTTTTATTACTCTAACACTAATCGACCCGATTTGAAAAGATCAAAACACTTGGGGTACATTATTACGCAAACAAAGGGAATTTGAATTTTTAACGTTCCTTCCGTCATTTCATAAACTTTAACTTTTCCCATGAATCCCAATCGTCCCAAAGCGTATACAAAGGATATGACTCGACTTAGCAACTTATGCAAGCAACTAGATAATTGAACTAAGGGTTTGGGGTGATAACAAAATTTGCACTATAAGTGAGTGCATAAGGGGTAGGCTAAGGCGATTTGGGTGTATATTTGGGGTGGGGTGTAAACAATGCTCTTCATTGATATTCCGAAAACCGAAACATCACGAGAACCGCGAAAGGATAGGCTCGAGGGGTTAACTAGGGGTATCGTGTACTAAAGATGAGTACAACGCAAAGGGTGTGGGGAATTACTCAACCGATGTGGAAGAAGTAATTATATTACGGTATCAAACAAGGGTTATCCTAATGCCTCTTATCATTTAGTTATTCCTAACTACACAAGTGTAGCCTCACTTGCGATCTCGGAATGCATCACAAAACAAGTTCTAGAATCTAATATACTCTTTGGTTCACACTCTAAGCATTAAAGATGAATGCTTTAATTCCTACTAATCTAAGGCGATCCTCACATTTGGTGGAATTTGGGTGGTAAAGGGTTTTGTGCTAGTCATGCAACTTCCTATCCATGAGGCGCTTTTGTTAAGACTAATGGCCCACTCCTATATGTCATAAAAATTTTAAATTTGGTGCTAAAATTACCCTAACCGACATTTTCTCATGGTTTATTACACAATCACAATTGGACAAAACAAATAGTCAAGGATAAGCATAGTTTCAAAGTTCCGTTTATTTTCCCTCCCTACACTTAAACCGAACATTGTCCCCAATGTTCCCCGAAAATATCAAAGTTATGATAAAGAAGGTAATTAAAAGCGAAGAAACTAGTACTCCCGATTAGCTCGGTAGGATCCGTGTAAAGTGGTGGTTAAATCCTTTTCAAGAAGAATTATTGCGTGAAAAGCTCCTTCCAATCTTATGTAACTTCTTCTTGACAAACTAAACTGCACACTTGAAGAAAACAAATGAAACCTTCGCGTAAAATCGTGGTAATAATATATATAAGACTCGATTTAAACTAGGATATAATGCTTGTGGAATGGATGTTTACTGAATTTCTAAGAAAATTAAGACACGGAAAATTCCAAAATTTATAAGTAGCTCGAAAACGAGAAAAAAGTAATCGATGTTTTACTCCTTCTGGCGCGTCAGTTGCAATCTGACGCCGTCGGTTATTACGACAAAAAGCGGTGCGATTTTACGGAAAAATTCGGAAAATTTACATCTTTAGAATCGGAAAAATTTACGCAAAACATCCATTATGACTCGATACAAGCATTTGACTCGAACAAACAAACATAAATATCTTTTAGTTAATTGTTATTCTCATGTTTACGTTTCTTTTGAAAGCGTGTGTAATCCTCCTACACTTATCCCTTATGTAAAATACCTTTATATGCAATTAAGGCGAGGTTAAAAACAAAATAAAGCATTTTACAAATTTAAACATGAGGATAAACAATTAATAAAGATATATGACACTAACAAGCAAACAATTAAACATGGGTTGCCTCCCACGCGCTTTTCTTTATTTGAGTCTTGTAGCTAGACTCATAGTCGTGCTCTACGTTTTCTCATTACCGCCCTCTTCACCCTTTGTTTTCCCTTCATCGAAGGGTGTAGATCTTTGTATGCTCACCGTGGATTCCTTGCCAAGGCTATCAATTATGGCAACGGTTTTATCTTTTAAATTGGTCTCCTTAGCGTGAAAGGCCCAAACCATCTTGGTTTGTTTCTTCCTCGTAATGCCCTTATCCGAGATCTATACAAGAGCACTTTTCTCCCTTTAGAAATTCCTTAGGGTCCTTTTGTACCTTAGGTATTGAGGTGGGATTGCTTCCTAACTTTTATCGGGTTTCCACAATGTCGCATACAATCCTTGAACCATAAAGTCTCTTTGCCCTTTTCCCGTCATTCATCTTCTTCTTAACATTGTTGCGGGGCTTTTCGATTTCCACCGTAATCATTTCCATGATCTTAAGAGGGTATCTTGGGATGATGGGTATCCTAGCGTACCCTTCCCGCTTTTGAGTATCATGATGCCTTCTCCGCATTTGATGGTTGCCTTGGCGGTGGCGAGCGGTGTCCCAAGAATAAAGTGCGTTTTTATCTTCCTCAACATCAATGATCACAAAATCCACGGATAAGCGATGTTAGCCACCTCAATTAGAACATCAACGGCGATTCCTACTGGGTGGACATAAGTATGATTAGCTAAGGAAAGTCTAAGGTCGGTTTGGTGGTTTCTCTTTAGTTAACTTATTATAGATTGACAATGGCATTATGTTCACATCGGTCCTTGATCGGCCAAGGAATTTATATTGTCCATGTCACCGACACTAACGGTATCACGAAATTCCTGTGGTGTCTCGTTTTCTTGTTAACGGTTTTTATAACCAACTCATACAGAGGTTCCATAGGTAAGTCGTCGTATTCTTCTTCCGTCATTTTTCCTTCAAGAGCTTCCCTAAGAACATCATTGTACCTAAAGTTGTTTACTTGGTTAGCAATGGTTTTCTTGTTAATTTCGTGCTTAAGGTAATACTCAATGGTCTCGGGTTCATCATTAGGCATGACTCATCCTTCGTGCTTTCCTCGGTTTTCCACATCTCACCTTGCATTCTTAGGCATAATGGAAGCGGTGTTTACAAATGAAGTGGGAGGCAATCATTGCTTCTTCGAGCACTTTTGGGAACCTTTGTTTTGGTAAATTCAATTACCAAATCCATCATTTCTTTCATTTTGCTTGCATTTCTTCTCTACCTATAAACCTCCTCTTCAAATCGGCTAATCTCTCTGTATGAGCTGCCATGTACTCCTCATTTGATCCTTGAAGCTTGGTGAAAGTGGTATTGGGAAGTAGAGCAGGCGCCTTCGAACTTGGGTTTTGCTCGCGACTTGGGA
Organism: Chrysanthemum lavandulifolium; assembly: GCA_022545495.1. Lineage (NCBI taxonomy): Eukaryota > Viridiplantae > Streptophyta > Magnoliopsida > Asterales > Asteraceae > Chrysanthemum > Chrysanthemum lavandulifolium. The sequence goes on from CM040240.1 coordinate 269,775,418, forward strand.
TTCCGAAAGAGGTGTGGAGCGGTTGGTGGAGTGGGCGGTTGGCGACCTCTCGAGGAATTTGTACGGGTGCTCTTTTACGCCTTTCCATTAGATAATCAATTCCTCTCTCGATGGCACTCAATTGCCCTTGAGTGTATCGGAGGATTCGGAAGGAGTGGATATGGCATTAATCACGTTAATCGGAGTTTGGAGATTCACTCCAATCTTCGTAGCTTTGATCGGCAAGCTCCTCTATAATATCCCATGATTTCTCTGCATTAAAGTCATTGAGTCTTCCACCGTGCTCGATCAATGGATCGTCAAGTGATGAAATCGGTATGATCATAGAAGATTTGTATTTGAAGCCAAAGATCAATGCCATGGTGTGGAAGTCTCACGGAGTAGTTCCTTAAATCGAGTCCATGCTTTGTAAAGAGACTCACCTTGAGCTGCTTGGAATGTCAAGATGTCTCACCTAAGCTTTGTGGTTCTCCACGGTGGGAAAAATTGAGCAAGGAAGCGAGAGGTAAGATCATCCCAACTTGAGATGGAGTGGCGGGGAAGTCGCTCAAGCCAATTACTAGCTTGGTCTCGTAAAGAATTGGAAGAGGCAGGCGTGGTCTCCCGAGTAGTAGCATCCGGTCGATGGAATCGGCGATTTTGAGGAAATCCTCGGATCTTGATTTGGATCTTGAGCGAAGTCCATGGAATTCACATCCGTTTTGCACCAACCGGATGGTGTCGGATCGCAGGTCGTAGTTTGGGCTTGGTCGGGAAGCTCAATGGTGTTCCTATAGCCTAAGTGGCTTGGTCTCGAATACTCACCAAGAGTACGGGCTCTTGGTGGGTCAATTGGTGGTGGGTTGATGAATGGTGGGTGGTTATCACCTTCCATGATGAAAAGTGATGGGTCGCGAACAAAAGTCACGAAGAAGGGGATAGACTAAGAAAGCTAAAAAGAAAAAAGTTTACTTGATAGGAATCAAGCAAAGAACCTAAGCGAGGTGGACTACTAACTAGCTATTCTATTCCCGTGGCGCGCCAAAAACTTGATAACGCTACACGCGTCGTTCGGGTCAAGGAAACTTCCTTTTCTTGAGCAAGTTTTATAACACCCTAAGCGATGAACCTAATCGTTGTAGTGTAGTAATTAGGGTAAGCCACGGTATTGATATCGTTCTCTGGGGAATAGGAATGCTAGTAAGGAGTTACTACGCTAAGGTTAAGGTTGAGGAAGATTATTTTGTATCCTTTTATGTTTTATGAAAATGGAAAGGTATGAATCTCGGGTAATGGATTTGGGGGGGTTGGTATTTCTACCGATTACTCTACTATTATCTAATTATCTAAACTAAGGTTGTGGGAGTCTATGTTTAATTAATGTGTGCTCGTATGATAGTTTAAAGATGTGTTTACTTAGGTTGTATTACTCCTTAATTATCTCCTATTGATGGTTGAGTTATCACGTCCTTATTCCTAGTTGCGTTGTGTGTCTAAAGTTGTAGGGTATCGTTTCTCCTAACTCTTTGAACTTACCAAAGGGTCTCGCCTACAAACCCACTAGGGATGATAAACTCCTACTCTAAGGCGCTCTTTGGATGGTTTAGCCTACAACTACTCGGTAATTATATTCTAAGGTTCACAAAGATGAATCAAGCATTAAGTACACAACGAATGACCTATCGCATTACTAGATCATTAATCAACTAAGATAAGAAACAACCAATCAATATTCAATAGTTAAGTTTCATACTTCCTAAGCAAACACACAAATAAATTAGCGGACATGGAGAACATGCAAGCATACACAAAATAATCAAAGACATAATTGAATTAATGAAGTAAAGATTTATCTTGATGTAAGATAGGGTTTAAAACCCTAAAATCTTGTACAAGACACCTTAGGTTCGGTTTAGGTTTTACTCAAAAGACTCTCTACACAAGACCTGAAAATTCGGATTCTATATATAAGATTACATATGCGACGGCGTCACCTTATGTTTTGTGGCCGCCGTGTCGCCGCCATTAGGGTTTCGTCTTGGCCACGTTAACCTTGCGACGGCGTCACCTTATGTCCGTGGCGCGTCCTCTTGACTTCGGCGTCGTCGGATTGCATCTAGGCCGTCGAGTAGCGACGGCCTACTCTTTCACAACTAGACGTCGTCACTTGAAAATACGAGTTTTGGGTTACGGACCGTCACAACAATTTTGGGACGGCGTCGCCATTAGCATCGGACGCCGTCGCCTTCTAATTTCAACAATCGTGAGTGTCTCGATTTTGACTTTGGCCATTTTCTTCATATATTCGCTCCTTTTCGTCCAAATAAGTGCCATTCCAGCATTTTGCCTTCAAGAGACCTAAAAAGTGAAAAGGAATGATATTAAGCAATAACGGATACAAAAGTGATCAAATAAGGACTAAAACGACCCCTCAAAATGGTACCTTTTAAAACCTTATCACCCATTGCAACCCATACTCATTTTAACACATATTACCCATTATAGCCTAATATGACCCATTACAACTATTGCAACCCATCACGACTACTTAGGACTGTTATGACCCATAACAACCCAATATGACCCATAAAACCCAATATGACCCATTAATACCGTTCTGACCCATTTGTATATTTTGTGTCTTATTACGACCAAATATGACTTATTACAGTCGAATATGACCCACTAAAACCCAATATTACCCATTTTATCAAAATACGATATATTTTAACTAAAAAGAAACTACATACCTCACATTAAGAGGCCATACCCAAACGATACTTGTCTTGCTCACTGTACCTGTCAAGGCCAAATCAAGAATAATAAGGAATGCATATTAGTAATCGAAATAATAATAAATACTACGTATATATTATAAATCAGATGACAAGAACAATAAATAATAGTTATTACATATTAGTCGTCGGATGAATAATGCTCATCTGAAGAATAATCAACTAAATCAAGTTCTTCATCAACATCCTCATTCGAGTCATCATCTCTATCTATAAATTCTTGTTCATCGCCACTAATTGGTAAATGAGTATTGTCAATGTGATCATTCTGAATTTCTTCAATTTTTCCTTGGGTGACAAGACAAACTGGTTCACTATCATCATTCATGCTCGTGTCAAGTGTACAGAATAACCTTTCACTCTCTTGAAAGAATTCATCCTCCTCCAAATTATCATCATCATCATCTAGTAAAACAGGTTGTGCTACTTCGTAATTGCTCCTTGGCTTAGTCTTCACAACAACCCAGTAGCCCACCAATCTTTCATATCCTTAGTCATTGAAGGATATGGTACATAATAAACTTGCTCTACCTGTGATGCTAGGACAAATGGGTCGTCAATGCATCCTTTGGATTTGTGTTTGATATCAACCAAATTATGTTTACGATCCACTTTTACCCCTTGAAAAGGGTCAAACCAAGCACATTTAAACAATACAGCAATGCAACGACCATCTTTAGAGTGGTATTCGAGCTCCAAGACCTCTTCTAACGATCCATAATAATCAGTCTCGGAGACGGAAGAATAAGACCCTCTTACGCATGCACCACTATTGTGTGTAACCCGCCCTATACCATGTCGTTTAGTATGGAACTTGTAACCATTGACAAAAAATCCTTCGTGTAATTTAACATTGCGTAATGGTCCTCGTGCTAGACCTTTCAAATGTTCACAACTACCATCTAAGCTTTCAAAAACCTACATTAATAACAAAATTAATATTGTCAACTAAAAATGTTTAAAACTTGTAGGTAATATAGTATTTAATATTAATATTTGTGCTTACATGCTCCTTGAAAAAGTGATGCTACATCAATAGAACAATCTCTTTCTCTAATCCAATTATCAAACAAGCTAACAAATAGAACTTTAAACTGTTATAATTATAACTTAGATATATGTGACACTAATAATAGTTTTATGAATGGTTGAACCTCTTGACAGTTAAGCAATACATAGGTATGAGCCTTGTGCCTCTCTGAAGGTGTTAAAGAATACTTCTCTTCCTTTCTTGTTAAATAGTCTACGAGATGGAACTTTAAATATGCTTAATTTTGAGTTTGTACTCGAAGAACTAGAAATATCAGGGGCATAATTCCGAGGGTCGCGATTCAGTCGTGTTTCTATTGTCGGATCAAGATACAATGAGCATTGGGTGGATAGCTCATGTACGAGATAAGACTCAGAAATAGACCCCTCAACCTTTGATTTGTTTCGGACCGTTCTTTTCAATGAACCTAATTTCCTAAAAAAGTTATCGGAATATAAAAATATTAGTAAATAGATAATAACAACAAAAGGATATTATAATCTAGAAAATATGGTACACTTACCTTTCATAGATATACATCCATCTATATTGCACAGGACCCGAGAATAGCTTCATTCGCCAAATGTATTACAAGGTGCTCCATTGAGTCAAAGAATCCAGGTGGAAAGACTTTCTCAAACTTGCAAATGGTAACAATTATACTTTATCACAGCTTCTCTAAGTCTTGTAAATGTAACACCTTTGAGCATATTGCACGAAAGAATGTGCACAACTCAGTTATCGCATCCCATATTGCATTTGGTATAAACCCTTTTAAGGCAATAGGAAGCAAGCGTTGCATGAACACATGACATTCATATCGTGGTAGCTCGAGTTTCTTTAGAGTCTTCTTTGTCTCGTAGAAGTTTGCAACTAGTTTATTATCGTGGTAGCCAACTTTTGATAAAGGGACTAGTTTATCAAAGGTCGATTCAGAACATTACATTCGACTTCCAAATCAACAAGGATGTGGCGACTTGTAATTTTGACCAATTTTGACAACCCTCATATAAAGGCTCATTATCAGCTTCCAACATGTCATAGAACTCTTGTGCAGATTTACTCGGATTTTGTTGTTCGAAGACATTTGAAGCATTAATTGATGGAAACGATGCATAAATGTTATCCAACACCATTTGTCTGCAACCAAAATTGGGGTTATCATCTCTACTTGGATTAAAACATTGCCCAGTGTCTTCAAGGTTGTCTTTTGTGTCACCATGTGACAACCAAATTTTATAATCACTACAAAGCCATTCGTACACATGATACTTAACTTCCTCTCTTGTCAAGTACGGTTTTAATTTGCATTTCGAACAAGGACATCTAATCCGAAGAATTTGTTTACCGTCCACGGTTCTCTTCCTAACATTTCGTGTTTGAGAAAAGGCGAAGTCTAAAAATTCTGTGTCTACTAAGTTGCACCAATCAAGATCTAATAAACCTTGACTGTTTGTCATTTGGTACATCCATCTTCTGTTAATTTTGCTTGACATACTAGACAACTACAACATAATAAAAAAGATATTGTAAGTAAAAAACAAACGCATCCACACAACTACAACATAATAAACCATTAAACCTTGACCGCTTAATTTTTCATCACTCCACAACAACTATGTCAAAACAATAAATAATAGTCAAATAAACAATAGTCAAATTTATTACATGTGTTAATTTGTACCAGTTGCAAGAAATAACAAGAAAAAAATATAAAAAAGTCAAATATATTACCCCTAATTATGAAGTAACCATCTATTGTTTTATAAATTACAGATCTAAAAGTTAGGTCAAAATTGGGTATAAACATATCAAAATTGTTCCAAAAGATATAAAGATTAGTAAAGATAGAGCACACACTAACCTTGATAATAATTGGGAATGGAGTCGATTGAGAGCCGGAGGTCGGATTTTGTGGCAATGAAAAAGTGAGGTGGGTTTTCGGGGGAAAGGAGAAGATGAGTTGAAAATTTTGGGAAAATGAAAAAGAATTGACTAATTTTGGGGAGATGAAATATTGAGGGTCGGTTTGGTTGATGGTTTTGAAAGGTGGATATAACTTTAGCTTTGATTTTAATTGTTTGGTTATTTTTGTAAAGTGGATATGTGGGGTTCATGCCCAAACTCGGGAGGAATCGAGATCGACAAACTCGATCGATCCTTGGTCGATCACCTTGATGTGGGTGGACTCGATCGCCCGATACTCTCCATTCGGTCGTTGTCGAATACTAATTCATTTTTGTGTGTATTGAATAATTATAAAGGTATATTTGTGGGGTATGATTTTTGTGGTGTAGATCGCCTTACTGGGACACCAAATCGTCTGAAGGTCGCTGGAGAGAGAAAGTTGACGTGGCAAAGAAAATGAGGGAGATTGGCTTGCCTTACTAGGGGCAGCCTAATATAAGGTGTGTTTACATTTTATGTGGGCCCATTAGATCCATCTATTAATCTCAACCTCATATTTAATAACAAGTTTTTATTTTAAATCATCAATAATAATATAAAAAAATATTTTTTTCTCTTTCCTACATCAAATCAAAATCTAAATCCTAATCCAAATTCAAATCCAAATCCAAATCCTAATCCTAAACCCATCTACAAACCAAACGGGCCATGAGAGTGGGTTTTTGGGGGGAAGGGAATTTAGGGTTGAAAATTATATGTTAAGTTATATTAAAATGTAATATTAGATAAGTTACTAGGAAATTCATGTGTGATAGTTAAAATTTACCTAGAGATTTCCTAGTTATTATTATTCATAAGAAATTCCTAGGAAATCCCAAGGAAATTCTGATGGATTAGCTAGTGCGAATATTTTGTCACTAATTGGTAGGAAATCACTAAAAAAAACGTCACTAATAACCTTGCACATAATTCGTAGGAAATTGGTAGGAATTCCCTAGGTAATTTCCTACGAAAGATTTCCCTAGGAAATTTTTGTTGGTGTTGCCTCTTTTTCTAGTAGTGGAAAAACCTTAAAAAGTATCCTTAATGGAACAGGGGTTTCTATATGGGATCAATGAATATTTTATCTATTAACATTAGAGGCACCATGAAACGTTATAAGCGTAATTGGGTCAAAGAGTTGTGTTATAAAAATAATGTTCATTTCCTTGGAATTCAAGAATCAAAATTGATGCGTCTTGAGTTGTTTCGGCTTAAGAGTATGTGGGGGAATTATTCGTTTTGATTACGCCTATGGCTAGAGGAAGGTCGGGAGGGATTATCTCCATTTGGGATCCGACTATGTTTATTAAGACTAATATTTGGTGCGATGATCACTACGTTATTGTGCAAGGTAAATGGACAAACTCTGATGATATGTATTTTATGATCAATATATATATATGGCCCTCATGACACTCACACTAAGGCAACTTTATGGAATTCGTTACGTATGTTCATTCAGACTCATAAAGGTAAGTTTATGCTATTTGGAGATCTTAACAAGGTGAGAGATGACTCTGAGCGTTATGGCTCTACCTTTTCCCGATGAGAAGCATACTGTTTTTATTCCTTCATTGAAGTGACGTATCTAGTTGAAATGCCAATGGGTGGAAGGAGATTTACTTGGATGAATAAGTCAAGAACAAAAATGAGTAAACTTGATCGTTTTATATTGTCACAGTCTATTCTAAACGAGACTCAAGATTTGAAGGCTACGGTGTTGGAAAGGGGCAAGTCTGATCATAACCCTATTTTCCTACATATTGAAAAATCAGACTATGGTCCATACCCGTTTAAGTTCTTTCATTTGTGGTTGAAGCGGCCTGATTTTGACCCTCTGATTAAAAAAGTCATAAAAGATTCATCAACAATTACAACAACCCCGGGATCAAGACTCAAAAGTAGACTAAAGATGCTCAAAGAAAAGATTAAAGAATGGCACCATTCCACCAAACACATAAAACAATCTCAAGACCTAGCTCGCAGAAACTGGTGCGAGTGGCCTTCTGTGCTACTCATTAATAATTAATCTGGGTTAAATAACAGAATTTGATGATGTTAGAGCCCCCTTCAATAATAGGTCCGTATAAACGAAATTGACCAAAAATTGGATATGAACATAGTGTCAAATTCGGATCGAGAAGAAAGGATAAATCTGATACAAGAATGAGGAGTTGGATCATATAGCTGGTTTGGACCTTGATCAAAAGGCTCATGCTCAGTGGGATGCGGAAGGTGACGAAAACACGAAATTTTTTCATGGATTGATTAATCAACGAAGACGAAAACAATTGGTGAAAGGAAATTATGGTTGACGGATTATGGTACTCAAATCCTTCTCATGTGAAACAATATTTCTTTAATTTATATAAAGAAAAGTTTCAAGATCAGGTTTCTAACGTAAATTTCAATGATATTCCTCAAATCGTGCGTCTTACTGATAATGATCGTCTCCATTTAGACAAAGATGCATCATTGGAGGAAATTAAGAATGCGGTATGGGATTGTGGTAGTAGTAAAGCTCCAGGCCCAGATGGATTCTCGTTTCTGTTTCTGAAGTCGTATTGGGATGTTTTGAAAGTTGATGTAGAGGAGTTTGTGTCAACCTTTCTTGCTTCAGGCCAAATGCCGGTGGGAGCTAATTCGGCTTTCATCACTCTTATCCCCAAGGTTCATAATCCTCTCCTCATTAATGATTATCGGCCTATATCCTTGATTGGCTTACAATACAAAATATTAGCTAAACTTCTTGCTAATCGTCTAGCGGGAGCTATAGATAAAGTTGTAAGTCATGAACGGTCGGCGTTTATCTCAGGACGCCAAATTCTTAATGGTCCCCTTATGTTAAGTGAGCTAATTGATTGGTATAAAAAGAAAAACAAGAAGCTGATGATCTTTAAGGTGGACTTTGAGAAAGCATATGATTCTGTAAGTTGGACGTATCTTGATTATATTTTACTACATTTTGGTTTTAGTGAAAAATGGAGAGGATGGATTCGGGCATGCTTACATTCGGCCAGGACTTCTATTCTTGTAAATGGTAGTTCGACCAAAGAGTTCTCGATTAAGCGTGGTTTGAGACAAGGTGACACATTATCGCCGTTCTTATTTATCCTCGTTATGTAGGGTCTCCATGTAGCTATTAAAGATGCATCCCAATCCTGGTTGATTAAAGGAGTAAGCGTGGGGAACTAAAATTTCAAATTTTCTCATTTATTCTATGCCGACAACGTGGTTATGGTCTCGGATTGGAGTACAAATGACATGGATAATATTATTCGAGTCTTACATATTTTCCATCTAGCATCGGGGCTTAAAATCAATATTAATAAGTCTTATGTGTACGGTGCCGGAGTTTCCACGGAAGAAATTGAAACTATGGCTAGTTTGGCGGGATGCTCTCTGGGTGCTTTACCGTTTGATTACTTAGGTCTTCCAATTGGTGTGTATATGAATAAGGTTTCGAGATGGAATATTTTGGTTGATCGGTTCAAAGCTAAACTCTCATCATGGAAATCTAATCTTTTATCGATTGGTGGTCGTCCAACGTTACTCAAAACGGTGTTGGGTAGTCTCGATATATATTACATGTCTATTTTTAAAGTTCCAAGATGACAATTAATAAACTTTTAGAGTATTAGAGCTACATTTTTCGGGGTGGTGATAATTTAAAAAAAAAAGGTGGCTTGGATAAAATGGGACCTCGTATTGGCATCCAAGGCTCATGGTGGTTTAGGTGTGGGTAGTTTAAAGTCGTTCAATTTAGCTTTTCTTCAAAAGTGGCGTTGGAGATTCTTGACTCAACCAAATGCCTTATGGGTGTCTCTAGTTAAAGCTATACATCGAGAAGACGGGGGATTAGACTCCGCTTATTGTGCTACGCAAGGTACATGGGCTAATGTGGTTGTTTCGTTTCATGATTTACACGTAAGTGATATTATTCCAAAGAGTACCATTCGGATAAAAGTAGGTTGTGGATCACAAGTTAGATTTTGGAAAGATGTTTGGATTGGAGACAATGCTTTGAATCATCGGTACAACAAATTATTAGGTTAGACGTTAATGAAGATTGTTATGCTAGGTAAAGATGTTTTTTCTATTGGAGAAACACGTAAACATATTGACAAGTGTATTCTTCCTATTATGGATTCAAGCACAAGATGGAACAAGTTTCTTCCAAGGAAGATTAATGTTTTTATGTGGAGACTATCTTTGGACCGCCTTCCTCACCGTTTCACTTTATCCATACGTGGTTTTGATATTGATTCAATTTTATGTCCAGTGTGTTTAGAGATGGCCGAAACTAAAGACCATATATGTTTTCTCTACATGCGAGCTTGCTGCTGATGTATGGAGGTTAGTTCGATTCTGGTGCGATATTTCTAATTCTAATCTGAGTTCCATTGCAGAATGGTTAGCGTGGATCGATGGTTTAGCAGGAGCCTCTGTTAAAAAGGAGCGGATATACGTGATAGTTGCGACTACATCGTGGTATATTTGGAAGTTTCGAAATAATGTCATTTTTAACTCTCGGTCTATCAGGATAAGTGACATTTTTTATTACATACAATTGTATTCTTTTCTTGGTTAAAATTTAGAGGGCCAAAATGTTAAGTTGGCAAGATTGGTTACAAACTCCTTTGTAATTTTCTTCTAGTTTCTTGCTAGAAGTTGTGTTTTATATATTTCTTTTGTTGTTTGTTCAAAATAATAATTGAGTGTCAAGGTTAAGCGGGACTGTTTTAGCCTTTAGGTGACAATTAGTGATAAATTTTGTATAAAATTACTTTATCGGTGTAAACTTTCTTTTATTATTCGTAAAATAGTTAAGTATATATTAATCATCGAAAACTATAAATTTGTTACAAGTCAATCATCTTTAGCTAAGGACATTCCCATAACACCATTATGGTCAACAACTCAATTTTCAAAACCACAGTGATATGACCCAGCGAAGAAAAAAAAAAGTATCGTGATTAAACCCGTAAAACCTGACAAACCACATTGACCAATTATGTAATTAACACTAAAATTAAGAAGGATTGTGGTGGACTCATACTTTAGGCTTTGAACTAGCTACCCAAGTTGCTCTCCAGATGCAAAATACTTCAGCACTTTTAATCTAAACAATCCTTGTCGTTACTATACATGACGTTTTTGTTCACTTAGGTTACTCTACTCGGTAAGTGAACAAAAGAAGATTAGATTAAGCTAAGTGACCAAACACGGTAACTATAATATCCTCTGTATGTGTTAACGTGTACTAGCCGGGTACCCACGCGTTGCGGCGGCGGGTACCCGTGTGATTATACCTTTTGGCGATAGCAAGGTTTTTCCGATGCATTACTTTTAAAGAAGGAAAAAAAAAGAATGTCCAACAGATATTATTAATTGGAAATTAGTTTGTTTTCTTACCTACGCATTTAGTAACATAATAAAAAGCTTTTATAGCAGGGTGCCTACGCGATTATATGTTTTCATGATGCTAACTTAACACATGGCGATAACTTAATGGAACAACTTTACCGCACAATGTTGCTTTAAAAAATGGCAGACTTGCATCACGATGCAACGACGATACGGAAACGATGGTCAACGATATAGCTATTCGTTTAGGACGTGTAATATTATATGTCGTTTAAACATACAAGGTGTTTTCAATTAGCGGTTTTAGCACCATATAGTGGTGTCTATATTGCTAAGTTGTGGTGGTAAATGGTGGTCATTTGCGTGGTCCAAAAAGGTGGTGTCAGAAATTCTGACTACATAAAAGATTGGTTTCTAGATTCACTTAATGATTTGTAAATTTTATTTAGTTGGTGTTTTAAAAAAGAAATATAAGATACGATGATTTATGCGTTATTATTTTATATTATGTGATATATTAAGTGTATTTTTATTTTAATAGATTTTTAATAATATTATAATGTAGTCATTTGAAAGATTAGATGATAATGATTTATGTTTTAAGTGATTGTACATAGTAATATATTAATTAACATTTGTTGATGAGGTATTTTAATTATATTAATGATTTGTAAATTTCATTAGTTATTATTTTAATAAAAGTGAATTAGTGATTTTATGTGATATTGTTTTTAATAATATTATTATTTAGTGGGTGTTTGAAAGATATAAATGATAAAATGATTTATGCATTATTGTTTTGTATTATTTGATATATTAATTGTACTTTTGAGTGATGGGGTATTTTAATTATATTATTAATGATTTGTAAATTTCATTAGTGAGTGTTTTAATGAAAAGAAAAATTAGATGATTTGTGTATTATTGTTTTGTACCAAGTGCTATATTAATTGTATTTTTCAACCCGTTGAGAATGTATTTTAATTGAATATTTGTATAATTTGATTTCAATTTGGTTGTAAATATGCTTGATAATTTGTATATCTTATGTAAGCGGTTTTTAATAATATTAATTTTATTTACATTAATTTTGTTGTACACTACATGAATGTTACAAGTTAGAAATGATTTATGCATTATTGTTTTGTACCAAATGCTATATTAATTGTACTTTTGGTTACAAGTTTTGTGAGTTACTTTTATTAGAAATATTGTTTGTTTGTCTTAAAATTTTTTTGACTTCTATATTTAGAATGTCCTAAATACTTTATATAGATAATTGTAATAACATGTGGTACTTGCAAAACATGAACCTTTTATGACGGGTTTATTTTATAACCCCAAGCGCATTGAACATAAATGGTAACACTTGGGTTCCAAAACAAAGGGAAGACAGATGGATGTATGATAAGAGACCGATTAGAGATGATCAATCTCCCAAGAAGTAGATACGAGACGAGATGGATAAGGCCCTTTGAGCGGGTAAGACTCCAAGAAAACTAGAGAGAAACTAAGACTTTAATCAATTTTCTTCTTCATTACAAGACATAAGGATTACATATAAATAGGACTAATAAGAAGCGTTATCTAAGAACAATAACTAGTTGTACGTGACCCACTACTCTACTATTCTAAGAACTAAACACATGCATGCATGAGCTACCCTAAAAACATGGAACATCTTGACTACTTCTCTACCTTATAACTGTCAAATAACCACTTCTTTCAAAACTAAAAGATTGTTAGTGTTAACAATTTTCTAAGCTACATTTAATAACGAAACATGGGTGCGTATCAATGGAGATTCAAGTGTGGAAATTTAACTCAGCTTATGAAAAAATTCCTTTCTATTGATATGAAATTTACAAGTCATGAAGGACCTATGTTTGGCCTCATTATATGTGGCCTTGAATTCCGACAGAGCGATACTTCAAAATTCATACAAAATACCTTATAATTCTATAGACCATCAGTTATTAGTACTCTTGTAATTTATATATGGTAGACTTTATTAACACTTTATGTTTTAACTTAAAGTTAGTTGCAAGTCTCGCAATCAATTTTATACTGTCCCTTTTCATATTTTATTCATTATATTGGCCATGTAATCATAACACTCTAACTTTCGTCAAGCCTATAATGTTTCATGTCAAAATGAGTGTAAAGAGTAGAGTTTAATGTTGCGTTAGAAATTTCTTTGAGTATGCAGGAAGAGTTTAGTAAACTTTTTCAATATAGAAAAAACAAACAAATTCAAATGTCATTTTTTATCATGATAAGCATCAATGAAATTTTTAATTATGCATAAATTGAGGGATGGTTTATGCACCGACGACTTTGATGTATTTTTTAATGAAGTCACGATGTATTTTTTTAATGAAGTTGTCATAAAGGCTTAATTTTATAAACAAATCTATGATCAATTAAATACAACACTAAAACTTTCAACATGTTTAGGAAAGAACTTGATTTTCTTGTAAATTCAAGTACATCAACAATTGAAACTTTTAGATAAAGTATGGGGTTGATCGAATAAATTCTAAAGAGGCTTGCCACCGGTGAACTTGCTATTCTTCACAACTTTCATAAGATACAAAGCTTATCAAGTTGCTAATTGTTTATCCCTTCATGAATCACTAAAGAAATATTATCTTTACAAATGACAAAAAAGTAATAATAAAACTAAAACTAAAACTATTTACATCTAATTATTGACACATGTAATGAATATTTAACATAAATATTGTGTAGCTAGGTGGCCAATATTCTAGTATTAATTTAGTTATTAACAATTGGTTAAAGAGACATGTTCACATGTTATTGTATTTGCCGACTTTAATAGTTTCTTACAATCATAAGCAACTTGTTGGAAATAAGTATTTTTTTTGTTGCCAAAGTGTCTTTTTTTTCCTTTCTTGACAGACAATATAATTTTATAACATTAAGACTAGTAAGATGCTAGGAATTACAGCAATCTCGATGAACAGAGATCACAACGACCCTCACAACTACAACAATCATAAACATGACTAATTAGATCAATCTAGTATAATATTTCTCAAAAGCAACACAAACGGTTAGGTTTGAGTCCCCGGATCGTTCCAAACGAAGGATGAATGGAGTTTGTAACTCGCATCGCGATAACGTGATTTCGAATGGGGAAAAAGGGAGAATAATGGGTTTTATGCTAAAAATGATAATCATAAACTTAAAACAACACAAATAGGCATGTAAAATATTAAAACTAAGCATTTAAAACCTAAAACGCAATAGAAACCTAAAAACGCGCGCGCTCGGGAAAACCCGAGCCTAAAACGTAAAATTTATGAAATAACGACCCTAGGAATATAAATCTAATTTTCCTAAATGCAAATGATAAAATAAGATTTTATAAAAAAGCGAAATAATTTTTTGACTTTTTAATTAATTATTATGAATTAAAAACTAGTTTTAAGAAAGTAAATGATTAAAAATATTAAAACTAATTGAAAAATACAAAACTTTTATGGAAATTACCTTGCACTAAACAAAACATGAGAAAAATACAAACTGTGAAAAATAAGCATTTGATAAGCAGAAATAAGCTAATTCAGTTTAAAAAGCTTATAAAGAGAAAATAGTTTAAGTGATTTAATTGTGCAAATCATAACGTGAAAAGACCCAAGGCGCGATGGTTAAGGTGTGTGTTTGTTGTGTCACTTTTGCTAATTTTTTTTTTTGATTTTCTCTTGAAACCACTTAATAATAAGCTAATCTAAGGAACTTTTTGCAAAACCAATTTATCAACAACACATAAATAAACAGAATCAAACTAAAGAAACTGACATAACAGGAGTTAAAAGCTTAAACACTCAACTAGGGATGATAAAATTGATAAAGCTCAAACAAGAATAAGCTATAAGCTACTTATGCATCTCATTAGGCTAATGAAAACTAGGGGAAACATAAAAAAAGCTGGGGAATCTATGGGAATAAGCAATGGCAGAAAGTTAAGGGAAAATGGGAAAATAAGCTAGTGCAAGTCTGATATATGAAGAGAAATAAAGGCTGTTTGGAGGAGTAACCTAGGGGAAATATAAAAGCTAAACTTAAATAAGCTAATAAAGCTTAAAAACAACCTAAATTCTCTAAACTGTACCTAAAAATCCTATCCTAATAAGCTAATTTACTGAATCAAAACAATAAGCACTAATCAAACTTGATGTTGGGACAGTAGCCTAAGGGGACTATTTGCAGCTTAATTGGGCTCCTAAATAAGCACTATTAATTCTAAAAGGGGAAAACAGCTAAAGCTCATATGATAAGCTATCTACAAACCAAAAATCAAGCCATTTCATCAAAGGACTATATTGGCAGAAAGGGTGACAACATACAGAAGAAATAGGCATACTAGGGACTTTGAAGCTGAAAATTAAGCTATAGAGCTTAACAGAATAAGGTATAAAAACTGATAACAGATGTTCACTAGTGACTAATTAACTAAGAAAGCAACTTTTTAATAATTCTGAAAGAAGTTTGAGCAAAGAAATTGACTGAGGAAAAAGGGCAGTTAGAAGTTTGACAGAAATGAATGAAATAGTTTTAAAACTTCACGACAACTACTCTAAAACTGGAACTACTACTCAATTGACATAAAACTACTTTGAATGAACATATTCAAAAGATCAACAGATTTGAAAACAGATTTTAAAACATGGACACAAATCTCAAATTTTAACTATTAATGACATTAAAAACTTAACTAAGACACCAAAACTTAGTTGAGAGCTAGGATCAAAGTTTGACTTTAGTTTGACTCGATTTTTTGAATAAATTGAACGGTTCTTTAACCACTTTCAAAACAGATTTTAAAACTGACTTATATATAAGCTCAGACAAGCTTACATGAGCTTATCTAAACAGAAAGTGAAGCTTGCAAAGCAGTTTGAAACAGAAAATTTAAAATTTGACAATGCTAGGATCAAAGTTTGACTTTAATAACTTGACATTTTGAATAAATTGAAATTAAAACAAGTTAAAGATACGAAAGCTCACATAAGCTATGACAAGCTTAATGAAACTTAAAACAGAAAGTGAAATATGCAAATTGGAAACAACTCTTCACAAAGTTAATATTATTGCAATGAAAATAAAGAACAAAAATTAGTTTTTTTTATCTTTAGCGATAATTATTTGTACCCCAAACAAATAGCTAAAAGTGGATAATCTTATTATGGCGATATTAAATTTGTAGGTTACAAGTTTAAAAGGACCAAACATTGAAATTGGGTAACAACTCTTCTAAAAGCTCAGGATACCTCTAAACTTAATATTGCCAACTACATGGGTTTGACTGGGAGATTTATTTGCTTTGACCGGGTCATGAAATGGCATAAAAAAAACGGGTATGGGGTAATATTACTTGAGGTGGGCTTGGGTATGGGCCAATGGGAAATAAGGTATTAGTGAAATGGATTTGGGTAAATTGGACTTGTGATATCCGGATATGAATAAGCAAAATAGGATAGTTTGTTTTAAGGCTTAGGTAAATAATAAGGACCAATCATGTAAATTTCAAAGTTCAAGGACTTAAGTGTACATTGGGTAAAATGAGAGGTGAAAAGGTAATTTGGGTAAAGTTGGGGCAAAATGTGATAAAATGGTATAATGAAGGGGTAAAAGGTAAAAATAGGTGAAATGGAGGGTGAGTTTTGTAATTTTGGATAAATTGAGGGTGTTTTGTGTAAATGTGGTAAAGGTGAGGGTGAAAATGTGAAAACTTCCCAAACATGATCCTAGACTCCGTAAATTGATCTTTTGAGCATCAAAATCCATAAAACCCATAAAACTGCTTCCTGGCCGCGGCTTTTGCTCTCTTCTCTTTCCCGTGCCCGGTTTTCTACTGTTTTGTCTTTTTTTGTCTGTTTTCTGATATTCGTACATGCACATTCATAAACTCAAGAAACACACAAATATTGCATTAACGGCTCGTTTCCGGTTTATTTGGGTCAGTTTTGATAAAGAAAAGGTATATGTTTTCACATATACCAACCTCACTAAACTACATCAAAGACAACCGCCTTCAAACTCTAGCACAACACCAAACCACTTAAGATCATCACCCGATTTGGAAGCATTTAGATGGGTTAAAACCCCGACCATGACCTTGACACTGGAATATACTTGTTAAAACCTCAAACCAAAAGTTTCAACCACGCAAACAAATCGAGTGGTGGCACAGGGATATGTAAAATCCGTTGATGAAGAAGAAACTTCATTGTAGAACCATCACATGTCAAAACTACCGACCTTTGCTCACCGACCCAACACCTTGGCCTCTTGGAACTACATCACCTAACCACTTAAGGGCATTTTTAGCCAATGTTATGTTATAATTAAGTGTAGGCCTAGTAATTCATGGAAATGAAATATTTACAGCCAAATATCACTATAAGATCTCATACACTTGCATACTTGTGAGATTCAGCTCACGTTGATGATTCATTTTAAGTTTTTAACCAAGCTTGATGTTGCACCCAAAACGAAATCCTTCATTTATGGATTAGTTACAAGCAATTATCATAAACATTATACAATTACACTAGACAAATTTAACCTTCTAAGAGACATCTTATGATTCATCATGAGAGAGGTTGGGGGTTCAAATAATAGCAACTTCAACCTCCTAGGGCGACCATCTCTAAGAGAAAAAATCCATATTTCTTAGTAATAGTAGTGGTTTAGTTCTATAGGTTTGCAAGGTTAGTAAAGTCTTAGGTTTCAGTTTGGGTTTATTTTGTTAATAAAAAAAGTCAAAGACTATTCCAAAAAAGAATTATTACCTATTGACAGATTAGTATGCCTTGAGTTTTAAAGCATATTCTAATTGGCTAACTTGTATAGACATCCACTACGATTACCAAATAAAAAACAAAACCAACTAAAATTGTGTGTGAACTTACATTGTTTATAGTTATTTTTTTATAATAACATGCCAACTAACAATTTTCATTTAAATAATTATCTCTCTTAAATAAAAGTCCTATAATATTAGTGACCCAAAAAATTAAAAGTCAACTTGCAATAACGTGTCTTAATAACTAAAGATGTCTTAATAATTTATTTTAATTTTTATACTCGACTTATATCATATAAAGTATGTTGGTTTTAGCATCATCTACCTCATCATCTAACATAGATGTATAACTATGTTATGCATACATGTAAAGTAGAATGATTAATCTTTCCACCCTAGCCACACAACATTAATAACCACAATGATTTATTTTATAGTTTTATTTAAAGAAGGATTACATGAGATTTGCTTCATAAAAGGTAAAGAGATATAATTTTATTAGGGGTGTTCACGAGGCGTGTTAGTGATACATCCATACAATAACCGACGAGTGGTATCCGAAATTTGCGGTTACCCGCGGTTCGGTCACGGTTAACCATTTTATATCGAGTTTAATCATAAACGATAACTTGGGTCATTTTGTTAAAACTCAAAGCCTCAATCCATATATATGTGATCATGTCCTTATCTTAAACTTTTCACATAGATTTTATTTAAAGAAGGATTACATGAGATTTGCTTCATAAAAAAGGTAAATAGATATCATTTTATACATAATAGTAAATATAATGAGTATAGAGAATAAGTTAAAATTCTAATTTTTTCATTAGATGCCTTGTATCGTCATATTTATTGAACTAGTAAATATTGATGAATCCAAATATAGAACTAGTAAATCAAATTTTCTTTAGCTATTTTATTCGTCGTGTCCAAAGCGCTTCCAAACATGTTCGACCAAATCTGAATGAAGTTGATGATGTACTAAACAATCTTGACATACGTCGTCCTTTGAAGGTAATCTTGAAATTGTTGAATATGTCATTGTGTTACTGGTGTGATAATGCACTCTCATTTTTTATAGCATGAATGTGATGGAACGTTAAATCAAGGGTAAGTTACAATGAATGCAAATGCTTATAGTCACATAGTTTCTATCTAAAGATGGAGTTGTTTCATAGGTTACAACGCGCTTTTGTAATGCAATTACATTTGGTCTTATTAGAGTTAAAATGAACTCTATTAGCTTAGAAAGTTCATGTGTACTTCAATACATGTACACAGGGGTTCATATTGCTCATTTTACTTAGGTTATCTTTACCATGGAGTGATACCAATGATTCGGATTCATACAAAATACCTCATAATTCTTAATAGCATTAATTACTAGTACTCTTGTAATTTATCTATGGTAGATTTTATTAACCTTTTATGTTTAACTTAAAGCTAGTTGCAAGTCTGGCAATCAATTGCATATTGTCCTTTATCATATTTTATTCATTATATCAGCCATGTAATCAAAATAATCTTAGTTTGGTCAAGCATATAATTTTTTGGGTCAAAGTAAGTGTAAAGAGAGGAGTTCAATGTTGTGATAGATCTTTCTTTGAGTATGCACGAAGATTTTAGTAAACTCTTTCAACATAGAAGAAAAAAAGAATTATAAATGCCATGTGATACGTGTAAGATCTTTGGTCATACTCTTGTTGATTGTCCAAAATCTGTTTTACCCCCTATTCAGCTTACTAAGAGTGTTAATGATGGTTTCTAAACAACAACAACAAGAAGAAGGGTAAGAAAGGTGGTCCAAATGCTTGGGGTCAAGGAGGGTTTACGAAACCTATTATGGGTAAGAAGTTACAATATCAACCCAAAAGCCTCCTCTCGAACCTAAGCAAGTCGATGTCACTAAGAAAAAGGTCACGATGTGCTAAGTACGAGTGGAACGAAGGTTGCTACATTCAATAAATTTGATGCCCTTATTATGGATGATATCTTGATGACTTTGGTATTCCTACTAAGGAAGTGAATAAGGATGTGGAAGTCGGTAGTAGAATGGAAGAAAAGAAGAATGAGTCTCCAAAGACTAGTAAAACATTGCATGAACCGCTTGTGTGATTCAATGGAAGCTAACGAGGTTGGTCCTATCCCTATTCTTGAGAAAATTGGGAGTTTGAAAAGCTTCTTATTGATGGGAAAGCTACTCTTGTGGATGATGATGGTAATCCTATTAATAAGGTTGATTATCCGGGTGATAAAAAGGATTTTCCGTCTTCTTCTTCTACTAAGAGGGTTAACCCATTCTCTAAGGTGGGAAAGATTGTTGATTCCGACAATGATGAAGAGGAGGTTGTGAACACTTTTGATGAGTCAATGAACCTATTTGGTGGTGGTCATGATCGTGAAGATGATTATGATGACTATGCGGATCAGGTCTACGATCTTCCAAGGAATTTGGATGCTTTTATAACACATATGGTATCAAGCTCCAAGGCCTTGGTAGGAAGTAATTTTGTTTTCATAGGAGTCTAATATTATCTTTTAAGTAGTGGTTTATTTTCTTGTTTAGAGAATACGAAGTATCTTGTTATATAAGCTTTCCTCCTATGTAACGGTTTGAGATATGGGAGTCACCCATATCCTTTGTACTTAAACGTTTTTGGAGTAATATATTTACCAGATCTTTGACCTTTACCAAAAAAAGAAATTCTCTAACATGTTTAGGGAAGAACTTGATTTTATTGTAAATTCAAGCACATCAACAATTGAAACTTTTAGATAAATAATGGGGTTTATCAAATAAATTCTAAAAAGTCATGCCACTGAAATTATTAATCTTCACATAGTTCATAAAATACAAAGCTTCTCATGACGCTAATTATTTATCCCTTCATTAATCACTAAAGAACTATTAAAAACTTTACAAATGACAAAAAAAAATGAGAGAGAGAGAGAGAGAGAGAGAGAGAGAGAGAGAGCATCTAATTATTATCACATGCGATGACTACTCAATATAGATATCGTGTAACTAGCTAGCCAATATTCTAGTAATAATTTAGTTATTAACAATTTAACATAAAAGACATGTTCAAATGTTACTTTTTCTGTTTCTTACAATCATAAGCAACCCATTGAAAAGAAGACATTTTGGGTATTGTTCTATTGTAATTAACTACATGTCTAGTAATTCATGGAGATGAAATATTTACAGCCAAATCTCACTATAAGATCTTGTACACTAGTATTCTTGTGGGATTCAATTTGCGCTGATGTTTCATTTCTAAGTTTTTAACCAAGATTGGTGTTTTTCAAAAAAAGAAATTCTTCATTTATGGATTAGTTACATGCAATTATTATAAACATTATACAATTACACTAAACAACTTTTACCTTATAAGTGACATCTTGTGATTCATCATGAGAGGTTATGTGTTCAAATCACAACAACTTCAACCTCCAAGGGCGACCGTCTCAAATGAAACAATCCATATTTTTAAGTAATGGTAGTTGTTTGGTTCTATAGGTTTGCATGGTTAGTGAAGCCTCGGGTTTTGGTTTGGGTTTGTTTCATTAAAAAAATAAAAATAAAAGACTGTTTGAAAAGTAATTATTATCTCATGACATATTGGTATGACTTGAGTTTTAAAGCATATTCTAATTGGCTATTCACTCGTATAGGCAACCACTGCGATTACCAAATAAAAAACAAAGTCAACTAAGATTGTGTGAACTTACATTGTTTATGGTTATTTTTGTATAATAATGTACCAACTAACAATTTTTATTTAAATAATTGTCACTCTTAAATAACACTCCTAAAATGCTAGTGACTAAAAAAAAATACTCAACTTGCAATAACGTGTCTTTATAACAAAAGAATTCCTAATAATTTATTTTAATTTATACTAAACGTATATCATGTAAAGCATGTTGGTTTTAGTATCATCTACCTCATCATCTAACAATACATGTATAACTATGCTATGCATTCATGTTTAGTAGGATGATTAATCTTTCCACCCTAGTTGCACAACATTGATAACTACATAGATTAGTTTCGATAGTATTGTGTTTCACATTCATATAGTATAAAAGGGAAATTCCAAAGCCTCAATATATAGATATGTGAACATTTCCATAATCTAAAAGTTTCTCACATAGATTTTATTATATTCAAAGAAGGTTATGAGATTTTCATAATAAATGGTGAATAGATATAATTATGTGTATTGTAGTAAATATAAATTGTAAATAGTGTGGAAAACTAGAAGGGGTTTGAATAGTTTACCGATTAAAAACTTTGTTTTGAAACTTATTGAAAGATCAATTGATATTGATCTTAGATATGTTAGTGAAATATGCAAACTATATATAAAGAGTAGATAAGGAAAGAAACAATCAAACCACAACAAGTTGTTTATAGTGGTTCGGTCTACAAGGACTCTTTTTCCTTGCCCTACTCCACTCCCCGAGTCTCACACTCGAGAGTTTAATTTCACTAGTCAAAAAGCTCCTTTCACCGGCGGAGAAAACCTTTACACTTCGTTTACACACTATTTCTGACACTAAGCTAAATGTCGAGTTCTTTTCAAGGGTACAACCACTCCCACACACAATGTATTTTAAGCACTAAAATACTAACCACTCACACTCACAAGATTATAATGGTTTGGTACAACAATGAAGTATGAATCAACACAAGATCATACAACAACAAACAAACAAAACTTCCAACTTCTCGTTGAAGCTTGAATGTGCCTTGATCGTCTTTGCTACAAAAGAGATCACTAATATGATATGAAACTGAGTTAAAAAGGTTAGAGAGAAAGAATGTATGAGAGAATGATAGAAATGGATGAAAAACTACTTGGTTTGCCTTGTGCTATTTATAGCCTAAAACATCAGCAAGCACCACGGACTACGGAACCCTTGAAAGAGTTCCGCCCGTGTTAACATTTGGTGCCGCCGAGGTCTGACAGCAAGATCTCAAAATCTTACCAAAGTCAACCATATCTATGCAAGATTGTGTAAGATATGTAGGGCCTAAATCAACACAAAGTATCTAGTGAAATCTTCCAAGGATTTCAATGATGCATCACATGATGTCATGTGTTTGTTTTTCTATTTTAGAAATATGTAAATACATATGTAATGTTTAGTTTTTAAGAAACTAAAACATTTTAAAAACTACTATCATACATTATGGTTTAGAGTCATATCAAGATATGATTTATGATAATGTAAATGCTTGAGTGATGAAGATATTATTTGAAAAAGCTTGTTTTAATATCTATTAAACTTGACAGGCTTTAAGCTTTATAAAATTAAATTTACTTTTGTCTTTAACAAAACTTAGGTAAAGATCAAAAATATAAATAACGTTTAATGACGATATTTGTATAAACAAATAGAATAAGTTAGCATGCTATTGTTTTCATTGGATACCTTGTATCATTATAATTATTAATGTTAGTCTTGTTTTATGGTCTAGTTATTCTAATTTGACACCGTAGACTTTGATTATCATATATCATGGTCTATCATGCTTTAATTAATGTATCACTATTACAATTTCACAGCATCCACTATGGTAAACCTATCAAAAGGTTTATAAAAAAGCCACTTGAAATAATGTCAATGATTCAAAAAGCTTTTTATATCATGAGCCTATTCCGACTATGGATAAAGCTTTTGAGGTTTATAAATTGTTCCAACACAAATTTATGTTATTAAAAGAAATTAATATTGATGAATCCAATTATTGAACTAGTAAATCAACTTTTATTTAGCTTTTTTATATGTCGTGTTCAAAGCGCTTACATAAATGTTTGACCGGATCTGAATGAAGTTGATGACGTACTTATTGATCATGTACTTCTGTCATACGTTGAAGGTACTAAACGATCATGTACTTCTTTCGTTGAGTAAGCAAGAAGAGTTCAGTAAACTCTTTCAACATAAAAGAAACAAAGAATTTTTAATGTCATGTTTATCATGACAAGCATCTATGAAGTTTTAATTCTGAAAAATTAACAGATGATATCTGCACTGACGACTTTGGTATATTTTTTTAATAAAGTCATGATAAGCACCAATTAGGATTATATACAAGTCTACGATCAATTAAATACAATGTTGAAAGTTTCAACATGTTTAGGGAGCAACTTGATATTCTTGTAAATTCAGGTACATCAATAATTAAAACTTTTAGATAAATTATGGGGTTGATAAAATTAATTCTAAAGAAGCTGATGCAAAGTTTCTCAAGATGCTAATTATTTATCCCTTCATGAATCACTAAAGAACTATTAAGAACTTTACAAATGACATAAAAAAAGATTTGCATCTAATTATTGACACTTGCGATGACTATTTAATATAAATATTGTGTAGCTAGTTGGTGAATATTCCAACATCAATTTAGTTTATAACAATTTATTTAAAAGATATGTACATGTTATTGTATTTTCTGACTTTTTCTGTTTCTTACAATTAAAAGCAACTCATTGAAAAGAAAGCTTTTTAGCCACTATTCTATTGTAATCAACTACAGGTCTAATAATTCATGGAAGTGAAATATTTACAGTTAAATCTCACTATAAGATCTTCCACCCTTGTATTCTTGTGGAATTCAATTCACGTTGATGTTTCATCTCAAGTTTTTAACAAGATTGGTGTTTTGTCCAAAAGGAAATCCTTCATTTATGGATTAGTTACATGCAATTATTTGAAACATTGTACATTTATGCTAAACAACTTTTATCTTATAAATGGTATGTTGTGATACATCATGAGAGATTATGGGTTCAAATCACGACAACTTCAACCTCCAAGGTCAACCATCTCATGCGAAACAATCCATATTTTTTTAGTAATAGTAGTAGTTTAGTTCTATAGGTTTACAGGGTTAGTGAAGCCTCGGATTTTGGCTTAGGTTTTTTTCCGTTAATAAAATAAAAATCAAGGACTTTTTCAAAGAAATATTATTATCTCATGACTAATTGGTATGACTTAGAGTTTTAAAGTATATTGTAACATTGTTTATTATGCAACCGATAAATTTGTCTAACAATCTGTGTTTTAACTTGATTAGAAATCAGGATTTCTTCAGACGAATAAGTTTTCTTTAAACTTAAACGTAAAATGGATATGTATATGGAAGATGGAAAATTAAACGAATACGGATGTAGATACGGCTTCACCCGATCCATTTAATGATCCACTGCCATCCCTAGTTCTAATGTAACGTACTGTAATGTATGGAAATGAAAGATTTACAACCAAATCTCAATTTCGTTAAAGTTGATGTTTCAACTAAACAATAACCAGTTTTTGTCAAAAAGAACTCCTTAAGCATTTCATAAATATCTATTAAATATCAATACAATAGTTTTATAGTTAGATAATCATAATAAAATGTGAATGATTTAACTAGACAACTACTCTCTAATCACTAATTAAGGGGTAGGTGAGCAACAAAAGCTTGGGATTCTGTAATTAAAGATAATATTGAGTTCAGATATGAAAATTTTGATTTCCTGAGACTACTCATAAACAATACCCTACCCATATATGTATGATTTTAGAACAATAGAATACAAAGTCAACTAAACATGCCCGACATGTCATGTGTAGGTTGTTGAAACATGCGCCGTATAGTAAGGCGACTCCTATGGTTTACAAGGATCAATTCTAATTGAATCAATCTAAATTTAAATCTTGCTTATATTGTTAATCCGAGTGACCCTTTTTGTTATTCCATGTTACTCATTAAAAAAATGCTATATTCAAATTGTGGGTAACATGCTACTCATCAATATCTCGAATATGGACAGGCACTACCATTTAAAACAAAAAAAATGTGAACTTTCACTGTTACGGTTATTTTTATATTTTAACATGCGAGCTTACAATTTTCATTTAAATAAGCTTACAATTTTCATTTAAATACTATTTATTTTTAAATTGAATTCTAATAACATATCTTACCAAAATCTTTAGTCATGTTTGGGTTAATTTCTTCACGTAGGTGGCTTGAAGGATCCGCATCACGTCACCTCAAACACCACGGCTATTTTTTTAATTGTGTCAAGAATTTCAACCCTAATCCATTCATGTTTAACATGTATGAGCCGTTTATAACACGTGGAACATGTTTAACTAAATATCTTAAGCGGATTGATATATAGGTCGAGAGGTTAATGTTACGATTAGTTTATGTACTAATATTATATGCTGATTAAATTGATAAAAACATAGATGAACCACGTATAAACTTCCAAAAATCTTTAGTAAAAATCACAAATCCAATTAATGAGGGTACAAGAAAGCTATATATTTACGACTTCTGCTAATTATATGTACGTTCAAGTTTTTTTTTTTTTTTTTTTTTTTTTTTTTCTTTTAATGATTTATGTAATTAAACGTGTTGGCGGGTTGACATATCTAACACTTGACTAACTCGAACCTCAAACGCGTTGACATGCCTTTAACCCATGCCTGTTTATTTCAATGTAAATTTAGGGTCATGTTTCATGAAGTGTCAGAAATTGCCGCCAATAACTAAACGAATTAAAAGTCAACTTGCAATAGTGTACTTAGTAGCTTGAAGTATCAATAAAAATTGAAAATTCCCATTAGCCTATAAGTAATAACGACATAACATTTACGTTAAAAAGTAGTTCAGGCCATAAAATAGCAACGGACTCTATTTAAAGTTTCCTTTTTGTACGTAAACCGCATAATATATCATTAATTGTCACAAAATTTATAAAGTGTTAAAATGTGCACATTATAATGGGTTGTCATACAAGAAAAACACATACACGTTTCACTATTGTTAACTTGACAAAACATCAAAATGTGCGTATCGTAACACTTTATAAAAAATTGTTACATTTAATGATACTTTTTGAAGTTTACGATCAAAATGTTTGAATCGCCATACGCCGGTGAAACTCAGGCCACGTCAATCTATTTTGAGTGTCAATTTACCCTTCTCCAACAGCCTAACCCAAGGCAATAAGGAGCATATGATCTAGTAACCTTTACCCATGAGTTGTATTAAATAACAACTTGATTACATGTAAACCTCATTAATATAACTCATTCAGGTATTAAAAGAAATTGGTGTTTGATTTTAGTATCAATGGTTGTTATGTATATAGAATTGTAATAAAAATATATGTAAACAAATTAATAGGAGCTTTGATATACCCTCCTACTATTTTCTCCTACAAATCTTACTACACACAACAATATTATATAGCTTTCTTTCACTTATTCTCTCTGTGCATCCAAACCGTCAGTTTTGACAAGTGTCAGCATTCTGTGAGTAGACACATTTGTAGAAGGCTTTTGTATGAATATTTAACATTTATCAATTAACAGCCATAGAAAAAATTGTAGTTCTACTAATTGGATAAAAAAATGACGGTTGGTGGATGTTGCCTCTATATAGATTATCGTATGTAAAAAATCATGAGGAAATAACTAATGGTTGTGGTTGTTCAGATTAAATGTCTATGGAATTTTTGATGAATGGGACATGCATTGGCGAGTTTCTATGCATCTTACAAGAAGTTATGATGGATGCTCAATTGTACTCACAATATCAACAAATGTTGTAAATATAAATTAGCATCTAATGGTATATAAAATGACTAATTAATGAAATTATTCTACTGCTAGTTGGCAGCTTTTATTAAATCCACATTTACTAATACCTTATTATAAAATTTGATTACCCGTTCTTATGTTTCTTTTGACTTTTTCTCTTTCTTACAAGAGTATTGCTATATCCTCCTACTCTTTGTACCTATTTATCGTATTACCCACATGAAAATATAACACATGTATTTCACTTATTATCTCACTTCATCTCAACCGTCATTTTTTCCATATGTGAGGATCCTGAAAGTAGGATAATAAGAAAGAATGTTTAGTAGGAAGAAATATCATTTCTCTTCTTACAATCATATACAACGCATCATGTCATTGAATAAAAAAATGACTTTTTGGTTAGTGTTTTGTTGTATTTAAGTGAAAATCCCGTACGATATGAAAATTAGAGGTTTACTATATTCTGTTTACGTTGATGTTGCAATTTCAATAAAAATATAGTTTTTTTTACCTAAAAGAATTTATTAATTATTTTACGATATTCTAGATAAATTACCTTTCGGAATTAGTTATAGTTTACTACTACAAAACTATGGTAGAAGCATGTTCGACTTTTTGGTTAGTGTTTTGTTGTAAGTGAAAATTACGTACAATGTTCACTACGATTAATAAATAAAAATGTCAACTAAACTTGTGTGTAACCTCAATAATTTATGGTTATTTTTGTTTAATAATGTGTCAACTTACAATTTTCATTTAAGTAATTTTCATTTTTAAAACGAGTTCTAATAAAATATCTTACCAAAAGTAGGGTCGACACTTTAGTCGTATTTGGGTTAAATCCAACTCCTTGGCAATTGCAAGGTTGATAACAAGTATTACTTAATTTTAGATGAATGACGATCGGTATATTGATTGTGCAGCCTGTAGAAGACCTAAATATAATCTCCATTTTTATACTTAAGGAGAGAAATGTCGCTCGTTTATGAAGATATTAAACGTGAATCTTAGGATTATACAATTGGGATTAGGCTATGAAAACGCGCCGACTGTCTTTTTATATATACATGATGATAATTTTTTTTGAGCCAACTTTCTAACGTCAACCAATTTATCCCTCTAAATCGCAACTAGTCAAATACATATTTTTGGCACGACTAAATCACATATATCTTGCAATATCTCAGAAATATTTCGAACTGTACATCAACCAACAACATCTTGCTTGATGAACTCACTCATATGCCACTACCCAATAGGAAAATAGGACAGAAAACTCAACTATGTTTTTTTTTTCTTATTATTAAATTCAATGTTTATCATGAAGTACACCGCTTTGTATTCGGCGAGGGATTCATGATTTTCGAGAAGGTGTTACACACAAAAAGTTGGTGCAGAAAAAAACTGTTGAGTTAGCCCATTAAAAACGGAGGTAGCAAATCGGAGGTTGCACATATATACCACAAAACAACGGCTTTCTAAAGAAATTGCACTTGATGACCTAAAATCGGGTGTTGCTAATGTCATAGCTGACACCAATGTACATCCGTTCGTGTAATTGAATTACGTGGAAGTATTATGGGGTTGAAGGCCGCTCAATTGTGCTATTAATTATTGTTTATATGATATATGTGCTTATAGTATTTCATATCCATGCATAACTTACTTACAAACGTATTTATAAGTTTACTTACAATGATAGTGCTTTACATTAGTTGTGTAATTTCGCGTATTTCATTACTTTTGCTTTCAACCACTTTCCTTAACCCGTGCATTTTATCAAATGATCAAATTTGGTTCTAAAAATTACTCCGCAATCTTTTTTCAACGCTCATATACTTAGAAGTGTGCCCCAACGACAAAATATAAGCACTGGATGATAATATTATATAACAATCGATATATATTGTTAATCGTATTTTATAGTCTTTATATATATACTCGAAGGGTAGAATCTTCTTATTTTAATTGGTCATCGCAACTATGCATATTATATATCATGCTATCACCATCTCCAGCTCATTTTAGAAGTAGACAACATTTAACTAATCCAAGAAGTTGAATCTTCTTAAGTATCACCACCATCACCCCATGATTAATTTAAATAATTCTTCTATAGATAGTTTATAAAACAAAGATATTTTTAGAGAAAATAGGGTGTAATAATAACACTTGAATATAATGTACCTTGGTGTTCAACATATACAAATCTTCACAATTATATTGATGGTAACAATGATTGTTAAAATTTAAGAGGAAAATTTTGCTGTATATTGATTTTGCAGCCGTGTAGAGGACCTCAAAATCGTGTCCATTTTTACATTTAAGGAGAAAAATGTTGCTATTTATTATTATTTTTTTTTGAACCATGTTTCTGACTTTTGGCATACTAATCCACGGGGTTTGAATCCAGCACCACACATACTCTAACCGGGTAAAGTCCTCTCTTTTCAAGAGGTTACATGGCCACTTCAAGGTTTTTTGCACTTGGCATGAATTGAAATTGAACTTGAGATCTTAGAGTGATAGTCACAAATTCTTTTTTGTAAGTATTTAAACGTGAATCATAAGATTAGACAATTGAGTTTTGTAAGTCGTTATACTATCAAAAAGTATTTAATATAAGAGGAGAGTTATTTTACATACTAAACTTTTCTTACATACCAAGGGACTCATTTCCACCATCCATCTAAAAAGAAATCAATTGATGAGATTAAAAGCATTTTATTATTTCACCTATATTTTATAATTTAAATATCTCTTAAACCGTTAATCGTTAAGTGAAAATATTTACACCGTCGCGAAGAGCATTTAATTATCTTTCTATAGACGGGCACTTTGATATACTTTTGAAAAAAGAAAAAAAAATCGTTTTTTTCACGTTTTTTCGTCTTTTTTACGTTAATTGAAATTTGCATGAAAATATCATATATGATTAAACACTAATTTGATTATCACATGTGATATTAGTGTTAAATCATATATGATATGTGATATCACATGTGATATTACACTAATATCACATGTGATATTACACTAATATCACATGTGATATTACATATCATATATGATATAACACTAATATCATATATGATATAACACTAATATCACATGTGATATTCAAATTAGTGTTTTATCATATATGATTTTTTAATGCACTTTTCAGTAACGTAAAAAAACGAAAAAACTTTAAAAAAAACGTGAAAAATAAGAATTTTTTTTTGGTCGAAAGTATATCAAAGTGCCTATCTATAGAAAGATGATTAAATGCTCGTCGCAATGATATTTTTTTTTTCGCTTAACGATTAACGGTTTGAAAGTTATTAATATTTAAAAAAAGAGGATGAAAGTGGGTTTTTTAAAATGTTGGGATTAATCTCATCCATTAGATCAAATAAAATTGGATGGTGGAGATTGATCCATTGGTATGTAGATAATCTTTTGTCCTCTAATGATCTTATATCTTAATATATTACGAAGTTTTAAAAGTATTTAATCAATTAATGTCATGAAATTTGAGTTTTTCAGCCAACCATCGCCTCCATTATCTCTAAAATTCCCTGCAACACTTTTATCAAATAAAAGAGAATTATAAGTAGGAAAAAGTCAGCATCGACTTCATTTGCTTGCCAACATCTCTTCTTGCGTGTCATCACACTCGACATAATCACTCGTAGAAACCGATAACAAGCAAAGAAAATATTGTATTTCGATTGATCGTGTCATTCAATATTAGTACCATTAACTTCCTTCAGGTATTTACGATGCATTTGAGCAATCAATACTATCCATCCGAATGCACTTCAAAATTTCAAGAATTTTCATATTGCTCATTAGTTAGTAATAATATTGGCTTCATTTATCCTTTTGGTTGTGATGTAGCATTCAACTATTTGCTTCTTTACCATGCATGTTCCTTTAACAAGTAATCATAACAAACAAACAAACAAAAAAAGAAAAAAAAAAGAAAAAACATGAATGATTAAAAACAAGATAACTAATAAAAAATACTGGCCAAATATATGCGGAACTCTAATGTTTCGAACCATACAAGCCTTCTGATTGGTGATCATTCACATATATAATAAAAAATTCAATACCAATCGAATACAAAGTCAACTAAACTTGCCAGCATGTTATGTGTAAAATTTTAAATATTGCATTTCTTGTTAATCCATGTTACCCTTTTGTTAAGCCATGTGACCCATTACAAAGTCAACTAAACTTGCCCAACATATTATCTGTAAATTGTATTTCTTCTTAATCCATGTTACCCTTTTTTAAACCACGTGACCCTATTAAAAAAAGAGTTATGCTATTTATACCTGCAACACAAGTATAAATATATGCTTAATGCATAAATCACTTGTATAATTGTATTAAGTATTTTTCTCCAAATTTTCACCAATCATTTTTATTAAATCAATCAATCAAATCACTAGGTTCATTTGTAGGCATTAGTAGTCACAACAATCATTTTCTTTAAAAAAATGTTATATTAAAATTGTGTGCAGTAACATCAGTATCTCGAATTTAATGCCTATGTAATTTAACAATTTCTTTTAATTCAGTGGCTAACATGTTCCATGTGATGCTACATAAGACAATGGGATCAACTAGATTTCTTAGTTTAAGACATCTCTATAATTTGGAACTTTATTGATGTTTGAGAAGACAGCTTATATCCATGGAACTTAACCAAATAGTCAAAATTTTATTTCTAATCTGGTATGTAAGTATACGTAAGTTCTGATTTTCGCATGATACAAATGATTTAGATTACCATGATATTAGTTACGTAAAAGTTACATTTTCGACAGTGACAAAAACACACTTGGGTTTCGCAAATTAAAAGAGTAAAAAAGCATGTGATGATACATACGAGCAGTTAATAAGATTAGTGTTTTCAGTTATCTACATCATGGCTTAATTAGTCATTTATATTGAAAGCCAGGTAGCTACCAAGTATTAATGAAGTTCATTTACACTAAGCACAGGTAGAGAAAAAGTGTCGATACAACCTCGTTATATTCAACGATCGAGCACCTACTTTTTTTAAGTGTCACTAAAGTAAGATTTAGTCATGGCACCTTCTATTGTATTGCAAAACCTAAACACCCTCTTTAGCTCACATTTACTTGATCAAATCTACTAATAGTTGTTATAAGTATTTGTGCAATTAAGTATTGTTATTAAATATGTTTACACGTTATTGTTCAATAGATGCCTTGAATGCCTTGAATCTAACCGTATAGTTTTTTTGTTATTTTAATTTGTATGACTTTGATTAGAAGTGGTCAAGTAGCTAGTAGTTAAAGTATCATCATCCCCAGCTCATTTTGCAATTTAATTAGTAGACAACATGTAAGAAAACAGCAAGCCTATTAGATGGTTCAGTTTCTACATTTTTAAATACACCCTATTTTATCTAAAAATTGTCAAAAAGAACCTTATGTAAAAATATTACTAATAGCCATAGCAAAATTTGTAGATCTACTAATGATATTTAAAAAGCTGGACGGTCGGTTAGAGGTTGCCTATATATACATAATACATACACGCATCACTTGGTACTACTCTCTTTTTAATTAAATAACCTCTTTCTTGCTTCACATCCTTTTGTAACCCAAACGCCCTTTCGTAAAACAGAAACATAATGTCTTCATCCAATCTCGACGACCTTGCTCACCTAAAAATCCCCCTTCAAGATATACTATCCGCCACCGACAACTTTTCCGACCAATATATCTGCGGAGAAGATGCATTTGAAACATATTACGAAGGAAAGCTCTTGTGGTCGGGTGAGTTAATTAATATCTACGCTGGGAGGTTAAATAAAGAATCGTTTGATGGAGAACAACAGTTTTGGACTGAGGTTTCCATACTTTCTTGTCTCAAGCATAAGAATCTGGTTTCATTAGTTGGGTTTTGTGATGATAATGACGAGAAGGTCACCATTATCAAGCGTGAGACTAGAGAAAGTCTCATTTACCATCTAAGTGACTCGATGCGGTTGACATGGGTGCGAAGATTGGAGATATCTGTCGGTATTGCGCAAGCGTTGAGTTACATTCATTATGACGAGTCACGCGATTTTAGCGTAATACACTGCAACATCGACAGTTCATTGATTTATTTAAATGATGACTGGGAACCCAAGTTAGGTGATTTTATACTTTCCATAAAGATTAAAGCATCTGAAAGGCACCGGTCTTTCAATACTGATAAGGTGTGGAGCACGGATGGGTATACAGACCCAACATATATAGAGACAAAAAGTGCGAACCACAAGTCGGATATCTACTCCTTCGGGATAGTATTGTTTGAACTACTTTGTGGTAGAGATTCAGTAATCGATGACGACTATAATAAGTATTTGGCTCCGGTGGCCATTACCCATTATCGTGAGAAAAAGCTCGATGAAATAATTGATTGGGGTCTACGGCAACAAATGGACTCACAATCATTCAGCATGTTCGCTGAAATAGCGTATGACTGCTTGAAAGAAGAACGATCGCAACGCCCAGATATAGATGAGATTGTCCCAAGACTCGTGAAAGCGTTGGAACTCGCACGTGAAAACATGCCTGTAAGACGTCTTCTCTATACACCTTCACTACATTAGTTTGCACGTTAGCTAGACCCCATAAACCTGATTATAGATAATTAATAGCCACTTAATATGATATCTTCCATTGCTGGGCCTCGCTGTATATGACTTCCCCATATATGCAATGCTAATATAAAGCAAAGTCAAGATTTTTCAAGGTGACCAAAGAGACCATATCTGCTCGGTTCTTATATCCTTCTTTTACTTGCATGCATGTAGTATAAGGTTAATAAGTTTATATTTTATCAACACGTCACTGATCAATAAATAAAGGGTTAATGGCATGTAATAGCAACGTACTTTCTCATTTGTGTCATTATCAGACACGAACAAAAAAAAAATACCACAAGATCATCCAACTTTTAAATTTTGTTTAATTATCGAATCACGAACCCAAATTTTGTTTCATTATCGATGATGGGTTGTTTGCACCCAGCGAAATATAACTACACTTCTCTCACATTTGTCATGATGATATCACGATGATAGTTACAAGACTTTTGCCACTAGGCTACATACCGGCGGTTAAAATTGTCATCATAGAGATAAAGTAATTAATTTCATAAGCCCATGCTTCGTATTTGGGTTAGCTTTGTTATTGTTAACGAGGTAAAATGACCAAAAGTATGCGAGAATGTTGCTTTGTTATTAGAACCCAACTACACAAAGCAAATAAAACAAAATGATAATGAAAAAAATTTGCGTATGATAATGAAAATTTGAAAAAAAAAAATTGATAATGAAAAAAATCTGAAAGTTGGATGGGTATTGTGGTATTTTTTTTAAGTTCGTATCTGATATTTGAACAAATGAGAAAGTACGTATCTGATAATGAAACAAAATTTGAAAGTTGGATGGGTATTGCGGTATTTTTTGGGTTAGTATCTGATAATGGCAAAAATGAGAAAGTACGTTGCTATTACATGTCATTAACCCATAAATAAATGATAGCGAGAATTTTATATATATTCAAGTTTTGTAATTATTTTTGACGCATGAAGTATGTGATAAAAACGGTTTACATATAGTTTTTTTGTGGGTTGTTAACGTAATTAAAATTCACGTTATTCGATCCGCCACCCATACCAATATTTTAATTTTTCTAAACTAACAATGAATTATATAAAAACAACGGCTTAGCAACTCGCTTAAAGCACAAAAAACGCAGGTGTCGTGATTTGCCACTCGGCCACTAGCAACTTATTGCTTGTTTTTACATTTAAAGTTAAAATGAGAAAGCTAAAACCTTTTAGTACTTGCTTACCCTGTATCTTTTAAAAAAGTTACATGTTTTGTACAGATTTTGAATTTAGCATTAAAAGTTGTCGGCCATAAAATTTCTTACTTTTTATCTATTGCTAACGAGTCAGGAAGGCTAAACTAAAGAATGTGATTGTTCAATATATAGATTGTTGTATTTTTTTGGATTGCTACATCAAATGGTTTTCTATAATTAATTATTTTATACCAATATAACTATATATATGTGATGCATTGACAAGAGGACGCTTGGCGGAAGTTGCCTCAAGTCTTTATCACTAATATCTTGTACTGCTCTCCAGTTTCATTCACAAGTTGGACAATCATCTTGATATTCAACGCTTGCATACGTCTCAAACTTCATAATACTATCAGCATCTATACTAGTTTTTCTTTATACCAGTATCAACCATGAGCTGATACAATGTATTTCTGAAACTTTTAACACAAAAGGATAGTTCTTCGATCACTTTCAATGTCAGCAGTTTGGCTTTTAAACTATCCAATACAACATCAAACAATGTCTGTCCATTTCTTTCAACATTCTCAAAAATTTCCGGTTTTGCCAAATAAAGTAGCCTGCAGCAGCTACGAAAACATGTCTTTGGAAACAACTTCAAATGACCAAATAGAAACATTAAACAATGAAATATATTGCCAAACTAAACAATTTCGTATATCACAAAGCACATGCCATAGCTTTTTTCTAGATACCACTTTATGAACTTATCTTATGCAGTCAACCTGCCCTTAATTGTCATCTACATGACAAAAACATGTATATGAATGCAAAGAGGGAACCAAACAAACAATTCGAGTCTGTAGTATCCCTTCAAAACTGCATCGGTAGACAAAGAACATGTAATAGCCTAAAATGGATGAACTCCACTCGCCGCAACGCAAAGTATAACCAAAATGCTTCTAAAACACCACGTACAGGAGCAAATGTTAAGTGCATTATCCAAGACTACATCTCAACATGAAATCACTTCCTAAACCATAAAAGGATCTTATTATATTTTTCATCCACAAACATAATATGTTAATAGCTATAAAGTAGAAAATATATATACAGATCTAGACTCAAATTCAAGATCAATATAACATACAAGGCAAGTATATACACCAACATGTGCTTGAAAAGGCTTAGGAATTTCATCAAACACGTTGTAGGCACCTCATTAACTCTCTTATATATTGTGTTATCTTGTGTATTAATTCACGTTTTTACTTGATAAACAGATAATGTCTTCACCAAAGGACGATCTCGCTCACCTCAAAATCCCCCTTGAAAACATACTAACTGCAACCAACAACTTCGCTTACGAAAATGTCATTGGAACAGCTGGTTTGAGAAATAGTTACAAGGGACAAGTCTCGTGGTCCGGTAAATAAAGAATGGAATCATGCAGAACAAAAGTTTTGGATGGAGATATCCATGCTTGCGAGTCTCAAGCATAAAAATCTTGTTTCTCTTGTTGGCTTTTGTGATGAAAATAATGAGAAGATCATCATTACCAAGTATGATGAAACCAGGGGAATGCTCAAGAAATATGTAAGTGACCCAATGTTGTTGACATGGGTGCAAAGATTGAAGATTTCTGTGGGTCTTGCACATGCATTGAGCTACATTCATTATGACGAGCACAGGGATTTTAGTGTTATACACCGTAAAATTGACAGCTCCACTGTTCTATTAAATGATGACTGGGAACCCATGTTATCTGGCTTTGAACGTTCCATGAAGATTGAAGCGTCTCAAAGGCACCATTCATTTCATACTAATAAACTTCAGTATGTGAATGGGTATGGAGACCCAACATATATTGAGACTAAAAGTGTGAACCATAAGTTGGATGTGTACTCATTTGGGATAGTATTGTTTGAGCTATTGTGTGGCAGGGAATCAGTAATTGATGATCAAGATAATAAGTATTTGGCTCCAATAGCCATTTTCCACTATAAGGAGAAACTACTTCATGATTTAATTGATCCGGATCTATTGAAACAAATGGATCCGCAATCACTCAATGTTTTCGAGGAAACAGCTTATGATTGCTTGAATGAAGACCGATCAAAACGCCCAAATATAAATGTGATAGTCCCGAGACTTGAAAGGGCTTTAGAACTTCAGTTGGCATCTAAAAATATTGTAAGATGGTGTTTTCAATCATTTTCATCTTTCTATCATACTCCCTCCGCCCCCATTTTATTGTCCTCATTTCTATTTATATATGTCTAAAAAGATTGTCATTTTTCATTTAGTAAGAGTTACAAATAAATTGTTTTGCTACTTTACCCTTAAATAATTATTTTAACTCTTAGAAAGTCTTTTTGAAAAACAAGTTAGCATTTATTACAAGGACAAAGAGTATTTCATTTGCTCGATACCTTCTTAATTACACTATCGTAATTCTACTTTTTTGTTGGGGGACAATCAAAGTGGGATGGAAAAAGTAATAACTATTTTACGTTTACTTTTTATAATAATAAGTATAATTTATTTTATTGCTGCATGTATTTATGATTTATAGGAACACTCATTAGTTACGGCAGAAGTTGAAGGTACATCAACCAATCATGACAAGGTAATTATTTTCTTCTAACTTTTGCTATAGTCACTAAAAGTTTAAGTGTTTAAGGTCCCATTATTATGAGGGGATGAACCTGAATTAGGATTAGGTTTCAAGGTATAAAACTATAAAAGTGTGTTTGCTAAAGAAAAATATACATTAAAAACGGATTCATGCTAAATAATAAGGGTTATATAAAGGTGAAAATTGTCAAATATTAATCGAGTTTGAGATTTGTTTCAATTTAGTCACTCTAACTTTTTTTTATTATAAAATCACTCAAAGTTACAATAATGTTTCATTCTTGTAAACTTTTTATGTTAGGAACAAGACACTTCTCAAACTTGTTTATTATTGCGTGGTTATTTTTAATGTTCGGAATTGCATTATTTGGTTGTACATAAATTTGGTTGAAAGTGGTTAAGGTACAACATGATAATGTATATATGAATACGGTTTTAAACATTTTTATAACAATTAAATAATTTTAAAACTTTGATGATTCTATGGTTAACATAAAATTTGATTGACTTAGTTAGGACACCCATGAATTCTCATTACTATTAGATAAGATATTCCCTAAAAGTGTAAAGATTTGCCGGGTTTACATTTATAAGTCCTTTTGTGTGGCCACGTCTCATTTCACAACGCCACTTTTTGTCTTTCTTTTCATTTAAATTTTTTACAAAGACTATTTTCAAAAAATAAACAATTATATAATCTATCAAATCTTTTTTCTATGCACCGTTCCTCTTAGACAAATCCCAAACCACTTTACAAAAAAGAATTGAGATTCTCTATGAAGCCAACATGGACATGATCGATCAGTTGTCCACAATTCCATTTAAATAGATGTGTCCAAAGATGTATTAAAAAAAAATAATAATAAAAAATAAAAAAATAAAAATAAAATAAGAAAACATTTGCCTGAAGATTTGAAGCTGCACAACTGGTCAATTTGAAATCGCAAGTATGTATGTATGTGAACAAACAATGGGTAAAGGGAAAATATGAGGAAAAAGGGATACTGGCATTCATGAATAACATGACTATAAATAGCCTAACAAGACATACGTGCAACATGACTCTTCCTAAAGACTAGGTAACTGAAACCTCTTCTACCCAACATGCACATTCAATTACATAAAACTCGGTAATACACTTAGGTGTCGTTTATTTTTTCAGAGCTTTTACCTCTTCATCTGCAAACCATGTCTGCAAAAGAAGAGATACATTTAATCTCTTCATCTGCAAGAAGAAGACCGTTCGCTTTTTCACTAGTATTTTTTGTGCTAGTGAAGTAACTTTTTTTTTTTTCACTAGTTTTTTGTGCTATGGAGTGCAAAACAAGCAATCGCTTAAAATACGAAGTATTTAAGACAATACATAATGGTTCAAAATATACCAATATCGACCATTTTTTGTGCTATAAATCCTTTTGACATATGGGTCAAATGGATCATTGGTTTCCTTACGTTTTGGTATTTTTTTACGTTTTCGATCGTTTTTTACATTTTTTTCGCTTTTTACGTCTTCGTCTGCTTTTTTAAGTTTTCGACCCTTTTTAAGTTTTTGTTTGTTTTATACGATCCGTCCGCTTTTACGTTTTAAATGCTTTTTACGCCGCTTGTTTTTACGTTTTAGTCCGTTTACGCCGATTTTACGTTTCATCTCTTATCTTACGTTTTTCTGCTTTTTACGCTTTCATCCGCTTTTACGTTTCCACCATTTTTTTACATTTCGCCCTGCTTTTTACTTTTTTTACGTTTCGTCTATTTTTAATCTTTTCAGTATGTTTTTAACGTTTTCGTCCGCTTTTACATTTAAGTCCATTTTCTTACGTTTTCGTCCGATTTTTTACGTTTTCGTTTGTGTGTTTACGTTTTCATCATTTTTTTTATGTTTTCTTCCATGTTAGTAAGTTTTCTTATGTTTTCGTCATTTTTACGTTTCGTCCGTTTCATATTTTTACGTTTTAAATGTTTATAAGTTTTGACCTTTTTACGTTTTAAATCGATTTTTACGTTTTGTCTTTTTACATTTTACCATTTTTACGTTTTAAATACATTTTTACGTTTTATCCATTTCTATTTTCGTTTGCTTTTATTACATTATCTTACATTATCTTACATTTTGTTAGGTAAGATAAAATAACGTACCAAAAACTTATAAAATCATATGAAAACGGATGGAAACGTAAAATAAACAGATGACAATAGAATAAACGGACTAAAGCGTAAAAAACGGACGAAAGCGTAAAAAAAGGATGAAAACGAAAAAAATGGACGAAAATGAAAAAAAGCGTAAAAAACGTAAGAAAACGGACGAAAACGTAAAAAACGGGCAAAAACGTAAGAAAACGGACGGCGTAAAAATGGCGGCGTAAAAATGGACAAACGGACAAAAAACCGACGAAAACATAAAAGCGGATGGAAACGTAAAAGCGGTAAACGTAAGAAAACTTAAAAAGATTTAAACGTAAAATATGATCGAAAACGTAAAAAAATTGATGAAAACGTAAAAAAAAACATGTAAAACGGACAAAAACGTAAGAAAATGGAAGAAACGTAAAAAAATGGACGAAAACGGACAAAAACGTAAGAACATGGACGAAACGTAAAAAAAGGGATAACGGATGGATACGTAAAAAAACAGATGAAAACATAAAAAACCATACGAAAAGATAAAAAACGAATGTAAACGTAATAAAGCGGACGAAAACTTAGGAAAACGGGCGAAAATGTAAGAAAACAGACGAAAACGTAAAAAAATTGGCGAAAACGTAAAAAAAGAGGCGAAAACGTAAAAAACGGACGAAAACATAAAGCAAGGGCCGAAAACGTAAAAAGACGGACGAAACGTAAAAGAGATGTAAGATATTGAGAAAGAGATGCAGGGGTTGTGAAAGAAGATGTAATAAGTGAAAGATAAGGTCTGAAATTTAGAAGAGGAAAGAAGTGAAAAGAAGCACTTATGTCTGCAAAAAAAACAAACAGAAACCTTTGCCCTCCTCCAGACAAAAGAATTGAAAAGAGGAAAAAAGTGCTTATTGGAAAAAAAAATAAAATAAATGACACCTTAGACTAATTCATACCATGATCTTTACCATTTACTAATTCATATACTAAACTATTCAAGATTAAACCCAACAATGCCAACAACTAATTATTCTTGAGAGTAATAAACAAGATCCCCTCATATGTATATGTCTCACCATTGTCCTCTTTGGTAACTGTTATAATTGAGTAATTAATTAACCTCACTGAAGTGTTTCACCCTGTGAATCTGCACACTTTGTAATGCTGTCTTGTTCTGTACATATAGGGATCAGTGACCTTCGTATCAACAGGCGTTAAATCTCATCTCAGCAAAAAACCAGTATCTTCCCTCAAAGATCTTTCTCACTTAAGACTCAGCTCTGAAGATATAGCATCCGCAACGAATTATTTTACGGACGAAATTTTCATCACAGAATATGAGGATGTAATTAATCACACAGGCCGTCTCTTGCATTCTGGACAATACATAGATATTATTGCAAAGAGGTTATTATATAAAGATGAAAAAGATCATAGCAGAAAGCTTTGGACAGAGATTTTGATGCTATCTAGTCTCAACCATAAGAATCTCGTTTCTGTTATCGGATTTTGTGATGACAAGAATTACAAGATGATCATATACAAGAAGGAGGCCAAGGGAAGTCTCGAAAAATATCTAAGCCACCAGACTCTAACATGGATGCAAAGGTTAAAGATATGTGTTGGTATTGCAAATGCATTGAGTTACATCCATTATGATGCTGGGCGTGATTTTAGCGTCATACACTGCAACATCAGGAGCTCAGAAATTTTTTTAGATACCGAATGGGAACCCAAGTTATCTGGTTTTGATCTTGCATTGAAAAATACAATAGCTCGGAGGCACCGTCTTCTTCTTACTCATGATATTATTGAGAATGTATACCTGGACCCAAAATATAAAAAGACTGGCGGTGTGACCCATAAGTCTGATGTGTATTCGTTCGGTGTTGTGTTATTCGAAGTCTTGTGCGGAAGGAGTGCAGTTCTTCCAGATGAAGAGTTGGAAGAGGGGTTATTAAGTCAACTGAAAAAATCTCGTTTGGATGAAATGATCAATCCGCATTTACGAAAACAGATGGATCCAGAATCATTCAAAATATTCTCAGAGACGGCATATTACTGCATACAAGAGGTACGGGCAAAGCGTCCACATGTAGATCAAGTTGTCAAAAGACTTGTGAAAGCTTTGGATCATCAGTGGAAACGTGAAAATCCAGTTGACCGTACATCATTCAATCGCTTGAAGGTATGCAATTTATTTACTTAAACTTTTAATTTAAGGCCGATTATCATGTTACCAACTGTTAGAGTTTATTTAAACCGTATAACCACTAATCCACTATCTATCCTCACTACAAATGCTAGTACGTGTCTTGTCAAGTATCAAAAACTTATTACCTTATATACTAAAACGTGTATATGATTTTAATTTTACATTATTATAATTTTATAACATTGTATTTTATATCTCTTAGAATATAATTTGATAGAACTAATAAGTATTATATAAAAGTAAAAGCCTTATGATAAATGTGTGAACGAGTGTTACATGGCCGCCCTTCGCTGTGGAACTTGATTGCATAATAATTTTATCAGAAAATATATATTATTATGGTGCATAACTTTATAATTTGGGTTTCTAAATGATTCAAAGTTGAATTTTTTTGAAATTTGAGCTAAGCATGTAATAAAAATATAGTACGTTCATTTCGATAAATACACATTAATAATTGATTATCTCAAGAAATGTTAACCATGATGGCACGATCGTCGTTTTATTAAACTAAGAGTTACTAGTTTAAATAGTTATTGATATGAATTAATAGCTCCATATTTATAAATAATTGTTTTATATAAGTAAATAACATGAAAAAAGAAGTTAATATGATAAAAACCTTTCAAAGACACTATATTTCGCAAGATGTACTTGTAAATATTATAAGTAAGTTATATTAATATTTTCAAAGAAGTAACTGTCAGAATCTTATATAAAGGAGACAACAAATAAAGTAAGAAACTGTTATGAAAGTATAGAAATATACACATACATCTCATTCACCTAATCGCAGCGGTAAACGTAATCTGAAAAATTTAGTATTTTTATTCTTTTTCGTTGGCAACTATCCAGACTTATAATGGAGATTGATGAGGCGTTGACTGGTATTTTCTTCAGAATTCAATTAAGAATTTACGGCCGGTAATGACGTCAGTTAACTCTTAGCAGTTTGATAATTATAAGTAGAACAGTAAGCCAATGTTATTTTTTAGTCTCGTGGCTTGTTTCAACGCGTGACGGCGTGTCATCGTGGCCATAACTTAAATACCAATAGCTAAGCTACTTGTTATGAGGATTTTTCAAAACCTGTAATTTTAGTAATGAATTGTATTCTTAAATTTAAACCCCTTTGTTCCAAACTTCTATATTTTCTTTTATTGTCATCTAAAAGTTAGGAGATATGGTAAATATAGTAATCGACACTTAAACTAAGAGCATCCACTATGTTAAATCTTTATAGAGCATTCACTATGTTAAACCTTTATAAAGGTTTATATTTTATTATGACATTAATTAACAAACCTTAAACCATTATTCACTATGTATAACCTCATAAAATTTTATAAAAAGTACACAAAATTCAAATACATTAAATTATAAAGAGGTTTAATATTCTAAATCTATTCATCATAAAACCATTTATAAACCTATCTTCACTATGGTTTACAAGTTCTTAGACATGATCATCATTTTATAAACCTTTACATTAACTACTATAGTAGATGCTCAAACAACAAAAACCCACCCGGTCCTTGTCAACCAATAAATGAAAATTTAATTGAAAGTGAATTTTATCCTCCCCCAATTATAGCTAACTCAAGCAGCCAAAAAAAACTAATAACTATAGACATAAACTCAATTTCGTTTAGTACATTTACAGAACTTACAAAGAAAGCATACAAAACAACAAAAATTACTCCTTTTTAATTATAGTATTTATGTCCCAAAATAATTATCCACTTCTTATTTTTATCAATAAAAAAAGACCTGATGGGTAAAAATAATCCCACTTTTGTTATATTGTGTATTTATTTTTCGGATGACAATAATTTTAGGACGAAGAAAGTGACGAGATTAAAATTATTAAGTAATGATAATGAAATATAACTAATATGCTTCAACTAATTCCCACTTCATTCATCACTCGAAACACTACATATGTATATTCTTTCTTAATCTCCATTTTCAATCTTGTCACATATCTTCATCTTTTTGTTAGATGTACTTTTAGGCTTTTGTTTTAGGGATGAAAATCATCATTTTAATAGTTAACGTAAAACAAATCATTCTATTGCTTTTGAACGTTCTCATATTTTTTAAAGGGTGAAGTAATGATTTTATCCATTATTTTGAGTTAATATATAGTTTAACCGATTAGCTTTTTTGGACAATGTTTTTGTTTTTAACTTTTATTAACCATTTGATTAAACCCTTTAAAGGTATCTTGCGACATTTTATCGTTAACTATATAT
This sequence comes from Chrysanthemum lavandulifolium, assembly GCA_022545495.1. Lineage (NCBI taxonomy): Eukaryota > Viridiplantae > Streptophyta > Magnoliopsida > Asterales > Asteraceae > Chrysanthemum > Chrysanthemum lavandulifolium. The sequence continues at coordinate 269,820,043 of CM040240.1, forward strand.
ACTTCTTTATTTAATACTCTTATGTTTGAATGTTCATTTGATTTTTAATCTATATGACAATTTAATAAATCCTGAACTATTTATTGGCAAGGGTTTTTTCTTTTTACTAAATTTACATGATACTAGTTCAAATAAATAATATTAGGTCATGACTACGGGTGTTAAAAAACGCGCCCAAAAACTGAATCGGTGTGCTTGATATGAAAATGGGAAAAGTTGCAAGTAGGGGTGACAATTCTGTTAGGGATTGCACTGAGCCGAACATGCCCAACATATAAGCCAACATGAGGTTACCAATCTAAAACAAATTGGCAATAGATGGCGTAGCCCATCAAAGTTACATGGTGACAATTCTGTTAGGGATCGCACTGAGCCGAACATGCCCAACATATAAGCCCACATGGGGTTACCAATCTAAAACCAAATGGCAATAGATGGCGTAGCCCATCAAGGTTATATGCATGTATATATTTACGTATTCTTTCCCTGTGAGATTGGGTTTGCACCCAACAATCCGCCCCTCAAACCCAATACTACAATGGGCCTCCCCTCCAACGATACAAGACGCAACATGTTCTAGAGCCGCTGGGCCACCTGCTCCGCTCTAAATGAACAACATCCACACACGCAACCTGTTCTAGAGTCGCTGGACCACCTGTCCCACTCTATCTGAACGGCGTGATCTGCTCCACCTAAGCTATCGTTGGATTGAGATCAACTTGGGGTTGGCTGCCTGTGCCATACACATCGGGGCTCAACCGTAGCTCTGATACGAGTTGTTAGGGATCACATTGAGGCGAACATGCCTGTCATATAAGCCCACATGGGGTTACCAATCTAAAACTAATTGGAAATGGATGGCGTAGCCCAACAAATTCTAGACAAGATACAAAACACAGCTTAAAACATCACGAATTAAGTTGGTTTGAGTTAGGGATAGACAAAGTTAAAGACAAACATTTTCAAAAAAAATTTATTGATTAAACCAACTCAAAGTTTAGGGATATAAAACCATAACTCCGTATTATTTACCGTTTTATAAATATCACTTAAATGAAAACTTATCTTCTTTTATTATCACTCCAATCCTTAATGTTGCGCAACTTCATAATGTTGCAGGGGAAGAACTTGGAAAACTTGAAGATTAGACTAAATGATATAAAAGAGGCTACCAAGAATTTTGATGACGATATTGCATCGGGTCCATGCGGTTGGTAAAGTATACAAAGCGGATCTTGAATATTTTGATAGCAGTAATTCCTCGTTGAAAGAAGGGGTGGATAAATGCGATTTACCCAGAAAACGAAGCACGGTAGCCATAAAGCGCATTTACAATCAAGAAGGAGAACAAGGGTTCATTGCAGAAATTGAAACTCTAACTAGCTGTAAGCATGAGAATATAATCTCTCTTCTTGGTTTTTGTTATGAAGGTAATGGTGCAATGGTCCTTGTTTATGAGCATGCTTCGAAAGGAAGTCTTGAAAGCTATTTGGGAAACAGTGATAGAATGACTGATCTTAATTGGTTGCAACGTCTAAATATATGTCTTGATATTGCACATGGTTTGAATTACATTCACAACAACACAGATCATGGCAAACAAAAGATGATACACCGTGACATTAAGAGCGATAATATTCTATTGGGTGATAACTGGAAGGCAAAGATTGCGGATTTTGGGCTCTCCAAATTCCACCCAACAAATCAATCGGCCAGTCTTATCCATACCAATATGATTGCGGGTACATATGTGTATATGGATCCAGAATACCAGAAAAGTGGCAAACTACATAAGAAATCAGACATTTATTCCTTTGGAGTAGTGTTGCTTGAGATCTTGACCGGGAGGTTGGCCTATGATACTGTATACACCAAGGTGAATGAGAAGGGAATTGCACCCATTGCAAGAGATCATTTTGAAAAAGGAACAGTAATGGATATCGTTGATCACAAGATAAAGGAAGAGACCGATGAACATGTCTTTTCTTTAAGTAAAGGACCCAATAAAGAGTCTTTGGACATATTTTCAGAAATCGCATTTCAATGTGTGGCAGAAACTCAAGCGCAACGTCCAACAATAGAAGTTGTCATCAAAGAACTCAAAAAAGCGTTAAACTGTCAGGTAAGACACAATGAAAATTTTAGATAGCAGGTAGGAGTTTTATTTTATTTTTTACTTGTTAAATTAACTTACCGACCCATGATTCACAGGAGAACAATAAGGACAACCTTAAACTGTCACTTGAAGACGTAAAGTTAGCTACGCAAGAGTTCAGTCAAGATAATATCATTGGACATGGAGATTTTGGGAATGTTTACAGAGGAGTAGTTACTCACGCTCATGGACATAATATCATTGCGGCAAAGCGGTTGGATAGAAAGTCTGTTGCAAAAGATGCTAAATTTGTGACAGAGTTGGAAATCCTTATGGAGTATAGACATGAAAATGTTCTTGTTCTTGTAGGCTACTGTGATGAAGAGGATGAAAAGATAATTGTATATGAGTATGCATCCAGAGGTAGTCTTGATAAGTACTTGAGTGATGATAGTCTTACGTGGGTGATGCGGCTTAAAATATGCATCGATACTGCAATTGGGTTGGAGTTTCTTCATGGGACTGCTTCAAGTTCAGAAATGGTAATACATAGGGACATTAGCAGCAACAACATTCTACTATTTGATGACTGGAAAGCAAAAATTAGTGGTTTTGGGCTCTCCTTAGTATGTCCAACTAATCAGAATGTAGATTATGTCATCGACAATGTTACAGGCACAATCGGCTATCGTGACCCACTACACTCGAAAACAGGCTTCTTAACGAAAGAGTCTGATATATTCTCACTGGGTGCGGTTTTATTTGACATACTGTGTGGGAAACTTTCATATGAAAAGCTAGATGATGAGTATCTTTATTTACCCTTTTTGGCTAAACAACACTACTATGAAGGAAAACTTGATAAGTTAGTGTTCAAGGCTATCAAAGAACAAATTGCGCCACAATCATATATTACCTTTACAAGGATTGCTTTTCAATGCTTACATCACAGGAGAGAAAGACGACCAACACCTGATGAAGTGGTCATACAACTCAAGAAATCATTGGAATTTCAGGTAAGTTTTTATAGTTTGACAAATTTGGTTAACTTTGATTCATATATACCTAAACTATGGCATTTAACTGTTTTATAAATTGTAAGAAGCTAACTGTTTTATACAGGAGGACTATGAGAAATGGGAGCCCAAATTGCCAAAAGACTATAAAGAAATAATCCGGATGTCAAAGTGCCTGTAAGTCTATTCGCCAAAAGAAAGAGGAACTTTACAACATTTTTTCTAAGGGAATCCTCCTTCAACAAGACAAAGTGGTAATCAGTTCATCGTGTATCTTGCTTATTTGGTGTTTTCAAGTTTTCTAGATATCTTTTCCTATTTGAGGGATAATTCAATACCACACATGCATTTACACATCATAAAAATTGAGCCTGATTTATGTTTTGTTATACGTCAGATGTTGTCATTCGATGGTAATGGAGAAAGAAATGAAATGGTTTCAGCGACAATGTTTTCCTACAAAAACACTTGTCCACATGAGCTGAAATCTCTTCCAGAATCAAGGTTATTCTCTCTAACTCTCTATCTTTTTGTTAATATTAAGTGTTAAGTGTAAGTACATTTTATTTATGCTTTTTTAATAACTAAATATATAATAATAATCCAGTCGGATCAACTTAAGAACCCCTTTGACTATTTATTAGACTTACTTATTGTCCGTTTAGTTGCTAGGGTTAGGTTAGTTACTTTTCTATATAATGTTTTGTAATCTTTATTGTTTAGTTGAATCTGATCAATATAGTGTTTTCAGTATTCCCTTGATTTCTACACTTATCACAAATTCACAATGACTTCCTGCACTTACAAAAAACATATTTGAATTCCTTTGAATCCCATGCACTAATCAAACATTAGCAGAGCAATAGCCCTTCATCTATAGCTCTTTTACACTTGAGACCCAAACCTTCTGCAAGACTAAACTTAGGGCCTCGTCTCATCAGGTTAATACCAAAAGTAGTCCTGCATACAAACATTTCGACAATGAGTACTGATGTTGTACAAGACAAAATAAATTTTAATACTTATTACTAGTATAATTTTATAAACCTTCTAACCAGGTAGTTGAGGTATGCCCGTGTTGTGGGTCCTCTGTTCTCATGGCCGTGAATTTAAATTTTTGCTAGCATCTTGAAAGTTTTTTTAATAGTATTCTTACCTTTATTTAAATTGAGATTTGTTTAATACAATAAATTTTAATATAGAATTTAAACTCTTGTTCCAATAATTACGAAATTCAAACGTGGAAGTGCATGGGAAGAAAGGCTATGACTGATTTAGACTTGGATGTTTATAATATGCGCAGGTTTGGGACAGTGGTGGAAATGTTAGATATTTCCGACTTGAACATCAAAATCAAGACAAGAGCTCAATTTTTATCTCCTAATGTTGTTTATGGTGTCTATTTTGTCTTCAAATTTTGTGATTTAAGATACTTTTCAAGTAAACATGTGTGTGTTAACCTAAAGTATAGAAAGGGGCACAAAAGTCTGCATGCGTATTTTGCAACATGGAGAGACGAGCAGTGGATGATGATAGAGTTGCACCGTTTCTCGAATCAGAACGAAGATGTCGTTTTTGAGTTTCTACTTGAGAGCTTTTCATCGTACTATTGTGGAGATACTGCTGTTTATGTTGAAGGCATTGAATTTCGAGCCATTGATAAAGTAAGCTTGAAAATATCCCTTGGTACCATTCTATGTTCTTTTGTTTAAGTTGTATATATGGGATGTGAATGCACGGTAACAAAAAGAATCATGTTATAAGTTGCATATCTAACATAATTGATAATTGTATACAGATGAACCACGAAGAGAACGGAAAAATAAAGGAAGTCCAAAAAGTCGTGAAATCAGACTTTAATGTGAGTCAAGCGCAACAATTGCCAACTAACTTTGAAGAAATATTCAAGATATGCAGAAACTATGATGACTTGTTCTGGTTGGGCGAAGTCGAAGGAAAAAAACTTCTTGTGCTTTCAGCAAAGGCAACTTTATACAAATTTTCTAATGTGGATATTTTTACTTCAAAATCATCAGCCCAATCCAGGTTTGCTTCTTTTTTTATTGTTATATAGCTAATTTGTTACAATCACGAATTACTAGATTTGATTATTCGAGGTCTAATAATTGCTTTGTTGATAAATAGTTAAAATTCTTGAATAAATGGTTGATTAAAGTTTCACTTTTTGGATTTAGTTTCCTGTTTTTAAGAAGTGTGTAACATAAAAATATATCTTACATGCAGATTCCAAGAGGTTATTGAGCTTTTACCACAACAAGTATTTCATCTCAAATGCACTATCAAAAGTCAAATGTTGTCACCGGTTACGGAATATGTGTGTTGCCTTGTGTTCAAGCTTTCAGAAAAGTGCCAAGGGCTGCATTGTCCAGTGAAAGTAAAAGAAGTATACCATAAAGAAAACAATGAGGCTGAATTTGTTTATTTTATAACCCCGAGCCCATCGAATATAAATGACATTACTCGGGTTCCAAAACAAAGGGAAGATGGATGGATGGAGATTCAACTGTGGAAGTTTAACTCAGCTCATGAATTCAAGGATGGCTCTCTTTCTATTGATATGAAGTTCACAAGTCATGAAGGAACAATGTCTGGCCTCATCGTATGTGGTCTCGAGTTCCGGCCAGTGTAAGAATATATTCCCATACTGTTTGAAATTTGTGTTTACTTTGAGTATCAGCAAAAGGCTTCTATTGTATTTGTGTTAAAATATAGCATACTTTATCATACTAAAACTGGTTAACAGTTTGCAGTGACTTATTGTGTGATTTTTATAATTGTAGGCTTGAAGTCAAGGTTGATGGACCGCCGTTACTTCTAGATTCTATAAGGACTGAAAGTGTATGATGAGGAGGTCTGGAAGGCTGCAGAGTCATTTTCTAACCTGCCCAAGCATACATACAGCGTATATGTGTGTTTGTTTTGTCTTAAGTGGGATTTTTCGAAGTCTTTTGTATCAAAAAATGAAGTATAGTTAGATACGATGTATCTGGTGTGATTATGTTCAAATAGCTGTAATGTACGTGTGGAAGGTCTATGTTCACTGTCCCGTATGTAAATCTGGGGATTTATACAAATGAACCTTTTATTTTATCCACGTGACAACTACAATGTGATTTGGAAAAGATATAGTACAAAATATGACCTTTTATATGACAGGCAAACTTGATTTTATTGAGATATGATTGGTAATCTTAAGCTCGTGGCAGACTATTCGATGCTTGAGTGGTGATGGCTACTGTACCCAACTGGAAGACTCTTTATAATGTTACTTGATGGATCAGGTTTCCAGTAAGCTTAGACCGTTTGTCTATATCCAGAGGCGGAGCCAGTAGGGTGGCTAGCGGGTGCTCAGCCACCCCCAACCTGCCTAAATTGTCCAACTTATAGCTTGAATGTCAGGCCATGTTTCATCCAGTTTTTAGTTTGGCATCAGAGGGGCAGATCCATTGTTCGAGTTTGATATTCCAGTTTGCTAATCTTTCTTGTGCTTCGAATGTTCCTATCAAAAATACAAATACCCGTCAAGGTTTTACTTACATATGCATAGGAAAATCATTAATGGTGGACTGGTGGTTGGTTTTTTTTTGAAGAAGATGAAGAAAAAAGTTACAGTAAATATAAGGATGAGGATAAATATAGAGAGAGAAGAAGCACAATCAAACATATCAAAAGCATAAATACCCATCAATGTTTTATTGGGGAATGGGAAGTCAAATACTAGCATTGTTGGTTATTCATTCTTTATTTTAATTTAAATGTTGTGTTTGATGTTGTTTTGGTTTATAAACAAATTTTTTAGCTATGTGGTATGTGGAGTAACAAGTTAGTTTAGTACTGTATCTTTTATAGAAAATAAGTTGATCTAATAAATTGTTCATGTTTTATTAACTTTTATAAAGATAAGGATATATTTGTAACTGTGCAAGATCGTCATTTGAGTGCAAATATAGGTTTATCAATTCGATCGTTGGTTCAAAAAAACATTAAACATTATTAGTATCCCAACATATCCGAGCCCCCCTAATAGAAATTCTTGGCTCTGCCCTTGTCTATATCAAATGCATTTTGTCACCGAGAGTTCAATGAATTTGAACACCCGAATCATTTATAGGTTGTTGAATGGAACCCAACTCGCCTTCATCTAGGGATGAAAGTTGCAAGTCCTGTAATTAATTGAGTTGCACTCCCACTGTTTGATATAATGTCTGCTTGAATCGCCTTCAAGTAAATGGCCTTTTTGTTATAAAAGGAAGTATCAAATGTGCATGATAATGCAGACTTTCTTTGAAGGTTTCTATTGGGAGTGATCAAGAGATGGTAATTGTTAAATGCTCATAGAGTTTAAGGTTCCTGTGTGTTCATTCGGTTATGAAAGTTGGGTTGAATACTTGTATAGCAACTGTTTGTGTGAAAGCAAATTGTGCTTTAAGGGACGGTTTGAAGCTAATTCTAGTTCATCATTTCTGCTTTCAATGGGGACGATTTAGACTTCATAATGGCCCTCGACATGATAACCGTGATTTAAACATGTGGCATGCATTAACGAGATTATAAAGATATTATTAACCAAGAGGATTATAAAACATGGAAAAGTGATTTCACAATTGTTGTAAATCCTGTAAGTTGAACAAAAACAGTCAAACTACCAAATAAAGTGATTAGTATTTCTAGAGGTAGGCAATTGACTCATTTATTCGGGTAAATTTATATTTTTAACGAGTCAAATGGGTAAAATCAACAAGATTAACTACTAAAACAATAGAAAGTAAGTTGCATGTGTAATATCAACACAATGCAGTAGTTATATTTAGATAAAAACCTCAAAATCCATGAAACCATATTTCGAAACAAAAAGAGAGAAATAAAGCATATGGCTGACTTTTACTATAATCATTTTCCAGATCCGATTTTTATCCAAGAATATTGTTGTATTCTCTTTTAGAAAAGAAGGGAAATTAAATCTCCTATTCTTAGCTAAATCTGAAAACCAACAACAATGTTCCATGCACATGGTGTGTAAAATTACCAACTAACCCTCAAGCAAGGAAATTCAAAATCAAAATCTGCATCATATTTACCAAATTGCCAGTAGGATTATGGACCACGGATCTTGTCAAAGTCAATGCATCCAACGGTTATTATGCTCTGTTATTCACTCTTAAAACCAAAACAGAGATATGAATAAGAAAAGAACAGAGGAAGAAATAAACAAGGGAGCTAGATGAATTGGGGAACAAGAAAAGAGTACTGCAATATCTATTCCATTCTTTCATTTGTCCAATGACTATATAGTAAGGGTAAAACATAATAATTGACTAACAAAGTTGCCCACTAACTAATAGCATATGTTTAAATGAAGTCCTTTTACTTGTGAGGTTGCACAATAGTCCTTGAACTCTTTCTGATCTTGTGAGCTTGTCCTTCAACATATTCACGACTACTAACATTACTTGGGCCTGCATCATTGCTCCCTCGATGAAGATACACCTTGTCCTCAAGGGGAAAATTAGGAAAGTCTTGGATGAAATCATTCAAAGGTTCCCATGTAGCATCTGTTGCGGGCTGTCCTTTCCAGTGCACGAGTAGTTGATTTACCAAGTGACCTTGTTGCATGACTTGTCTGTGACCAAGAATAGTAGCAGGGGATAACACAGGGTGGCTACCAACAAATTCATCAAGTAACGGGTTTGGACTGATAGTAGGGTCACCAACACATTTTTTGAGCAAGGAAACATGAAAGACATCATGAATATTAGCAGATTCTGGAAGAGCTATTCGATAGGCAACTGAACCAATGCGAGCTGTGATTTGAAAAGGGCCAAAGAAACGTTTTGATAGCTTATAGGAACGACGATTTGCAATAGAGGATTGGCGATAAGGTTGAAGTTTAATGAAGACCCAATCACCGATATCCAATTGAATTTCAGTACGATGTGCATTTGCCTTGTTCCTCATTCGTAATTATGCCCTTTGCAAGTTTTCTTTCAGTTTGTGTAGAACTTGGGTTCGATCCTTAAGCCAATCGCCAACAGAAGCTACGGTAGTGGAACCAGTGACATAATCAAGCAAACAAGGAGGGGATCGACCATATACCGCTTCAAACGGAGTCATGCCTATGGAAGAGTGCCATGATGTGTTATAAGACCATTCCGCCCATGGTAGAAAACGAACCCAAGCTTTAGGATAATCTGAAACAAAGCAACACAAGTAGTCCTCAAGACAAAGGTTAACAACTTCGGTTTGGCCATCCGTTTGTGGATGGTAGGAGCTACTGATAGACAAAACAGAGCCTTGAAGTCGAATAAATCACGCCAAAAATTACTCAAGAAAAGTGGATCCCGATCAGAAATAATGGAAGATGACATTCCATGCAACCGACATATTTCATTCGAAAATGCTTCGGCTAGAGTAGGCGCTGTTATGTTAGGACCCAATGCACAAAAATGGGCGTACTTTGAAAGTCTATCAACCACGACAAAGATGGTGCTTTTTCCAGAAGACAATGGTAAACCAGTAATAAAGTCCATAGAGATGGAGTCCCATATCTTTCCTAGGATAGGCAGTGGGTTGAGAAGACCTCGAGGGGCTTTGTTAAAGGGTTTTACTTCTTGACAAATTTGGCATTTACGCACAAAGTCACGAACAGAAGCTCGGAGATGAGGCCATGTAAAAGAAGCTGCAACCTTGGCTAATGTACGTTGCATCCCCGTGTGACTGCCAGAATTTGAGTTATGATATTCACTTAAGATGATTTGTTTTAGTGCTACAGAAGGTGGAACATAGATACGGTTGTTTACAAACAATAAACCATCACGTATTAAATGATGAGGAAACTTTGATGGTTTTAATTGGATATCTTTGTAAAGACGTTGAGCATCTGAGTTGGTTTGATAATGATCACGCAGAGCAGCCAAGATAGTAATAATTGGTTGTGTAAGTGCAAAAAATGTAGGGAATGACTCTGGAATTCGAGACAGTGCATCTGCTGGTCCGTTGTCTTTACCTGGCTGGTATAAGATGTCAAAATCATAACCTAACAGCTTCGTAATCCAGTGTTGCTGATCAGGGGTATTAACATTTTGATGAAGAATGGAACATAGACTCTGATGATCAGTGACGATAGTGAACTTACGACCCAACAAGTATTGTCGCCATTTCCGAATAGCCTCTTTTATAGCATATGATTCACGTATGTAGGTAGATGCATTTTGCATTCGAGAGCACATTATCTTGCTAAAATAAGCGAGGGGGATGGCCATGTTGTAATAAAACCACACCGACTCCAACACCAGAAGCATCTGTGTGAATTGTAAAGGGGTCATCAAAGTTAGGGAGTGCTAATACAGGAGTGGATAGTAAAGCCTTCTTAAGTTTAGAAAATGCTGTACGAGCTGTGTCATCCCATATGAAAGAATCTTTGCGAAGAAGATTCGAAAGAGGAGATGACATTTTAGCAAATCCATGCACAAAACGACGATAATAACTGGCTAAACCGAGAAACCCACGCAATTGTTTAATTGTTTTTGGCTCTCACCAAGTCTGAATAGCCTCGACCTTTGTTGGATCGACAGACACACCTGCAGCACAGATAATATGACCAAGAAAAAAGACAGAAGGAGAGCCAAATTCACATTTAGATAGCTTAAAAAAAACATATGAGTGCATAATATGCTAAAAACAACATTAAGATGCTCTATATGCAATTCCCAAGATTTACTATAGATAAGTATATCATCAAAAAAAAACCAACGTGAACTTACGAAGCACCGAACGAAAGATCTCATTCATGGTAGCTTGGAAAGTGGATGGTGCATTTGACAATACAAAGGGCATGACTAGAAATTCGTAGTGGCCGGCATGAGTACGAAAAGCTGTTTTTGAAACATCAGGTGGGTGAATTCGCAACTGATGATAACCGGCTCTTAAATCCAATTTAGAGAATACATGGGAACCATATAGTTCATCTAACAACTCATCCATTGTTGGAATTGGAAAACGGTCCTTCACAGTGACCGCATTTAATGCGCGATAGTCGACACAGAACCGCCATGTACCATCCTTTTTTTTAACTAATAGCGCAGGAGAAGAGAATGGACTTGAGCTATGTTGGATTAGCCCCTCATCAAGCATTCCCTGAACTGATTTCTCCAAAACGTTCTTCTGAAAATGAGGGTATCGAAATGGCCGCACATTTACCGGATTTGAATCAGGTAATAATGAATATGATGATCAAATTGTCTTTGAGGTGGCAACCCTTTAGGAAGAGCAAAAACATCAGAATATGCATGAAGCAATTGTTCAAGGTTGGCATGTAAATGAGGTGCTAGAGATGGATGAATAGGTTGTTGGGTGTTTGAAATAGGTGTATCCGACATGTGATAATATGTTGCTACAACATCAGTGTGCTCAAGTCGCTTCAGTTGGGAGAATGTAAGGCTGGAAAAAGATGGTTGTTGCAACCCTTTGAGATGAATTTGGTTCCTTTGGACAACAAACTGCATCCACAACTCTTTGTAATCAAATAAAGTAGGCCCAAGTGTTGCTAGCTATTGAACACCTAGTACCATGTCAGCACCATAGATGGGTAGTAGATAAAAATCCAAATTGCAACAATACGCATCTAAGCTCAAGGAAACGTCCTTACAATATCCACCACAATGCATAGAAGCCCCATTACCAATCACACAAGATGATCAGATGGAAGAATCGGGAGTCCAAGAAACTTGGCTACAAGGGTTTGCAAAAAGTTGTGAGTAGACCCGCCATCAATTAAAACTGTGATCGGCTTGCCATTAACTTGACCTATTAGTCGGAGTGTGGAGGGAACAAAATGACCTTCCAATGCATGATATGATATAGTTGGAACCTCAGTAGTCGGTGGGATCGTGTCAGTACTAGGGCAAGCAACCTCAGATGATGATGGCTCATCGACCAAATGTGGTTCATCGTTGCCATCATCAGAAGCAAGTAAACATATGAATTGTTTAGTCCGACAATGATGTCCTTGATGAAATTTCTCATCACAGTTGTAGCAAACGCCCTTTGCTCTACGATTAGCCATTTCAGTTGGAGTAAGCCGACGGATTTGGTGGTGTTGTGTCGGGTTTATGTTTGGTAAAGGTGGAAGTGGTGGAGGTCTAGGATTTTGTGTTAACGGTTCACTCGTGGTGGTTGGTTTAGATTGGAGAAAACGGCTAGGAGACCATTTTGTTGGTTGGAGCTTATCCTCAACAAGTTTAGCCATCCCAATTGCATCAACAAGACTTTGGGGCTTTTGCAAGAACAACTCTTTCTTAATATCCTCTTTGAGTCCAGAAAGGAAACAATTAAGACGATTGGCATGAGAGAGTCATGTAACCCGATTAGATAAAGAAGTGAATTCCGATATGTAGGCATTAACGGATGAACTCTGGCGTAACTTGTAGATAGACGCTTCGTGGTTAACAAATGACGATGGTCCAAATCGAAGTTCCATGGATTGAGTGAATGAATCCCAAGACGTCAATTGCTGAGTAGAGTGAAGCCACTGGTAGTAATCAAGTGCATCACCAGTGACATAAAAAGATGCTATGTAGAGGCGATGTTCAGGTGGCGTGTTATGGTATTGAAAAAAACGTTCAATTTGAAAAATCCAAAAAACACATTTACACCAGAGAACATAGGGATTTCTAATTTTGGGAGTCTAAGAGTTGGGATAGAAGAGTGGGAATTAGTATGAGTGCGATTAATCAAAGAAGAAACAGGTGTAGAAAAATTAGGGTTCGGTGGAGTAGATATCAAAGGGGGATCAGGTGGTTTTTCAATTCTAGCAAGTTTAAGAGACATATCAGCAAGTACCTGTTGAGTGTGCTGAACCGATTGCTTTATACCAACAATGGACTCTGAATGTTGTTGGATGGTGGTGACCAGTGAAGGAACTTGGGATAACAAAGGTGTCTGTTGAGAAATCGCTTCAGTTAACTTAGCAATTTGGTCTTCTAATACTTTGTATATGGTCGCCATACCTTCACCCATGATCAATGAAAGCACCAATGTTACCCACTCTTAAAAACCAAAACAGAGATATGAATAAGAAAAGAACATAGGAAGAAATAGACAAAGGAGCTAGATGAATTGGGGAACAAGAAAAGAGTACTGCAATATCTGTTCCATTCTTTCATTTGTCCATTGCCTATATAGTAAGGGTAAAACATAATAATTGACTAACAAAGTTGCCCACTAACTAATAGCATATGTTTAAATGAAGTCCTTGTACTTGTGAGGTTGCACAATAGTCCTTGAACTCTTTCTGATCTTGTGAGCTTGCCCTTCAACATATTCACGACTACTAACATTACTTGGGCCTGCATCACTCTCCTACCTATTTTACTTTAAAGTGTTGTTTTACTTGAACAGTTGAACTCTTGCCATGTAATGTAATCAAACAACGTTCTAGCTTCTACTGTTCAAAAAGCACAGTCGATTTTTATTTAAAGTACTGAAAATTAAAAACAGACTAAAGTAGCACGTGAATGTTGTCTAGAAAATATGAGCTCAATTACTTTAGGAGAATACTAGAAGAGCTAAATATTGTTGACTTTATTATTAATCCATTCTATGAATGAATTTAACGGGTACCTGCGATTGTAACAGTTGACTGTTGCTAATCTTTTTTTAGATCCAGTCTAAAGCTTGACATTTGTAGTATTATATTCCTCCTTGTTCAGCACCATTCGTCCTACTTGTTTGCATTCACCGACAAGCTTCGTCCTTTGAATTAAAAAATTGTACCTTCGTCGTTAAATGTAAAACGTTATCCACACTTAGTACTTTGCATTAACGGCCTTCACTAACTTTCGTTATGTAACAACACGTGATACCCACATAAGAACATTTTCTATCTTTTCCATCTTATTTTTAACTTCATTTTCTTCATTTATTAATCTTTCATATCCAACCATCACTACCCACCACATTCACCATCCTTTATAATATCACACCATCCTTTATAATATCACAAACAACTTCAAATTAAATCAAATGACTTTAGATCAAGCCCCAAATTAAATCAAATCAAAGATATATAACAAATTGACAATTTGTTGTTAATATTTGAATAAGAAACAATTATTATTATTATTTCACAAAGGACAATAATAAAATCAAAATTTCCACAAGAACAAAGAGGAAGATGATAGATGTCTATGTAAACAGTTAGATCTATCTTTATAAAATCTACCTCCTATATAAAACAAGTTTGTCCTATTATTTATTCCTAAAAAATACTAATGAATTGACACGTGTAAATTATTTTGATCACATCCATCCATTTTTTTTTGCAAACTTTTGGGCGGAACACCTAAGCTAGCCATCATTCGTTAGAAACACTGAATCCAAATAAACACACACAATAAAACTCTCTCTAATCCTCTCCATCAAACCCTCATTGGAAAATTTGTGATCCCAAAATTTCATAAAGCGTTCTATAACAAATGATTAATCTCAATTCCATCTACAGTCGGCATCGTATATTCATAATCAGATCCATGGAACATAACAGATCCCCCATTTTTTTTAAGGTATTTTTTTTTTAATTTTTGTTTCGATTGAATAAAAAAGTTTAGCCCATCAGTTTCTATGTATTGATTATGATAATTGATTTTATTTTTGCGTACCAAGTGTTTGATGAAAGTCCCGAATGATTTTTTTATTTTTGAAACCTGTTAGTTTCGAATGTAGTTTTTTAAGGAATTGTGGATTTGTGCTGGAATTGTTTTTTATGAAAATAAATTAGTGATGTCGCTTGATGGATGATTGATAATTGATTCTTGTGAATACTCATAAAAAGTTTAAAATATGGAATAGTTTGCGCCTCATTTGTTATACTCCCATTGCGGTTAACCAGAAGACTTGGATTAATGAATGGTAAGATCCTTTCTCCCTTTGTAAATGTGATTAGACGCTAATTCAAATTATGATTTCGAATGTAAGCTATGATTGGAAATGGCTATTGGAAATAAAGGTATTCTCAAAACTCCTCCAATTATCTTAGTAGCTAATCCTTCATAGTGTTGTTGATAAACCCCTACAAATATATTAATTATGTAACTTGGGTTTTGCTCCATGTCTCGTGTTATGCATGTTAAAAAGTTAGTGGTTTTACTGTTAGTAGTATAAATCATGATTACATTGTGTTCTTTGTTAAAGTGGCCATGTTATGTATTTTAATTTGATATTTTTTTTTCATAGACCTGGTCCTAGAAGTGATAGCGAAGCAGAAGACATTAAACATGCAGAAAAGCTTTGCCAAGTTAAAGCAGTTCACGAGGAGGTTTGTGTTTGAATTTTTCATTCTTACTGCCATTATATATTTGTTTTTTTATTTTACTTATACCTCATGTCTGTACCACATGTGTGTGAGTTGCAGAGTTACAGATAGGAATGAAGTAGAAGTGTGTTCAGGAGCTGCGGTACAGGGCAAAATGTCTCAAACAGATCTTGCAGCTATCTTGAATGCTTGGTTTTTAACAGGCTTTTACACTGGCAAGTAAGTTGTGTTTCATGCTCTTTTATTTGAATATGAGATGCACTACATATTTTGTGTTTGTTGTTGTTGTTTTGGCATAGGCATAGGCATACAAAGTTGCACGCCGTTATAAAAGATAGGACTTTTTCCACTTGGTATTCGCGTAGTAAAGAATTTAAGAGTAGTGAGAGTGGTAGGGCACTTCCTTCGTTAATTAAGCTGGTGAGTTGAGGCGGATGGATTCGAGCGAAAAGTATACAAAAAGTGGTGGGGTAAAAATAGACCGAAAATATTTAATAAATGGGAGTAATATTGTTGAAGGTGATTTGGGTGTTAAATAAGATGTAAGCTCTCATGATGAAAAGCAAATTTCTTGCGACTCCACATCAATAAGAACTTATATGCACTTAGATTTAGTGCAATGTATATTAGAAAAGCTTAGCGTATATAGGCTTTGTCATGCAATGTACTAATCGATTTATTTGGAATTTTTGACTACAACAGTTCCATGTGGATTTGGTAATGCTATCGGTATGTCATTTTAGAAGTCGAAAAAATGGGCTGCAGATTCTATGCCTTACATGATATCTAAGCATTCTTTTCAGATGGCAAGCCTGCCCTTCTTGGTGCAGTAGAGCCTCAGTGTTAAGAAAATCCTTTCGAGGTATGTATTTGTATATTACCTTTAAAATATTTGATTATTTCAATGACTTATTATATACCTTTATACTTTATGGTGTATTAACTATTACTGTATTCAAGATGTAATGCCAAACATACGTTAGTTATAAAGGAATACCTTATTTTCAGATACAATGATAAAGTTTGCATCTTTTTAGACGATTGTGGAGATGATGTACAAGCATGTCATCTCAACAGCAAGAGAGTCATGTAGCGGAATGTTTCCAATTGGGGTGAGCTTTGCTGGTGGTTATGTGGCTGGTATATTAAATAATGCAGATGGTTCTACTATTGGAAATGTAAGTTATTTAATACCATTTTGTCATCTTATTTTCCTACTTTAATATGGTAAGCAGTTCAAGGTTTATTCGAAGTTCATTCTTTGATACTAGAGTCTCGACATATATCAGGTTTGAACTGATATTTATTTTTAAGTCCAAAATATATGGGCTTGAATTCAAACGTCAATATTGAAATATAAAACTTATAATTTGGGTTGAAATTGTAGGCAAGGTCTTTAAGGGAGTTTATTACGTGATCACCATGGTTGTTGAGATTAATGAGTTTAGGAATGATGGGTTTTACCTTCGAGGGGTGTAAGGTTGTTGTCTCTGCACAGACTGGTGGTGTTGAGCCTCAGGGTGGGTAAACTGGTATTACATTTTTTTGTTAGTGTTTGAATGTGCCTCCTAGAGAAACAATTCTTGGTATTAATTATCTTAGTGGTTTATGATTATTTTAACTGAACCTTGCTTCATAACAGATTAGGTAACTATTTTTCGCTTAAGTTCTCTAAACAAAATCAAAACTTGAATGAGCTATATGAGATATCAACTTACTGGTTTTTTGTTCACACTCTTTACCCTTTGATTAGGCATGGTTGACTGGTGACTTCTCTTCAATCCTGGGCACTATTCAAGAAGTTGGTTAAATGGTGAGTAGACGTCAATCCTTATTCTTAATAACCGGACTCAAGTAGCCTATGGATTCAAAAATGAAATCATCAGGTTGGAAGAGACACTATGCGGATCATCAATGCTCAAGGTGCCTGTTTCAGCTTAAAACTCCATAAATCGAGACCATCTTTCTTTTGTAAACATGTATTGATAAGGATTCAATGAAAATTTTTCATCAATATATTAGTTCAGTCACGCTAGCTTCTGGATAGAGGAAGAAAAAGCATTAACCCTTCAATTAGCCTTACTTGCAAGCTAACACAGTAGGCCAGTATATAATTTTTATATTAATTAATGCTTAGGAAATACACTTACAATATGATTCAAAGTGACATAATAATAGCTATTTCTAAGACTTGTCATTTTGGTTACCTATAATCAGTGTGTATATGCATACTCTTTAAGTTGCACATAACACATTACTTGTCCTTTATTTGTAGCTTTTAGCATGAGAAGAGTAATTGAAAAGCATACTTGCAACAAGATGCAGAGTCACGACAGAGGATGCTTAATACGGTAGTATTTGAGTCAGTTGTAGCAAGGGACGCTTAAAAAGGTACAATTGATTATTATTTTTTCCTTATTTCCCTTCTCAAAGAATGTTATTAGTTATGTGGCTGATCCATGCATATTTTGAGTGTACATAGGCATGTTGTTCTAAAGAATGAAGATACGTGGAATTGATCAGGTATGTTAGAAACTCTCACGCTAAGTGTTTTAGCATCTATCATGGTGATTGGGTTTCATGTATAAGGGGGTGTTTGGATGTGCATTTGTGTTTAAAGTTGTAACTATAGGATATTCAGATAATTGACCCACAAAAATGTTTGAAAAACTCTTTTGGTTTAATGGGCTGGTATCTTATTTGTTAATCCTCTATAGTTGGTATCTTATTTATTAATCCTCATCACCAAATAAATATTTTCTAAACTTAAACTCCATATTTTCCCTGAGCAATTAGTTTCTTTTATATATTGTTCCACTTGGTACAATTGAGAGTGATTTTTGGTTCACTGATGCAAACAGATCACGGCATTGGCTCCACAAATCTTCCAGTTCGCCACAGTGGAACAACTAAGCCAACTAAGCGCAAGAAATCACTTGCTTCCACTTGACTTATGAACAATCTTTTACTCGAGGAGATTCAACTTCAGGGTTGTGATTTTGCTTCTTTGGGGTCACTTTGGTCAACTGGTCATCCTGAAGATAACAACAGGTATGATGTCAGTCAATCGTAGAATGTGTTATTTATGTGTTAATCCATGTACGTCTCGGATTCCTTTCACCATATATACTTGGATGCTTATTAGTAATGCACAAAAAAACTTTTTTGACAGTTTGACATGTGAAACAACATATCACCATTTTTATTGAAAACCTTGCGAATTTTAAGTTTAATGATCAAACAAAATAATGAAGTAGCACTTACATTTATACATGTTTATACAGTTTGGTGAAGCAGCTATTTTGGCTGTGAAAGAAGGATCTATTGGTTCTCTAACGGTCAAATTTTCGTAGGGAGGTAGATGTGAGATTGAGTTGGAAGAACGTGAAATTGTACTTGCTCCTGGTCGGACAGCGAATTCGAATGTTGAAAATCAAGCTTCTACTTCAGGTCAAGATGGTGATAAATATACCAGTCATGAAACAAAGACACCTCAAACGTCACATGTTTGACAGTGGTTTGACGAGTGCTTCTGTGGATTTCATGAAGGAGTTAAATAAATTGCTAAGATGGTTAAATGGTTGCTTACAAGCTTTCATGTAAAAATTAAAAAACTAATTGTTGCTCTCGATCTGTCCTCACTAGAACCAGATGGAATTGGGGATTCTAGGATGTTGGTTTTGCGATTTAATGAAGTGGAATGCGGGACCACAATTCTGAAGATGTTAAATTTGATAGTCGAAGGACATCGATTGATAGTTTTCTTGGGCTAATTAGTCGACTTACAAATTTTGTGAAATTTGATGGAGGAGTACTCGAATTTCTTAGGTAGATGGTAACAGTGACGAAAGTGCTACAACCCCGGTGATGACAGGAGATAAAGGTGGAATTTCATAAACGATTAAACTAAGTATACCTTTGAAGAATGGTTCTTTAGATATCCGTAAACTATATGCTGATGTGTGCATTGATCCTTTAGAAATAAGATTGCAGCCGAGTTCCATAAAAACTATATGTATTTCGTAAATGTTTTTGAGGAACCGGAAGAGTTTGATGAACAGTATAGCAACTGAATTTATATACCACAGTGTGTCATCGTCCCATGGTTATTCGTCAACATTAGGCTCTTTTGAACCTGAAACATGTTCACAAAAGATACAGTTTTGGATGCTTTGTTGCGGGGTTCACATCTGATATCAGACTGGATGACTTCATCGGTTAGAACCAGGAACTAAAAATCAAAGAGTCAAACTTTGGTGCCAGGTTTGTAAACAAACATACTTACATGATTGT
Source organism: Chrysanthemum lavandulifolium (assembly GCA_022545495.1). Taxonomy (NCBI): domain Eukaryota; kingdom Viridiplantae; phylum Streptophyta; class Magnoliopsida; order Asterales; family Asteraceae; genus Chrysanthemum; species Chrysanthemum lavandulifolium. Next base: position 269,839,775 of record CM040240.1, read on the forward strand.
GTATTATACTTCTGATTTTGCTAAGGTATACTTTGCTCCTCATTTTTGGCAGTGTCAATTAATTCTTTGAATGTTTTGATGAATTATGAAGCTCTCAATTAGCATTGGGGAACAGTGGTATGTCAAACTGGAGTTGTTCCGTGTTTAGTGCGATAACTACTGCATCCAATCTCGCCTCTGGATCCCTTCAGATCCCTTGTGGTAAGTGCTTTGGTCATTATGTGATATCTAAAAGATGCGTTCATGTATATATCCCTTAAAATAAGATGGAACTATAAAGTAAACAAGTGAACAGTAAGGGTTGTAGTCTCTTAAGGAATTATATATATGTTTGTGATTTTTTTGTCACTATGATGCAGAACAGAAACATATTGAAACCAATCTCAAGGCACGGATCATGCAGATTGTAATCCTATTTTCATTTGTGGATGAAGACCACACGTCTTCTTATGATGCTAAAGGCTGTAACACAGACGGGAGTTCATACGTCCATTATCGAAAAAGCAGAATTTTATGAGATGCAGCTTGCCTTTCAGGTAATTATTGTGAGTGTAGGTTTTGTAGTATGAAAATCAAAATTTCATTTAAAATATTTTAAAATTTAATAAGGTTAACAGGTGTGTCCTCAAGAATCGAACGTTGAAGCGACAATCAAACATATTGAGGTATCTGATCATTTCAGTCTGCAGTGTCAAAACGAAAATGTGAACGCTCAGGCTTTAATGACCAGAAATAAGCAAGATGCAGATGAACGTGCTTGTTCTCCTCTGCATTCACTCGCTCAAAGTGTTGTATTAAATGATCATTCAAGATGTCATAAAGGAATTATAGAGATGATGTGGTCAAAGTCTTGCTACTCAGAACTTCGGACATTACCAGATGCGAATGCGTTGCACCAATATCAGGGCTGGATTCCTTTTCGTTAAAACTGCCACCATTACGAGATTAGTTAAGGGGTGTTTGGGTAAAGGTTATGTTAGGTGTATTGCAACCATTCCTTATCAGAAACATGTAAAGAAATGATTTAATGCTTAATAAATGTCTTTGCTTTAGTCATAGTTAAATCCTTAGCAGAATATTAGATGTACTAATCATCACTCATACAGATCTTAAGCATCTCATGGACAATTTGGATGCGATTGATGAAAACTGGCAGGAGGTCATTTTAAAAGAAATGATTCCCTCTCTTACTCTGTCAAAGTGTCTCGAATCCAAGGTATACCTTATTATCACTGATCAATACTACCAAGCATCCCTTCCTTGATTCTTATCAACACGGAAATTACTTGCTAAAAATAAACAGAAAAGACGGTACATATTGTTGTAGATTTGTCTTTGGTTAGTATTAGCCTTGGACCGTTAGCATATAATGACGGATTTTTACATAAACTTTAAAAAGAGAAGAATTTTGTGATAGTAGACAAGTGAGCAACCACACTGATTAAGTGGTTCAAGTCATCTTTAACTCCTTTTTTCACTACCATTTACAGGGTCGTTTAGACTTGGTAAAAGGAATGACATTTGCCAATATTCATTTATCTAAAGTTGTATTTGTATACGTCTTTTCTATAATTCTATCTTTAATTTTAACTTTACGATACACCAATTTATATCCCGAAACTGGTTTTAATAACGTGCATTCATATACTATTAACATAACATGAACTATCTGCACCTTTTAACTATCTCTACCTTTTAGTTTTCCTAATAAAATGTGGTATTCCCTTCTTAAGTAAACGGCCAAATTGTTGAAAACACATGCCAAAATATAACAACCTTCATAAGAATGATAAGAAGGTTAGTAAGTTGAACGCATAAAAGACATTTTAAGTTATATTAACTTTTTGCGACGTCATGCTGTTTCAGGTATTGTCAGCCTATTCAGATGGATGCAGTAGCAGATGTCTCTGCAGTTTGTTTGTTGGCGCCTTCTGAAAACACTTATGTTACCAATGTCGCCCACCAAGGTGAGTCAATAGGTAAGCACATTACTTTTTGGTTACATTCTGTTCGAATTGGTATTGAAGCTACATTCTAACTTTAGGGGGTTTTTAGATTGCATTTTATTTAAGTAAACTGAGTTTACCAAAGTTTGTATGCTTATAGTTGGTGTAAATAAGCACTTGGTACCTGCTTATTTCTAATGTAGATATAAGTATTTTTTTTTAAGAGGCAATTGCTGCAAAGTCTTTATTTTCTTTATAAAGATTATGACTACTAAGAAGTAGGGTGAGCAAAACCGATCGAAACCCGAATCCGTCCCGATCCCGAGTCCCGAATCATGTTAGTCGGGCTTGTCGGGCTTGTCGGGTTCGAGTCGTTCGGTTTTCGGTTATATCGGGTCGGACGGGCGAAAACCAAAAACAACAAGCAAACCGATCAAATCCGACCGTCCGATCCCGAGTCCCGAATCAAGTTAGTCGGGCTTGTCGGGCTTGTCGGGTTCGGAGTCGGTTTCGGTTTTCGGTTAGTCGGGATTCGGGCTTGTCGGGATTCCACCCGACTTTAAGAAGGTATAACTGATTACTATATAGGGTTAATCCAAATGTACTTTATAATTTGCTCTTTTTTCAAATAGAAATCAAACAGTTTCGGATTATATTTATATTCTGAACTAATTTAAATATTTATCATTTTTCTCACTTATTGGTTTTCATCAGATGTTAGCTCAAGACATGAAGCAAATTGTTTCAAGAGACCTATGGCCCTTTTGATCGGTTCATGGATCTCTAAAATGCAATTAAAGTACGACACTATAATGAGTTTGACAAAGGTATATTTATGTGCTATCACCTATAAATACTTTCAACTATACACTACCTGGGTCTATACTGTGGAAGCGGAATGGGTAGGTTGGGTAACGGGAAGAAATGCGCTCGGTTTGATATAGGTCTTTTTTAATTCGTATATCTAAATGAAAAACATACAAAAATCTAACTAAACAACCATTATCGAATTCACAATAGCAATTACCAAAAAGGATAAAGACTTCACAAGAATTTAAATCTTACGATTTTGTATGGTACAGTTTGAATGTGTGTTTTAAAACTTGAGTATCTTTAGACCGATTCTGAAAAAACAAGCATTAAATGAGTGATAATGATGTGTTCTTGAGTTTTGTTTTAGCTTTTGTAACTTCTTTACACATACCTTCAAGTGCATCTATCATCAATACTATTAGAAAAAAAGTTGTCACGTCTTTATCCTTTTGGTAATTGCTATCGTGAAATTCACAAATGCTAATGGTTGTTTGGTTAACTTTTGTAGGTTTGTCACTAAAATATATGTAGAAATTAACTAGAAAAAATAAAGAAGATAAAATAGAACTTAAGGTCAATGACATCTAAGTAGTCATCCACATGGATCATTGGGTTCTTTGATTGTATAAGTTAGATAATGACTTTAAAATATAATTTAGGCCGATCTGAAACATTGTAGGTCTATCAAAAGGTCAAAATTGTTAAATTATGTGTAGATGCAAAATATATTAAGCACATTGGTTAAATTTTATTACTAAACACATGATAAACTTGAGACAACGTTTATACGGTGATACACGGCAACTACACCAACTTTACAACCTATTACATAAAGAGATAGGCTAATAGTAACTTAATATCAGGAGGAATGATATGTAGCCATCTATCTCAAAAAGGTCGATTTGGGTTACAATGTGTTATTCCGTATTTATATATATATTTAAACTCTATGTACCCACCAAAGTCCTCAATACTGAGTTTTTGATTAACGTATTCGATCCTTGATCCTTAGTCATTGCTGATGTCCCTAATACTGGATCAATCATTTCTTGGGCAGACACTCCTTTTCCGGTCATTGTCTTCATATATGATTCTTGAATCGACCTGTTTATAAGATGAGAAGTACAATAGAGAGCTAGAATATGGACTCTATTCTCTTGAGTTAAGGAGTTGACGGTTGACCCTTTTTGTGTTCCTCATTCTTAACAAGACTGAACTCTATCTTTAAACTGATTTATGGTATCTCTTTATCTCTTTTTATCTCTCTTTACATATGTCATTTGATATTCTAAGCTTTTCACTTTGTGGTGGTGCGATTGATTGCGGTTATCTTGGGTCATCTTTGGACTTCGAGTAAGTTGCTCATAAAACTTATAGTTCTTTTAAATATTTTATTAGGTTCTCCTGCTAAATCATCTGTTGTTTTTCATGATAATGTTGCAGCCATCTAGGGATAAGGGCAAGAATAAAGCTATTACTAAAGCAATATAAGCTAACTAAAAAGGACATTAATAATGTATTATAGGTATATTTTCCAAATGCTTTTCAACTTGGATACGGTGTATGGTTTTCGGACATGTTTAGGAGTTCCTATGAGCTTTTTTCAATCCACCAATAATAATTCTTGAATTTGAATAACTGGATAGGAATATAATGACAATATTAGTGATCTAGACGGCCCAAATGAGAAAGAGAAAGCGGTCAGGCCCCGAGAAGGTAATTACAATGGTTGAGATGTAGTTCAGTAACAAGCCAAACACCCCTTAATCTATTCGAAGTAACTTAAAAACAATTGACAGGTGTGTTTCGTTCATAGGCATATATAGACCAAAATAAACATAGAAATGAGCGTTTGACTGATGGTGTTAATGCCAAGGTAATTCTTTCTCATTTTCAGGAAACGTAGGATGTTGTTGTGAGTTTCACTGTTCTGTCCATGTCAACGTATCGTAAACGCCAAGTTAATTTATTCTCATTTTCACGAAACGCAGGAAGTTTGTGAATATGACTCTTATGTACATGTTTAATAGCCTATCGCTTAGTACCTATTACATAAAGAGAGATCTAAAAGTGTTGTGTTATGACAAAGACGACAACTACACAAACTCTACAACCAATGTTGTATATAGAGAAATTCTTCATAGATTATAAACTATATATAATTCGGTTATTTTGAACATTAGGTTTTGTTTAACGTTATTATTTTCTTGATAATGGCATGTTTATTTTATTCATTTTCTTCTCATGGATGTGACTACACGTTCATACTTATTTTACTATTAATTTTATCGTATAATGAATTTTTAAAGCTAGCCGCCCCATCGGGGCGGGCCTTGGATCTAGTAATCTATATAGCATAACATGTAACTGAACTGAATAGAGTTTAGCAAAACAAATTTAAATTGTTACGACGAAAGTTTTTTTCATTATCATATTTCGATTCAGTAGAATAGATTACACACTCGTATATGTTTTAATTTTTTTTAGTAAAGTTTTCGAAACCCTAATTAAATTGTCAACTAAAAAACGTTCTTCAAAAAGACGAGTTAAGGTTCCATTGAAGTTCAGCAATCATGTAATGGGAAATTTGAGTCAGAAAAAGAGTGCGCATAGGTCAGAAATGGTGTCTGGTGAAATTAGGGGTAAGATGAAAGAGTTGGTTTTTTTTTAATTAAATTTAGGGCAAATGATTGAAAAAAGTATCATACTTGCCACAATTTATTTTTGTGGGTAGCGAACAATTTTTTTTTTTTGCTTTTGTGGGTACTTTTCTTTCAAATTTATCCTTTTTAGGGTATTTTGCGAAATTTTTGGACATTTTTGCCCTTCTTAGCTAATAGAAATTTTTTTCCCGAAGAGCAAAAATGTCACATAGTACCCTAAAAAGGATGAATATGAAAGAAGAGTACCCACAAAAGCAAAAAAATTTGTTCGCTACCCACAAAAAGAAATAGTGGCAAGTATGATACTTTTTCAATCATTTGCCTTTAGATTTAACTGTAAGTAATTCTGAGAATTTTGGTGATAATATTGTTGATAGTACTTTTGTTGATAGTGATTATGATTCTGGTAAATCTAAGGTGAATGGTAGTGATAATGCTGTTAATTGCATGTTTGGTAATGGAGTAAGTGTAGAGAAGGCAAAGAATAAGAATAATTAGGAACTTAATGTTCCGCATGTCTTGGTCTTCTTGTTCCCGGATCGATAACAATCAAACAATCATCATGTAATCAACAGCAATTCAACGAATCAATAAAAGATACAAAGAAGATGGGTTAAACCCTTTATAACTGATATTATAAAACTAAATTGGGTTGATTTGTTTACAGTAAAGTGGCACCATTGGAAGAGAATACCGTTTCACCAAAAAGTAATCGACACAACTAATTCTAAAAGTTATACCTATTCTAAACGGTTTATAACCATTTCTATAACCCAACCCATATACAAGTCGGTTTACAGGCTTACACATAACATAATATACACTAAACTACGCTTATCTTTTAACTTTAACTATTGTTTTGTCATTATATTCCAACATATTCCCCCTAATGACAAAACAGATAGTTACTTGCTTCTCCTTGTTAAATCTTTCTTTATTTTCTTCTTGTTTGCGGGGCGAATCAAACCAACTGTCTCTTGCAGTTCTTTGGTCTTCTAATTCCCGGGCAAATCTAAACTTTCTTCTCCTTTTGCGGGGCGAATTAAACCAACTGTCTCACCAGTCCTTTTGTCTTATAATTCCCGGGCTGTCTTCTCCTATTTTCAGGGCGAATTAAACACTGTCTCGGCAGTCCTTTGGTTTTCTAATTCCCGGGCAAAACTAAACAAACTTTTTTCTCCTTTTATTGCTTCGTCTCTATGTCTCTTTCTTGAGACTGCTGTTGCTCTTCTTCTGGTTATCGAACTTTGTAACACTTGAAACATCAAACCGTGATGTTCCCTTTTTTTTTATACCCTTGGTTGTTGGTCGCCCATCAAACCCACTGGTTTATCTTTCTTTTGAACCAACAAGAACACAAAAACGTGTTCTTCTTCTTCCTTGCAAAAACCGAACAGCCCTTGTGTTCGTCTTTCTTTTTCATCTCTGGTTAACCACCGTCTTGGAGGTAATTGTCTTCTTTTTCCTTCCTTCTTCTCTTTCTGTTTCAACATCTCTTCTTCCCATGGCTGCTCCTTTTTCTTTTATGAAAAAGACGCAAGTTTAATCTTGAATGATAATTGTAACATGATTTGATTCGTTGGTTGATTCTTTGCTCTGATACCACTGTTCCACAGGTCTTGGTCTTCTTGTTCCAGGAACAATCAAACAATCATCATGTAATCAACAACCATTCAATGAATCAATAAAAGAAACAAAGAAGATGCGTTAAACCCTTTATAACTGATATTATAAAACTGAATTGGGTTGATTTGTTTACAGATTTCTAAACCTATTTATACTAGATGAAGTGGCACCATTGGAAGAGAATACCGTTTCACCAAAAGTAATCGACACACCTAATTCTAAACGTTATACCTATTCTAAACGGTTTATAACCGTTTCTATAACCCAACCCATATACAAGTCGGTTTACAGGCTTATACATAACATAAGATACACTAAACTACCCTTATCTTTTAACTTTAACTATTGTTTTGTCATTATATTCCAACACTTAATAGTGAGAGTTACTGATATGCGTTGTCAAAATGCTCAAATAGAAACAAATGGTGCAGAAGATGGGATAAAGCTGTCATGGATACTTTGTGGGAGCTAAAATGAGCCTACCAATGTAAGAAGAATGTGGGGAAGATATGGATTGAATAAGATTTTCATGAATAGTTGTGGCTTTTACTTTTCAAATTCAAGGTTGAAGAAGGTATGCAATATGTAGTAGAGAATGGACCCTGGCTTAAATAATAAGCCTATGATTGTACAAGCCTTGGATCCTGACATAATATTGAAAAGAAAGAACCTGCAGTTCTTCCAGTGTGGGTAAATTAATGAAAATTCCTATGGAATGTTGGACTAAGAAGGGTATAAGTACTTTAGCTAGCAGTCCGGGGAAACCATTGATTATGTATGCTATGTTAACTCAAATGTGTAATCAAGGGGTGGAAAGGGTTGGTTTTGCTAGGGTTTTAGTGGAAATGAATGCTAACAAGGGATATCAGGGTCAAGTTGAAATTCACTATGTTGATAAGAACAAAGTGAAGCTCAAGACAAAAATTGCTAATGTGGAATACTCTTGGAAACGTGTCTGCTGTAATCATTTTAAAGTCTTTGGGCATAGTTTGTTGGAGTGTATAATTAAACCTAGAACTGAAGCAGGGTTAAAGGCAAGACAAAATAGCAAAAAGAATGAGAATGCAGAGGTTGATTCCATATATGCAAAAGAAAACAAGAATGTTGGTAATAATGATAGAGTATCTGAAAACCAGTTGAAATGGTATATAAGCCCAAGGAGAAAGTTAGAATGGTAGAAGGTAAAGAGAGTGTCGAAGGAAGATCAAGGAATTAAAGGAGACAAACCTATTCTGCCTGAAAATAAGAATACAAATGGAAGTCCAAGGATCTGGAAAGTAAGTCAAAGCACTATGGAATCTCTGAATGTCAATAAGAAAAAATTTGCTGTGTTGCTGGAGAATTATGATGAAGATTTCCCTACTTTGTTAACAGCCCAGAAACTAAAGACTATGGAGAGTTATATTAAGAAAAAGAAGAGACCAAGTAATGATGAATTCAATAGTTGGAGTAAGGATATGCAGTTATATTTTCAAGACAAATGGAAAGAGACTATGATGGATCAAAAAGAGGTTCAAGAAGAAGATCAAGAAGATGTGTTTGATGATTATACTGATATTGCTAAGTTTGTGAAGCAAAATGAAGTGGGTCAGTGTAGTCATATTATACTTAGAGAAGAATTGGATGGTGGGCTGTTTAACGCATGTAATATCATGGATTGTAAAATTTCTTCATGGAATGTAAGGGGTCTAGGTAAGAAGACTAGACAGAAAGAGGTTAAGGATTTCAGTTATATGAACTGTCCATGTATCAGTTATATGCAATTGGACAGGTAAATTTCTATCAGCATTGGGTTTGGTTTCAAAGTTCTTGGTATTGTGACCATCAGTATATTCTTAATATAACTGATTTCATTATTCTTATTATATTTTGATTTAAATGTATGTTAAGGGAACTGTTACAATAGATGTTTCATTTGATTCAGGTCTATTTATTAGTTACATGTTAAACATAAACAATTCTAGTATCAGCGACTAGATCTATATATTTATCAATTAAACATACATAAACTGCAGGATCTTCATGAGCTGCTGTTTTAGAAAGTAGAGATGGCCTCAGTTATCCTGCCGATTTGTATATTGAAGGTACCGATAAGCATTGGGGTTGGTTTCAAAGCTCTTTATTGACAATTGTTACAATCATGACCATCAGTATATTCTTAATTTAACTTATTTCATTATTGTTATTATATTTTCATTATATGTGGTAGGAAAAGCTCCATATTCTGGACAGTTATAATGCATGGATTTGTGCTCAATGAGGGGTAAAAATGGATTTGTGCTCAATGTTGTTGATCCACGTACAGTGATTGAAGGAGGGAAGAATCAAGAGGTTAGTGGTCATCTAGCTATAAATAAAAATCATAATATTGCTTAATAGTATAGAAAATGTTTTTTATTTGTTTCTCCAGCAAGAACCTTTGTATGGAGCATATATGTTTGTGTCTCAAGTGTAGATTTTACAGGAGACATTCAGATTGGACCTCAAGTCCTCCATCAAATGTCAGACATCTATAGAAAACTAAGAGGGACTTTGCAGTTTCTTTTGGGAAATCTTCATGATGGGATAGTATGTCTTTTTTGTTTTCCAAATATTCCTCAATGTGCTTTTCGTTTAAATACAGTTAATGCATTAGCTTATATCGTGCTTTTATTTTGTAGGCAGAAAATTCTATTGCGTATCACGATCTTCCAGAAATCGATCTACATGCTCTGTTTCAGCTTGAAAACATATGAATTCTACAAAATATGCCAGGTGAGGTGTTGTTTTACTTGATACATGGTTTCTGATTTTTTTCATACTAACTGGATTCATTTCGTTTCAGTTGATTCAACGTTTTGCTATTGTTGATCTCTCAAATTTCTACTTTGATGTTGCCAAAGATCGCCTTTATGTTGGGTAAGTTTTTTCTTTTATAATATAATGAAACTTGATTGGTTTTATATTCAAATTAGTTGATTTTGAGACGTTGGTTCTGTTTCAGTGGTGCTTCAAGTTTTACAAAGAGAAGCTGTCAAACAGTGCTTGCAGCTCATTTCTCTCGATAGTGAGAGTAATTGCTCCAATTCTACCTCATTTAGCTGAAGACGTGTGGCAAAAATATTCCTTTCAAATATAGCATTGACAACATTGATGTAGCCAAATTTGTTTTTGAGTCAAAATGGCCCGAAGTCAATGAAAGATGGCTTGCCTTTCCTGAAAAGATATTGATTTTTGGGAAAATATACTTGAGGTAACTACAATTATGTCTTGTTGATAACATATCTGTGAATTTTGATTTTATTTTAATAATCATCTATGGTATAATAATTTTGAACTTGTGTGCATCTGATTTGTATGAATTTGTTAGTTGAGAACTGAGGTAAATAAAGCTTTGGAGACCGTTCGCACGGTGTTAAATAATATGAAGGACTAGTGTTGTCAAGTGTGAAAGTCTTATAGAAGGTTTATGTCTAAAGTGAAGAAAAGAGAAGTGCAAGGAATTAAGTGAAACATGATAGAGTATTTAAGCTCTTATCCTGCTTAGGGTTTCATATCTTCTCATTCAGTTGTTTTTTATCTCTCTGATATTTCACACAGTTGTCTTTGTTAGTCTTTGATATCAATCTTGATATCTGTTAGTGTTTTGTATCAAGATCAATCTCTTTATTTGATCTTGTAGTCTGAGTGTTGAGTGATCATTGTAGTGAGTTGGCTGGTGTCTTCCTTGAAGAGATCAGTTTTGTTTCTGTGTATTTGTACTGGTAAGCACCCAGTTGGGGACTTATCTTCTTACATTGTTATAATAAAAAATACACCAAAGGGTGGTTGGCTGGGTGTAATTGTGGATTGTTGTGTGCTCTTGATCATTTTTACATGGTATCAGAGCGCACGGTTCTGATATGGTGGTTTTGAGATTCTAGGATTTCTAGGGTTTTGAAGGTTTTTTGGGGTTTCTTGCAATTGAAGGTTTAATTGGTTAATTGAGGCTGTTTTCTTAACGGCCGTGATTGATTGATCTATTTGGGATTAGATCCGTGAATTTGTGGGTTTCTTGATTAGGGTTTTAAAACCTTAATTTGGAAATTTGGGATTTGTGTCCTGGTGGTTTCTTGGTGGTTTTGGGCCCGTTCTTGGTTGCAATCTCACTAGACTAAGTGAATCTAGTGATTTTGTGTTTCATTCCGCTGGTATCTCACTGTAAGTGTGTTTCTCTCCTTTAAGATAACATTTACTTAGTCAAGAAGGTGCAAACAGAGTGGTTAACACCTTGACTTGCCACCGTGAGTGGTACGGAAACCTGCTCTGGCCACTCTCAGTCTTCTTGGCTGGTATCTTGTTAATCTTGGGTGTGCGTATAGATTTTTTTTAGTTGTACTGTGTCTAGGTTGAAGGAGGATAGGATTTAGGATTAAGAAGTTGTGTTGAGATAGTTTTGTTTGTTATTGCTGTTGGTTGTTTGCTGTGGTTTGTTTTCTTGGTTGATTCTTGTTCTGTTTTCTGTTGTTCTTGTTATTTGTTTATCTCTTTGTTATTATGGCTATTGGTGATCCTAGTGGTAGTAATTCTGAAGTCTTAATTAGTAATCTTGATGCTGGTAATCCTTTTCATATTCAAACTAATGACAATAGTGGTACTGCTCTTATTCCATTTAAACTTGTTGGAACTGAGAATTATAGAATATGGTATGGTACAATGAAGTTAGCTTTACAATCTAGGAATAAGTTTAGCTTTGTTGATGGTTCTTGTGTTAAGGAATCTTATTCTACTAGTGATGTTCTTGCCGCCCAATGGGATAGGCGTAATGCTATTGTTTTAACATGGCTGATGAATTCTGTTTCTCAAGATGTTTATATGGGTCTTATTTAGTCTGATAATGCTGCATGTGTGTGGAAAGAATTACAAGAAACATATGATAAAGTAGATGGTTCTGTACTTTATAATCTTTTGCAGAAAATTAATTGTGTTAAGCAAGGTGGTACTTCTATTGCTGATTATTATCAAAGGCTTAACTCCTTGTGGAGAGAGTTTGATGCTTTGACTAAATTGCCTGTCTGTGTGTGTGAAGTTAAGTGTTCTTGTGCTGCTAGTAAAGAGCTAGATCTGCATAAACAACTCATGAAGTTGATGCAGTTTCTCATGGGCCTTGATGATTGTTATCAGCCTGTGAGAACAGCTCTCTTAACCAGGGATCCTCTCCCTGATGTTAAGGATGCTTATATCACTGTTTCTAGAGAGGAATCTCACATATGTATTCCTGAGTCCTCTAGTGCTACTGAGACTAAACTTAATGCTTCCTCTTTTGCTGCTAAATCTTTTAACAACAATAGAAGGGTGTTTAATAATACTAATAATAACACTAGAGGAACTAATTCTACTGCAAATACTGCTAATAGAGGTCCTAATCCTAATCTTAATTGTAAAAATTGTGGTAAGATTGGACATACTATTGAAAGATGTTATGAAATCATTGGTTTTCCACCTGGCTTTGTTAAAAATAATAATCAAGCTAAACAAAACGGTTTTAGGCGAAACTATAATGTTAATGTTGAGAATAAACAGTCTGAAAAACCGTCTACCACTTCATCTGCTATTACTATAGGTGATGATGAAAAATATATACATATTAAAGTAAATAAACGCAGCGGAAAACATCACCAACAACGGATCCATATAGCCATATGATCAATCAAATAAAACAAACAAAAGGTTTATACCTTTGAAGCGTGAATCCGGTTGCAATACACCAATCACCACCACGAAAGGAATCAAGAAACCAAAAGACCAATGATGTTGGCCTTTCCCAATGATTGAAACACACTACACGTCAAGCAATCACCCTTTGATGCTAGTCTAACCTTTTCACCTACACCTTGCAAAAGACTACAATAGAATTGGCAAGAGAAGAGATCAAAACCAAAATCACCTATTTTGGAGATGTGTGTGTGGCGTCACATTCAAAGGGAGGGGAGGAGTATTAAGAAGCTAATTGTAACCTCCTTATTCATAATCAATTATCATAATGACCATTAATGATAATTGATGTCAATATTCAAGTTACACATTAGGTCCTTCAAAGTCCAAAGTCTCCTCTATTTACCCCTATGTGGCCGGCCATACATAAAGCCTTCAATGGGCATGCCCATTGTTGGCCCGAGTCCTGAAACACAAAGTCTAACTTGATGTTTAATGGCCCGTTATTGATCCCGAGTTGTGAAGGTTATTTATAATGTAAATACGATAAATACATTATAATAAATGGTGTCTAAGTGTATATGTTTGTGACCCCATAGGCTCACATATGACTAGCCATATAATTATTTATTATGATACGAGCATACTCCAACAGCTCCCACTGGACGTCATAATAGTCAAGTAATTATACAAGCAATGGTTAGCGTCTAGCAACACGCCAATGCCCCTAGTGATATGTGAGGTTTCTCAAACGTTTCATTAAATGGTTTATATGTCATATATCCCTTTGTTTCAGATACCATGTTGAACTTTAGACATGGATCAAAAGTCATTCTAATGGTTCAACTATTATGTTTTCGATCTTGATATTGAACAAGATTACCAAGTGAATTAAGATTCATCTTAATCTCATTTGGGTACGGCCATACAAACATCTGTTCAAATCATTGAGGGGCCCAGTAGTATCTAACTCCAAACCATGTGGATGAAAAAATCCTATTTTGACTGCAAGTGTCATTCATGTGCTTCAAATCATTCCTGATAGTAGCCTTTATAACTACCTTGTTCAGAACAGCTTTTAACCATATCAAGGAATGAAACTCCACACATGCAAGACCTGCTTGCATCTCAAGTATAAGGATAATAGACATAACCATTTTCAAGATTCACTATTAAACGCCGATCCATGCAGTGAATACTCGTAGGTTGGGTCAGTCCAATGTTCATCACAATGAACAACATGTGAGTTTGGCAAATAGTCACCAACACGCTCACAATTGCCTTAATTCGATGATACTCCCGTATCGTCAACCGGCAATGGACAATTTTAGAATAAATAAATTATTCATGGATTAAACATGCAAATATAGAACACAGTAGTAAGAATGAAGACGACCATACCAGGTATTTCAATTCATTATATAATACGACTGCATAATGTTCCATTATCCAAATACTATAAACAGATATGCATAAGACTACATATAGATCGGAAATCGGAGTTCCCACCATGATCAAATTATGTTGTTCAAGACAACAAGTAGTCATCTGAGTAAACCTTGAGAATACTTGTTTCAAAATCCATGAAAGGTATGATGATTGTGCTTTTGTATGTGTGCATTCAAGTACAATACGAGTATTGCAACAATGCATTCCATATGGTGTTTGAAGCTAGCAAAACACCTACTTTAGACATTCATCTAAACAGTTTCTCAAACTGTAAAGTATTCTTATTCTTTTAATGTATAATGCATTAATGCTCTCAGTTGAGCACATCTAGTCAACAATGTCATCATACATGATGATATGCTATCATGACTAGGTTTGAGCATCATTTCAGTTAAATAAGCATCAATGTATGCAAACAAAACAGAGATCTTCAAATATCCGTAAATGTTGAACATATATTTGGTCCTTTGTAGGTCCATTAGAATGTTAATTTAACAATTATCTAATGACATTCACTTAGATATTTGTTGTTATCAACTCATCTTGCATTCATGCAAATGATATAATTAGTCCAATGCACAATATGATATACAAAATGAATCCTTTAGTTAAACTTAAGGTTTCTATTCATGGTTTCAATCTCATCAGGTAAGATTGATTATTGAGACTCCCCTCAATAATGTTTCATATTGTGTCAGACTTAATAACCGCTTATGTTTATTCAAACAAACATATGTAACAAGGTTGCATGTTTTATTTTCTAAAACTCTCAAGAGAAACTTCATTCCAAACTAAGGAATAAATTCTAGCTTAGATGGAATAATGTTTCTAATACGTTATCAACATATGATATTTAAGAAAATAAATGCAGTGCTCCCACTTGCTCTTAGTGTACTTCATACTGATCTTATTTTAATCAAAATTAAATTAATGATTTTATGGTAAACTAAAGATCTCAGCTCGAAGATGCATGATCTAATCCATACTTGGATTCTTGTATCTTGTAGACATAATAAAGATTATATAGATTCATAAACCTTTTTGAATACACATCGTCCTCGCAAATGTATTCAATAAGAAAAGAGTTTTGAAATCCTATTGTCATATTTCATTTACATGAATACAAGTATGACAATTCATCATCTTTATACATTTAATATTTGCAGGTAGGAAGATTTAATCATAGTCAATTTCTTGAGTATGAGTAACTCCTTTCACTACTCGTGAATTAAATGTGTGTACAAGTTTGTCCTTTTGAGTCTTCTCATTGAGACTCATTTTTAACCTCACAGTCTAACTGATTAGTAAGAGATCAATCAAGCTTCATGAGTGATTGTCTTCCACGGACTGCATCTTATCATTCATAGTTTTGAGCCATTCATCAGATTCAAAATCTGATAATGCAACTCTATAGTTAGCAGGTTCACAATGACCCTCTAACTTATATCCCTTAGCATTGATATAAGACTATATCATTCAGGTGCAAGAAGTATCCTTTCGGATCTATGAATGAGAGATATCATACTATGGTTTAACATTGTTGGAATCACTCCTAAACTATATTTCAAGTGTTAGTGATTCATATGTAATAGTTAGCTTAATTAGGCCTTTATGTTTGTTATTAAGCTAAGGCTTGTGTAGAAGGCCCATAAGCCTTGGCCCAAGCCCATAAGAAGGGAAGGAGTCTAGAAGTGTTGCCCTAGCTCCTTGCCCTATAAATACCTCTTGTAAACCTTCTATTGAAGGTTGGTTGTTCACATTTACATTTTACTTAAGCTTAACTTTTCTGTCATTGTTTACGCGTAGAGTGTGTGTTTTCATCCGATCATCTCTCTTCTCTATTTCTTCATATTGATGCTTGTGTTACTAATATGTTGACCTAACAGTGGTATCATTCGCCAAATAGTTGGGTGAAAAGAATTTGTTTTTTTGAAGCTTTTGGTTTTATGCGTAAGTCACGGTTCAAAAACTTGTTCACGTTTAAAAACTCATTTTTTTACACTTTTCAATTCAAGATTCTTGTACTTTCAACGTTATTAAGTGTTAAAATTTCAGTTTTAAGCAAAAAGTTTTGAACTTTACGTGTTTTTCCTTAATTTTAAGCTCGTTTTTATACGCGTGTTCATCTTTACGCGTAAGGTGTTTCTACGTTTTGGATCATTAAGTTTCACACTTTTGTGTTATTTTGGTGATATTGAAGCTGTTTCATCACAAAAAAACTGGTTTAGAAACATCATTGGGCAGAAATCGTTTTTGGTTAATTTCTACAAGTAAGAAAACCCTAATCTTACGCGTAACTTTTCCGTGGTTTGATCTTCAGTTTTCGTGGTTTACTCAGTGTTTTCTTGCTTGGATAAGCCTGAAAACACTTCGACTATTGGATATCTTTTACACTGTGATAGTGTAAAAGATCTTTTGGGCAAAACCCTATTTTTACGCATAAACTCAAAGCTTACGCATAGAACTCATTACGCATAAGATTTGTCTTACGCCTAAGCTCTGTCTTACGCATAAGCTAATCCTATGCCTAAGTTTTCTATGCTTAACTTTCAGTTTACGCATAACTTTAGTGTTTATCAATTCTTCCGCGTAAGCTACTCCTACGCGTAAATATCACTTTTACGCGTAAGTTTGGTGTTTTTACGCTTAAGTATTACTTTGCCTACACTTGGTTTCAACGCCTAAGGATACTTCATCAACAACGTTTCATTCAACTACAAAGATCCATTTAACAACACAAGTTTTCAACATGTCTCAACCTCCATACTCTAACTACTTTCCTTACATGTATAATCAACTACAACAACAACAACAACAACTAAGTCCACAACATCAACAATTCAATCAACAACAAAAAATTTATCAACAACAATTTAATCAACAACATACTCCACAAATGGTTCAACCACCACCTAGTCTTCAAGTACAACCTTACACAAACTTCTACAATCAACATCCGTCCAGGAGTACTATGAAGGAACCGACATGGTTTGGCAAGATGTGTGAAGCCTTAAGCAGCCAACAATCAATTCATGAAGCTGGCTCACTTGATAGACCTCCAATGCTCACTCCCGGAAATTATGATCAATGGGTGATAAGGTTCTTTAGGTTTTGTGATCTAAAGAAGCCACATGGAAAGTTCTTAAAGAAGGTCATTATGGAAGGTCCATTTCAAATGCCTATTGTTGTCACACCCGCAGATCCAGTTGCCAATCCACCAAGAGATCTCATCACCAACATTGCAACTATCTCGGACCTCACCGCCGATGAACTTCTCCATTTTGAAGTCGATGAACTTGCAATGCAATACATCCTTTAGGATTACCCAATCAATCCTTCAAAGTGTTGATGCTCAAAAGATCGCTAAAGCAATGTGGGAACATATTCATATTCTTATGGAAGCACAACACTCAATCAAGAAGACATGGAATCCAAAATCTACTTGGCTTATGAACACTTCATGATTGAACACGAGAGACATTAGAGTCATATCATCATCGCTTTGGACATCATAAATTATTTGGACAAACACAACATCATCATGCCACGAATTGTCACAACACTAAGTTCCTAAGTAGTCTTGGTCCGGAATGGGAGAAGTATGTCATTTTTCTCCGTCAAGCTAAGAACCTTCATCATGCTTCATACGGATTGTTGTACGACTATTTGAAGCCTCACCAAAAAGAAGTTGACAAAGAAAGGGCTATCCGTTGACTCCCGACTCCACAGTCACTTCCGGACAATCAACAACTTGCTTTGTGGGCTCAAACTAGTATTCTTCCTCAACCCGCTCCTCAACCAACTACAACAATTACACCATATAATCCGTCACAGCAACATTCACAAGAAACTCAATTGGTTCCATACAACAACAACACTGATCAAGCACTTTATAGTGAATCAAATGAGGACACTGAAGCTTTTGATTCCTTGCAGCAAGGATTTGTCATGATTGCTAGAGCCTTCAGCCGATACTCAAACAAATCCAACAATCGCATTTGTACCTCATCAAACACAAGGAATCAGGTTGTGGTTAACAATGGACGAGTTAAAGTTCAGAATCGTGGTAATGTTCGCCAGATGGGAGGTGGACAAGGGTTTAATGCTATAGGAAGGAATAACATGGGTGCTCCGCAACAACAAAGAGCTCAAGTGGTTGAGCAGGGAATGCTCGAAATGGGGTTAATGGTCTTCGTTGTCATAACGTAATGAGAAGGGTCATCGGCTAATGCATGTCCTAAGCCAAGGACAAGAGGCGTGCTTATTACAAAGAGGCGTTGCTTTAGCTCTCAAGGATGAAGCTAGTGGAACTCTTACCAACAAGGAAGCAGCTTTATGGCGTATGCATTCGATGATGATATGGAGGACTTGCGGTAATGCGGCAATGATGTTGATGGCACAAATGCAAGCTCTACACATGAGTGACACAGCCCAGTGTATGACATCGACGGCTTGTCTCAGGTACCGGATCAAACCATACTCATTAATCATCTGATATCTCAGCCAACATCTGAATCCGACAAGGCTCAGAATGTTCAACATGAGCCATCCACATCTCAGTATGATGATACTCAACTAGATCCAGTAGTTATATTTGACGATCAAGATAACCTTATGGTTAATATTGATAATCAAGTTGACTCCGTGGTTATATTTGAGGATCTAAAGAATGATCATGTTGAGACTCACGTTGAACAAGATGAACTTTTGTCTTATCGAGAAATTAAGCTCCTGACCTTAACTAAAGACCAAGAATATCGTTTGGAATTTTGCACGGAATTAAAAGATAAAAATGCACTGTTAATTAGGGATAATGAATGCTTAGTTAGACAAATCAACGTTTTTAAAACTCAAAAAAGCGTGAAAAAGGTTTTGAAGTCGCTTTGCTAAATCTCATCAAAACAAAAATCATTAGAACGATGAATCGTGATCTAGCCACATCCAAGAATGCTTTGTTGTCTCAAATAGAACAACCGAAACATGAACATAAACAACAACTTAACACTCTTACTTTGAAACTCAAAAGCCAAGGTGAGTTGTTAACTTGTCAAAACAGTTCTCGAGTACAAAAGCATTCCACAAACGAATAGACGCCCATCTTGAGGAAATTGTCGACTTACGACACAAAATCAAAGAGTTTTGAACTGTTGTTTATAAACATGGTGAATCAATCACAACGATTCAAAAGTTTACTTTCAAACCAAATCCAAATGGATATGGACCGAATCTTGCGATTACAAACCTAATTTTTCTAATGAGCATTCAAACCAAATCACGAAGTTTACGGTGCGAACATAGAATTGATGATTCAATTATGACTGTTGTTGAATATAATCGCATGGAGGAGTTAGATGCAGATGACGAGAGTCGGTCAAAAATGGAAAATGTTGTTTTTAACAAACCATTTAACTATTCAAAAGCCGTAACTTTTGTCACACAATAAGATACTTCCAACAGACCTTTGGTCATCACACCAGTTTCTAATGTTAGTCCCCAACCCAATGGTGCACAAGTTATTGGTCCTTTACCTTCACTTAGTGAAGTAAAAATGAAAGCCGAAAGTTGTCGAGTTATAACATACTTTGACACTTTCTTATCTGACATCAAAATTTTGGAACGTGAGATTGAATTTCATTCTGAAATAAAAGTTGAACATTTTCAATCGCCTCTGGCGCGAGAACAAAGAGATATTCTTCAGAAAAGAATTTTACCCCATGTAAAAAATTTGAAAACATGTGCACAATATTGGGAAAGGGATTTTCACAGGGAGCTTTGATTAATGAAAACAGTTTTCGAGAAAACAGAAACATCGATTTCAAATACTAAACGTAAAAAGAAATTGTTAAGAAAAGATGTTGATCGACTCTTGGAAGATGTTATCTGTGCTAATATCCATAATATTGTGTTGTCTCATACTATTGTTGATGCATCTAATTACATCTTTGCTGATACTGTTGATTCTGTTGAAATTGTTGAGAATACTGATAATGTGCTTCAGATCGAGTCTTTAAAAGTTGAAAATGAACGATTGTCAAACGAACTTTCAAATGCAAAACATCGTCTTCAATGGTGTCAAAAAGATATTCACGATCAACAACTTGCTTTTCAAAACAAAATTGCCCAGTTGCGTTCTAAATCTTCTGATCCAAAACTTGAGCAACTGGATGATCAAAACATGTCTTTTAAATGTCAAATCTCAAAATATGAACAAGAACTTGCAAAAGTTAAAAAGGAATTTGGTGTCATATTTGATTTACTCAAACAGACTCGTGATGAAGCATCAAACGAACTTGATCATTATCTTGCTCACACTAAAGAAGTCATGTATGTTTATGGAAATCTTCGTTCTAAAAATCAGGATTTAGTACACATTATCATTCACTTAAGAGAGAAGTTAGGAAAGTATGAACAAGTTCAGCCTAGCATCATTAAGAAACTTGCACCTGTAACACTTAGAAAAAATGACACTAAAATGCCTACTGACAAATCACAAGATACTAATGTGCTTCCATCTACTGAAACAAGACTAGTTGCCTCTTTTCCCAACGTCCGCACTTCACAGCCTAGGAGCAATACAAGGAAGAATAGGAAGTTGCGACCTAAGAAAAGAACAATAAAGAATGCTGAAGTAGAAGAACACCGTAGGACTTTGAATAAGACTCATGTTGCAACCACTTTAGATATTGCATTTGACAAATGTAATGGAAAAAGTGTTGTAACGAATGTTGAACCTTTAAGTACTTTTGATATTGATCAAAGCTTCTTGTGTTATATGTCGTAAAAGTATGCTTTCGATT
Organism: Chrysanthemum lavandulifolium; assembly: GCA_022545495.1. Taxonomy (NCBI): domain Eukaryota; kingdom Viridiplantae; phylum Streptophyta; class Magnoliopsida; order Asterales; family Asteraceae; genus Chrysanthemum; species Chrysanthemum lavandulifolium. The sequence continues at coordinate 269,860,742 of CM040240.1, forward strand.
GTCATGATAAATGTGTTGCTAAGGCTATCTTGTCTCGCTTACGGAATCCTAAGATACGGAATACCTCTAGGCCCACTAATGCTTGCTAAGTCCGTGCTTGGTAAACCGCCTCTTTAGATTCTAAAAAGCGAATTGATGTCCCAGCTCCAGATGTCACCTCCAGGAAAGTAGTACCACCTAGTGCATTCACTAAGACTAAAGCTAAGACTAGTTGGAGATGGCGAAATGGATACATAATACACTAGGATTTAAATGGATACCTAAAATCATTGATGTGTGTATTTCAACAATAATTGCTTCGAACCCTCTAACTCTTCGGGTTCCACATCTACTTCTATTCCATTTGTGTAAATCTGTGTAATGCGGTGATACAGACCATCCTTTGGATTGTTGATAGCGGGTGTTACCGACACATGACAAGCAACCTTAAATCATTATCAAACTTTGTTGCAAAGTTCATTGGCACCGTCGATTCGAATGATCACTTGCAGACTATCATGGGCTACGGAGATTACATCAATGGCAACATCGAAATTAGCAGGGTTTATTATGTGGAAGGCCTCGGTCACAATCTCTTTGGTCAGTTCTATGATGGAGATTTGGAAGTTGCTTTTCGGGAGAAAAATTGTTTCATTCGTGATCTACAAGGAAACGATCTTATGTCTGGCACCCGCAATTCTAGTCTCTATACAATCTCAATGCAAGACATGATTGCTTCATCTCCCATCTGTCTACTCTCAAAGGCTACATCTACAAAATCTTGGCTATGGCACCGTCATCTCTCACATCTAAACTTTCAAACCATAACTAACCTTGCTCGACGCAAACTTGTTGAAGGTCTCCCGAGATTCCGGTATTCTAAAGATCTCCTATGCTCAGCTTGTGAACAAAGGAAAAGCACTCATGCTCATTTTTCTTCAAAGGTGGAACACAGCTCTCAGCATGTGCTTCATCTTCTTCACATGGATTTGTATGGCCCGATGCGTGTGCAGATGATTAATGGCAAACGCTACATCTTGGTAATTGTTGATGACTACTCAAGATGGACTTGGGTTTATTTTCTTGAAGTAAAGATCAAGCTCCACGATGATCATCACCTTTCTCACGAAAATTCAAATTCGACTCCGAACACCGTCGGACAAATTCGAGCAGACAAAGGAACCGAACTTGAATCAAACTCTTCGTGAATATTATGAGAAAGTGGGAATTGAGCATCAAACATCCATTGCACGTACCCAGAACAAAACGGAGTTGTTGAAAGACGAAACCGTGCGTTAGTAGAAGTGCCGAAACAATGTTAATCAATGCTAAACTTCAGTTACTTGTGGTCAAGTCGTCTCAACAAAGATGCTACACTCAGAACCGTTCAATGATTACAAAACGTCACAACAAAACACCTTTTGAGCTTATCAACAACCGAAAACCGAATCTCAAACACTTTCATGTATTTGGATCCCTTTGCTATCCGAATGATGATCGTGATGACTTTGGTAAGCTCAAAGCCAAAGCTGACATTGGAGTCTTTATTGGATATTGTGAGAATTCTAAAGGTTACCGGATCTGGAATCGTCGTACAAAGCAAGTTATGGAAATAATTCATGCAAATTTCGATGAGCTTACGAGATATGGCTTGAGCATAACAACTTGGAACCCGGTCACAACCGTTTAAACTTCCTCAAACCCCATCATCGGTGAACCAAGCCCCGACTTACTCGTCAACAAATGGAAAGGCTATTTGCTCCTCTGTTCGGTGGCGATATTGATGAACGTGCTCGGTGTATCCAATGTTTCACCGCTCAACCCCGATCATACTCTTATACCGATACACCGCTACAACAACTCATTGAAGAAGCACCACCGATTTACTCTACTACAACAGTTGAACAAATTGCTTCCAACGACGAACCAACCGATGATGTTCTAAACAATGAAGTACCCCACTGCAGATTTTGATCCAATGCGTTCTTTAACCCGTTTGCTAATGAAGCTACGCTGCACTGATGTTCGGAATCATCTACAAGCCATTTGAATCCTCCCAATCTGCATAATGTATATCAACATCAACCTCTACACATCATTGGACAAAAGACCATCCTCTTGAGAATATAATTAGCAACCCGAATCAACCAACGTACGAGACAACGTCTTCGCACGATGGTGAACATTGCATTTATGCACTCACCGTCTCGCTAATCCGAACCTAAAACATTAAGGACGCAATGACAAAAGACAATGGATTGAATCCATGCAATAAGAACTCAATCGGTTTAAACGTCTTGAAGTATGGGAATTGGTTGAAAGACCAACGGGGATCTTACAAGGGTAAAGATATCACATTTTGAAATGTCAATGATGTTTCATATCGAACTTAAAATACTATACAATAGCAAAAGCCTTACAAAAATACTCAAGAGAAAACATAAATAACTAAACTTCAAAATAAATCTAAGATCTCTATAATCAAATCTCGCCTCGTATCTACTCTCAACCCGGATCGGCTATCCCATAAGCTTATCTTGAGCGCTTAATACCGCCGCAGAAAAGAAAAGTCGGTGAGCTTACAAAGCCCAAAGAATGATATAACGAAACAAAAGCTAAACAAAACAAGATATACAAATGACGAAATCAAAATAAAATAATGATAAGGGATCTTTAGGATTCTCGGAACTCAACATACGTAAATCCAAACAACCACATAACAAGTTAAACATCTCATAGCACATTGATGACACGAACACAAACACATCGAACAACCACACATTCAACATATCAAGAATAACAATTTACTTATAAACCAAACAAAGAGTCTAATGACTAACAAAAGCAGCTTACCAACAATTAAACATAGCATTCAACAAATTAATTAACCTTCACTTAACACACTTAATTCAATATTGCGTGAAATAAAAATAGCAGTTCAAATCATGGCAGTCTCACAAATAAATAGAACATAGTAGACAAACTATAATTAAAAAGACCCAACAAAACATAACATACCCATTAGCAATTATCAAAACAACTATCATAAACTAAACCAGTTCTCAGATCAAATCCTATCATCAGCTGAGTCCAAACATGGCAGGTCACATAGGCAATAAAACACTAACGTATAAGCAAAGTTCCCAAAATTAACTGATCAGACTATACATATAAAGCTTATAGAATACTAACTATCACACTAACACATTCATCCCACAGTTCAACGAATTCACATAACAGAAACTTAACATGACATCAGATGACAGCATGCAAATCATATTTAAACATGTTAATCATAACCTAGCATAGTAGACGGTAGTCACATAATCATACAAAAGCATAACCATATATAATAACATATAATAAGCCGAGCACATAATTATTAACACTTGAACATACCGAATCATAATCAGAATACTTAACATAGAAATAACAGATAAAGATTTAGTTAACTACCACGAGCCCAGAACATATCATATCAAAACATCATAACTATATAAAGACAATCTCAAAATAATACGGAGTAGCGAGCTCCCGAGTTTTATGAAGATCGTGTGCACACGACATCATTCATCTAAACAAATCATATCGGACAACGGATCGGATCTAGGATGCATCCATACGCCCACAAACATATATAGGTAGTATAATACAAACCGAGCTCATAACAAATAACGAGATAAGGGACGTGGCAGAACTTCACTCTACTGCCCTAGAGTCATGTCAGAGGTGCATCACTGACACGGACATGGAACCCCCATGACTAGGTATTATTTGGCTCGGGTGTCAAACTAACTTAGGTCAAACAAAAGTTCAATCATAACATAAGTCTTAATCAAACACATGGTTCAGCAGATAACATATCACTAACTCATATCATAAGGTTCACATTCAAATATAATAAGGTTCAACAACTTCGCATATCAAAGTCTTCATAAACATAAAGTTAAGTCAGGTATCTCATAGTTCCATAAAACATAAGTTCAGATAAGCAACAAATCACACAATCAGGAAAGGGTTCATAGCAATGGCATTGGAAACCCTAATAAGTAAAATGGAAATACTAACGAAAGAACATCATAAGGAACCTTTACTAAGAAGGTCAGAATATATGTACGATAACATAAGTGTCTTAAGGTAAGACAGAATATCCGTACCTTAAAGCAATTGAGAGAAAAGTAACGAATGAACGAATACGAAGATGTAACGTCGCGTCTCCTCCAACGAATCTACACGGATTATGATTTATTTAATATTTATTAGCATCATTAATATTATAATGGATTTATCGCATTAATACTTTTAGAGTTGTCAGGATATTCTCATTTTAGTGACAGACGAAATCACAACATTTTAGGGTATTCCTCATTAATTCACCAACTTCCTATTTAGGTTCTAGGGTTTCCCATACTCTTTAAATATTACTAAATACGCATTAAATTCACATATTACTTCTTTCAATGATTTTCACTTTGACCTAAACGTAAATGATAACAAACCGAAATTAACTTAAACTCATGCGTGTCTCTACAAAAATCAACTTACACTTGTTGAACCCATAATTACTCAGAATTTCAAATTACACCCTTGACATCTTTAATTTCACAATCTAACCTTACTTTATCAGATTTTACACTTTTAACCCAAAGGTTTTGAATTTACAAAATGTACCCTAATAAATTAAATACAATTCAAATAGCCCTTTAAATATCCAAAATTACATGTTTAACCCCCACACTTATTTTTATACGTTTAGGACCTTTATTTTACTGTTCACAAAAATAACCCTTAAGTTTCATAATTTACAAAACCAACTCAAAACTTTTATTTAGGACCGAATAGACATAATTCAAGTACAAACCCTAAACCTAGGTTTAACCCATCATTAGCTTATCATTATTACTTCATTTATTACCTTTAATGATTACAAGAAAACCCTAATTCATGCAAACCCTAATCGTTCCTTTTTAAATCTTTCCTTTTTCCATGCTTAATCGAACCATAAAACTCAATACAATTCACACAAGCTTCGAATTCATAAATATGTATTTTATTCAGGTCTTATAACATGTAATAGCTTCGGAAAAATCAATTCATGGTATTAAAATTATTATACACCCATTCGTTATTTGTATATGCTTTTAGGGTTTTAGATTCCAAATAATTCCATCGACTTATTAAACATGCATGGCTAATTTTTATGTGTTATATATGACTTATAGGGCTGAAAGTAACATTAGGAACATACCCTTGATGAGCTTGGATCGTTAGAACAAAAGAAGCCAAAAATCTCTACTCGCCGAAACCCTAATTGTCCCAAAAACTAACCACGACTAAAACAGCAGCTTAGGAACTCGAAAACTATTTTTCCCACCTTCTTTACCTTCAAACTTGTCCAAGAAAAATGGTCTCAAGCTCTAGAAACAGGAAATCGAATTGTTTAGGGTTTTGGGAGTCGGTTTTAGGGTTATCGGATATTAGGGATTATTAGGAACCGAATTTTGTATATATATATGATTTACTATTTTTCTTGTGGGCTTTATAATGTATTGGACTTAAAATAAATGGACTCTTAATAATATCAATTTATATTGGGCTTTTATTAATTAAATTCTTTTATAAAACTATTAATTATACACGGCTAATTATATAAAATACATAAATAATTTTAGAAAATTATAATCTATAAAATTAACTTTACAAAGTCATTCAAAATTTATTTGGGTCATATGTGATATTTCTTATAAGTTTTCTGAATTTACATAGATCATTTGGTATTCATTTATTTAATTATTCTTACTTTTGATCATAAGCGTATTTTGGTCTTTTGTGAATTTTGAAATTCGGTATTACAATTTCTTCCTCTAAAATGAAATTTCGTCCTCGAAATTGAGCAAGAAGGAATAGTACTGGCGACAAATGTGGATTTCAAACTTCATGGAATATATGATTTAATGCTAATCGTATACTTATTAAAGTATTAGCGATAATTGATGAGATAAAGAAAATTCAAAAACACAATCTAACTTATTTCGGTATCTAATGATGGAAACTATCATATGCATAGATGGAACGAATCCTAACGGTTTACTAATCGCAGGAGTATGTGGAGACATACAGATCTAAGGCAGGCATAACAATCTATAGGTTAACACAGATAATAACAACCTCCGATCCCACTGGTACAAAACTTATATGCAACAGATACCGACGAAAATCTCACAATTAAATACAGAGTCTCAACCCAATATGAATAGTACCAAATAACGGATACAAGGCAAATATCCATACACCTACCAACCACAGGCATTTCCCAGACGTCATATAATTTCAATAAGTTCAAATTATATGATCTCGGTATTATCACGTTGATCAGGCGTCATAATACTTGCATCACATAACAAGTTCTTATTGTCACTATATTTGGTCTCGGGTCATGACACAACACATAACAAATCTCCGAGCAAAACACACCATATAGAGATAATATACAGATAACAAGTAATCCTACTACAACAGGCCAAAACCACATGAGTATACCATCATAATGGTCATACCTAATCAAGCGATAATAAAACAACATCATATAGAAAATAAATGGCAGACGAAACTGATGAGGACTAACGGAAACTCAACGAATCTATCAGAAAGAAAACAACGAACAGGAACTATACTATCAAATTTGATTTATTCCATTAATCAAACAAAATTTTCAAAATCGTCAAAAGATGTACTCCCAAAATAAAACTCAATATCCTAAGATTTAATCGTCGAACGAAACAAAAGGACCTAACCCAAAATCAATGTCAAAACTTCTCATAACGAGGGCAACTACTCAGGAGCGCCAATTCCTATCCTTGTGTCGGATTGAACCTACTAGTAGCCGTAGACTCCAATTCCGACTCCACCTCGTATTCTTCCTCGGGTTCCTCTTCTTCCTCTTCCTCCTCGCTTATCCATCCGTTCTTGTTTCCTTCATCTTTGTGGTAGTAAGTTACTAGCAAAGCCACCTTCCGCTTCTCTCTTCCTCCTCCCAAGACACGATCTACAAAAGCATCAGATCGCGACTCTCACCGTCCTACTCCTTCATCCTCAACGAACTTGGGACACCTATCATGATACGTAGTGGTGAAACCTTGGTTGTCCACAACCTTAGTTTCATAATCCTCTACTACTTTTCCGTCCACTTCCTTCAAGGTCGACTTCTCCTCGATCGTGCATGGCCACATATAGGCGGAACTCGTACCCTCTTGTTGGTTCGCTTCACTCTACCAAACCTCGTCTGACCTTTAACAACAACAACCCCACTTCGTCTTCTCCTTATGTTGTCTAGCGGGTCCTTGATTGCTCCTATCGACGAACTAGAGCGACGGGAATAACCATCTAAAAGGACAATCAACTATTAGCAAAGTCTAAGTGCGGTAGGGAACGCAAAGAAAGTATGCGAAGGAAATCCTAAATCTACCCAATCCTCACGGTCATAGCCTAAGCTCTAAGGGTCCTAAAACCTGAGCTCGATACCATAAATTGTAACACCCCAACCCGACAAGGGTAAAGATATCACAAATATAGTTTCATATCGAACTTAAAATACTATACAATAGCGAAAGCCTTACAAAAATACTCAAGAGAAAACATAAATAACTAAAATTCAAAATAAATCTAAGATCTCTATAATCGAATCTCGCCTCGTATCTACTCTCAACCCGGATCGGCTATCCCATAAGCTTATCTTGAACGCTTAATACCGCCGCAGAAAAGAAAAGTGCTTGAGCTTACAAAGCCCAGTGAATAGATATAACGAAACAAAAGCTAAACAAAACAAGATATACAAATGACGAAATCAAAATAAAATAATGATAAGGGATCTTTTAGGATTCTGCGGAACTCAACATACAGAAATCCAAACAACCACATAACAAGTTAAACATCTCATAGCACATTGATGACACGAACACAAACACATCAGAACAACCACACATTCAACATATCAAGAATAACAATTTACTTATAAACCAAACAAAGAGTCTAATGACTAACAAAAACAGTTACCAACAATTAAACATAGCATTCAACAAATTAATTAACCTTCACTTAACACACTTAATTCAATATTGCAGCAGCGAAAATAGCAGTTCAAATCATGGCAGTCTCACAAATAAATAGAACATAGTAGACAAACTATAATTAAAAAGACCCAACAAAACATAACATACCCATTAGCAATTATCAAAACAACTATCATAAACTAAACCAGTTCTCAGATCAAATCCTATCATCAGCTGAGTCCAAACATGGCGGTCACATAGGCAATAAAACACTAACGTATAAGCAAAGTTCCCAAAATTAACGATCGACTATACATATAAAGCTTATAGAATACTAACTATCACACTAACACATTCATCCCACGCTTCAACGAATTCACATAACGAAACTTAACATGACATCGATGACATAGTATACAAATCATATTTAAACATGTTAATCATAACCTAGCATAGTAGACGGTAGTCACATAATCATACAAAAGCATAACCATATATAATAACATATAATAAGCCAGCACATAATTATTAACACTTGAACATACCGAATCATAATCGAATACTTAACATAGAAATAACAAATAAAGATTTAGTTAACTACCACGAGCCCGTAACATATCATATCAAAACATCATAACTATATAAAGACAATCTCAAAATAATACGGAGTAGCGAGCTCCCAGAGTTTTATGAAGATGCGTATTGCACACGACATCATTCATCTAAACAAATCATATCAGACAACAGATCAGATCTAGGATGCATCCATACGCCCCACAAACATATATAGGTAGTATAATACCAACTGAGCTCATAACAAATAACGAGATAAGGGACGTGGCGAACTTCACTCTCTCGCCCTAGAGTCATGTCGAGGTGCATCAACGACACGGACATGGAACCCCATGACTAGGTATTATTTGGCTCGGTGTCAAACTAACTTAGGTCAAACAAAAGTTCAATCATAACATAAGTCTTAATCAAACACATGGTTCAAATAGATAACATATCACTAACTCATATCATAAGGTTCACATTCAAATATAATAAGGTTCAACAACTTCGCATATCAAAGTCTTCATAAACATAAAGTTAAGTCGTATCTCATAGTTCCATAAAACATAAGTTCGGATAAGCAACAAATCACACAATCGTGAAAGGGTTCATAGCAATGGCATTGGAAACCCTAATAAGTAAAATGGAAATACTAACGAAAGAACATCATAAGGAACCTTTACTAAGAAGGTCGAATATATGTACGATAACATAAGTGTCTTAAGGTAAGACGAAATATCCGTACCTTAAAGCAATTGAGAGAAAAGTAACGAATGAACGAATACGAAGATGTAACGTCGCGTCTCTCCAACGAATCTACACGGATTATGATTTATTTAATATTTATTAGCATCATTAATATTATAACGGATTTATCGCATTATTACTTTTAGAGTTGTCGGGATATTCTCATTTTAGTTTACGACGAAATCATAACATTTTAGGGTATTCCTCATTAATTCACCAACTTCCTATTTAGGTTCTAGGGTTTCCCATACTCTTTAAATATTACTAAATACGCATTAAATTCACATATTATTTCTTTCAATGATTTTCACTTTGACCTAAAACGTAAATGATAACAAACCGAAATTAACTTAAACTCATGCGTGTCTCTACAAAAATCAACTTACACTTGTTGAACCCATAATTACTCAGAATTTCAAATTACACCCTTGACATCTTTAATTTCACAATCTAACCTTACTTTATCAGATTTTACACTTTTAACCCAAAGGTTTTAGAATTTACAAAGCGTACCTAATAAATTAAATACAATTCAAATAGCCTTTAAATATCCAAAATTACATGTTTAACCCCACACTTATTTTTATACGTTTAGGACCTTTATTTTACTGCTCACAAAAATAACCCTTAAGTTTCATAATTTACAAAACCAACCCAAAACTTTTATTTAGGAACGAATAGACATAATTCAAGTACAAACCCTAAACCTAGGTTTAACCCATCATTAGCTTATCATTATTACTTCATTTATTACCTTTAATGATTACAAGAAAACCCTAATTCATGCAAACCCTAATCGTTCCTTTTTAAATCTTTCCTTTTTCCATGCTTAATCGAACCATAAAACTCAATACAATTCACACAAGCTTCGAATTCATAAATATGTATTTTATTCAGGTCTTATAACATGTAATAGCTTCTGGAAAAATCAATTCATGGTATTAAAAATTATTATACACCCATTCGTTATTTGTATATGCTTTTAGGGTTTTAGATTCCAAATAATTCCATACGACTTATTAAACATGCATGGCTAATTTTTATGTGTTATATATGACTTATAGGGCTGAAAGTAACATTAGGAACATACCCTTGATGAGCTTGGATCGTTAGAACAAAAGAAGCCAAAAATCTCTACTCATGAAACCCTAATTGTCCCAAAAACTAACCACGACTAAAACAGCAGCTTAGGAACTCGAAAACTATTTTTCCCACCTTCTTTACCTTCAAACTTGTCCAAGAAAAATGGTCTCAAGCTCTAGAAACAGGAAATCGAATTGTTTAGGGTTTTGGGAGTCGGTTTTAGGGTTATCGGATATTAGGGATTATTAGGAACCGAATTTTGTATATATATATGATTTACTATTTTTCTTGTGGGATTTATAATGTATTGGACTTAAAATAAATGGACTCTTAATAATATCAATTTATATTGGGCTTTTATTAATTAAATTCTTTTTAAAACTATTAATTATACACGGCTAATTATATAAAATACATAAATAATTTTAGAAAATTATAATCTATAAAATTAACTTTACAAAGTCATTCAAAATTTATTTGGGTCATATGTGATATTTCTTATAAGTTTTCTACCAAGAATTTACATAGATCATTTGGTATTACATTTATTTAATTATTCTTACTTTTGATCATAAGGGTATTTTGGTCTTTTGTGAATTTTTCTTGAAATTCGGAAATCGAAGTATTACATTCTACGGTTACGTATTTGAGAATCCCGATGTCTCGCGACAATCGAGTGCTATTGAAATCTTGTGCAATTCTGTTCAACATTCGAAATGAAAGCACATTGATCTTAGATATCACTTCATCAAGGACCACGTGGAACATGGTACAGTTGAATTATACTTTGTGGGTACTAAATACCAACTGGCAGATCTCCTCACCAAAAGCCTTAGCTCCTGCTAGGTTTAATGAGTTAGTCCACCGGATTGGTATGCGGTGTTTGACTCAAGAGGAACTGGATGAACTCTTAAAACATTCTTAAAAACCAGTCAAACATCAAAACCTCTTTTGTAAATACTTTTCAAAAACAAAATACAAAATTATAAAATCAGTTAAAACAACAAAAATATTCTTCTATCTATATTTCTTTTAACGTAGCGAGTACAAATCTTACGTCAACACTCAAATCTTTCAAAATTCAGTATTTTTTCTATCAAGTGTTGAGGGGGAGAAAGCAAATATTTTTCGGTTTCATAAAACCTCGTACTTGCATGTTACCTTATCCGGTTGTTTCTTTAATAATGGTGGTCACATTTACGGTTCATCGACACTCCTCGGACTAAAATTTATAAAACTTCATTATTTCTTAAGTCGAGGGGGAGTGTCGTCTAAATTCTTTCCAAATATCATTCGTTTGGTAACCAAAATGGAAGTTATGGACATTGGATGTAAATGGAAAAGGTGGAGGGGCTAAAGCTGTCAAAAGCTCAAAGTTATTTTTCATAAAACTTCCACCAAACTCATTAAATTCACTACATTTAATATCTCACCAAACTCATCCTATGCGTAAATATCATTCATCAAATCCGTTTACTTGATCATCAATTTGTAAGTGTTTCTGTGTTTGTAACAAGATTTTAAACAAAGGTTTTGATTTTCTTTAAAAACCAACGGTTAGATCTTCACTTTGATGCGATTTAGTGTTCTACGCATAAGCGTATGAACACCAAATCAAGTTTGAGTGTTTAGGGATAAAATGATTGTGTCAAAACGTTTATCTAACATCAATGATTCCATTTGTATCAATAAAACACTCCCAGATACACGAATTGGTTGACTTTTGAAAACTAGGGTTTATGCGTGAAATTGGGCATTTTCATATGTGGACGTTTCTGGTTGAATGGTTGCTTGTAAGATGTTGTATTCATGTTGAATTAATCATATATGAGCTTTGAATTAACCCATAAACATTAATTGGTAGATAATTAAGAATTAGGGTTCATGTTCTTGAAGTTTGGGTATTTTTGATTCACGTTAAGTTTGATGTTAAAACTTGGATAAAACAACTTAATAGGCATCCTAGAATTCCCAGAATCATTTTGGTGCATTTCCTATGGCTTACTTATCTTAGGCGTAATTCTTGAAACTTAGGGTTTAGGTTTTACGCATAAGCGTTTTGCGCGTAACTGTTTAATGAAAATTCATGATGTGATCTGAAAATAATTGAATGTATGTGTTAATATTAGTGCTATGATGTATTTATTTCAGGTTTTCCACGCTTGAAAATTCAGAATCAAGGTTACTTGCAATCTACGCATAAGGATCACCTTATACGTAAGAGTAATCTTACGCGTAACGTTTACACGTAAGGTTCTACAAAGGGGACAACGCGTATCCTGTGAAGGATATGTGTAAATACGGGTGTCAGTAGGGTCGGGTTAACCCGACCCGAACCCGAACCCGATAAGGCATTATAGGGTCGGGTCTAATCGGGTCAAAAATCTAGTCGGGTTGTTTTGACCCGAACCCGATAATGTTATCGGGTCGGGTTAGGGTTAAAAAAATAATGTTATCGGGTTATCGGGTCAACCCGATTAGACCCGATAATCAATTTTCCATTTTTTATATATTAGTTTTTTACATGTAACTTAACTGAGGACATTATCCTAAATACCTTTTTACCGCAAGGCGATATTATTATCCTTAATACTTATCTTCGTTATGCAATGACTACGATGTGGTGGTGCAGGTGCCTTTAATCTACTTTGCATACATTTCTAACATTTATTAAGCTAACAGATTGTATGAAAGTAGCTTTTATCCATTAAATAACCGTATGCAAGTGCGGAATAGATAAAGTGACTGCTGTACTTTCCCATTGCTACTCACAAAAAATATCAATAAATCCCATGCTAGTCATTAGTTCACAATAATATCAGTAACGCTATTTGATCCGGTGTTAAGCAAACTAACTAGAATAAGTTGTCATTTCCGAAAAAAGGATGAGAACAAATTCAAAGGAAAAATGTTCCTGATCACAAGTAGTTGAGGTCTGCTACAGGTCAGCAACATGTTTTAATAGGGGTGTACAGTTCTGATGTTGAGGTCTGCATATTCTTATATCAGTAGGTTGCTTTTTTAATATGTTACACAGACATGTGATTGATGTTTTAATATGCTGCACATTTTTAATATCACACATACTCTTATATAATATGTTACAGCCTGTGATTGATGTTTTAACCCGACAACCCGACTCAACCCGACCCGACTTAACCCGACCCGATAACACCCGAACCCGATAACCCGATTACTTATCGGGTCGGGTTGCGGGTCACTTTTTAAAAATTCATAACCCGACTCAACCCGACCCGACAAACCCGATAACCCCGATAACCCGACCCGATAACACCCCTATGTGTAAACAATAACCTCTACGCATAAGGTTCACTCTTACGAGTAAACCTTACGCGTAAGGTTCCATATACGCTTACGCGTAAGCTTTACGCATAAGGCCCTCTTTTCCTACGCGTAATATTTCTTACGCGTAAGTCAAGAACCTACGCATAAGCTTATGCTTACGCGTATACCACTTCTGTTTACGCATAAGCTTGCCAATTCTACGCCTAAGCCTAGCTTAACCTTAATTATGAATTGTTACGCGTGCAAACTTGTAAATAAATAAATCATAACGCCACGAAACCAATAATGTCATTAATAAGCTTAAACGTTTAATAAGTTGTGAAAATAAGTGAAAACATAGACTTTAAAACTTAAAGTTAATTAACTCACGAAACTTATCACGACGTCTTTGGACTATTGGACTAAGAAGTGACATTGGACTTGTAACAATCATCGACATAGCAAATTCAATAATTAGACAATAAAACCATCTGTTGACTAACGTAATGTCTTTCGATATGTTGGTTCTTTTGGCTAAATATCTTCGCATCATGACATGGACGCTCAAATGCGAGAATGTGGATGCACCAAATGTTCTCACATTGCGATATCTTCCTCATGGTTATCCAATGAAGATAGGAAAGAATAACCTTCGTGTTTATTTTGATAGTCTCACCGCCGTAGTCTTCTTGTTTAATAGCCGTGGACATTCTCGAGAAATCACCCTTATCGAACATGCTCACCAATTCTACTACTGAGTGCGAGATCTACATTCACCGCCTCGCATACAATGCAAAGATCAAAGGACAAAATCTCGTGATTGTGACGCCAATGACAAACAAGTCACCATCACACCAAAGAGACTTAAGGGCTATTCTTCTCATCCCCGCCATCGAACCAACCGAATAAATGCCACACCAATCAAGAGGTGCTCGCAATTCATGATCGACATTGGCTATGACGAAGCTTCGAGGAGTAATCACAAAGCATTCATACATGGATCTTAAGAATATTCCTCAGCCATGGAGAACTCTCTACATCATCATCACCAAATCTGTTTCTGGACGTGATAGTGGTTATGAGCATCCCAAGCTCATGTAACTACAGATCTTTTGGGCTTTGGTCAACATGAAACACATTGAAGTTGAAGCTCTGATATGGGACGACATGATGTCTTTCCTCAAAAAGCTTGGCTCCAAGATGCCATACACCAGATATACCAAATTGTTGATCCAAAGAGCTCTAGGGTATAATCCTGATATCCCCAAGAGACTCGATGACCCAAACAATCACTCCGTGTTGTATGAGCCTACACTCACAGTCAGATTCAAGGAATCTACAAAAAAGAAACAAGGTGCAGTGCTGCCAGATCACCTCATAACTGATTAAATCAAACAACTGTACTCGTACAAATGATATCTGGTTGCAGTTGAAGAAGGAAAAGTAGGTTGTCTTGATGAAAAGTCCGCTGGCAAACCTACAAGGAAAACCAGACGGGGCAGTGCAGGAAGTGTCACAAGCACTGAGAGTCAAAGAAAGTTTCCTAAGAGGAAACCTCCACTCAAAAGGACAGTTCCCTCTAAGTAAGTTGTTCCTATTCCCATCCCCTAACCTGAACCGCAAAGAAAACTAACGGACGAGGACTCGGAGGGTACTGAATCAGACGAAGAGATCACATACTCTGAAACTGTTAAAGATGACACTCAAACAGCCACAAAACTTCCAAGTCCCAAAGGTAATAAAGGAAAGACTCCAGTACTTAAACATGAAGAAGAAAGCTTAGATGAAGAGCCATTGGATACAGACTACAGGAAGAAGTTCAAAATCATAAGACTCCAACATGTTGCGAAGGAGTTCGAACAACAACAAATGCGTGGCCCCGAAGGGTCAAGTGGTGGTGTCCAATCTACACCAATTCCTGATGTGGTTAATCAACCCGATAAGGGAACTGGTGCCACCACTCTCGTGCAACAACAAAAGCAACTGGAGGATTCTATTGATTATGACATTGAGGAACCAGAAACGGAGAAGTATGAGAAAGAAAAAGCTGATGAAGAAGCCCAAGCTAATGCAGATGAAGAGGCCCAAATTCAGGCTGAAGTAAAGGCTAAGTCTGGACAAGATGATGAAGTGAATTACGATCATTTTCTTTTAGACAGTCCTGTACGCTTTAAGGAGGAAACTTCTGAACCCCCTAAGGACCCTGAGTCACCTCACGTCTCTTCATCATCCGATTCGTCTTCTCACTCTTCACCTCCACCATCCAAAGGAACAACCAGATCCACATCCAAGTCAGTGAAGAAACCTACTGTTAAG
The DNA here is from genome assembly GCA_022545495.1 of Chrysanthemum lavandulifolium. Lineage (NCBI taxonomy): Eukaryota > Viridiplantae > Streptophyta > Magnoliopsida > Asterales > Asteraceae > Chrysanthemum > Chrysanthemum lavandulifolium. Next base: position 269,876,755 of record CM040240.1, read on the forward strand.
AATCGTTGCTCTAGGTTGTTTAGACCTTATCTAGGATAATCAATAAGCACAAATAACAATGAACAATAATATGTATGCACAATGGAATAATCAAACTATCATTGTTATTATTAAAGTTTCTTCGTCATCATCATGTGTTCTACAAAACACATCTACATTTCAATCCTAGACGATCAACTCTAAGGCAGTTTACAATCTAATAGGGATCAATGATCCTTGAGGCTGACCAACTAGTCGACTAACACAATAGTCTAGGCGTTTATAAACTCACGCCCTAGACACACACACACACCCCTTTGTCTGATGTTTACATTGTTTGACACTTATAAAACCTAATTCCTTGTATCTCTTTATATAATAAAGATACTAGGGTTACAAATGACTACAAGGGACTAGATAATAAATACTTCTTTGACAAGTAGGTCCCTTGTCTTTCTTTGTCTTCAACAGTCCTTCATCTTTCATGTACTTTGTCTTATCAACTTTGAATATAGTTCCCAACAATCTTCCCCTAGTTGATAATGACAAAACCAAATAAGCACGAACAAGTATGTCATGAAAGATAAACAAACTTCCCCTTAAACATGCAATATCACCAAGGATCTTCAAGTTGCAATCTTCCATGTAAATATTCTTCCCCTTTTTGTCATCTTCAATTAGGGGACATAAGTGAGCAACCTTGATCTTAACAACTACAAATCAATACCATACGTCCAATCCATCCTTCCAATGTCTCAAATTGCCCACCATTAAGTTTTCCGTGATCTTTAAATGAATTTGAAGCAAGAGAAATCAAAATTAGCGATAGTAATAACAACCAAGAAGCTTGTAAAACCTTCACCTCGAATAACGCATGCAAATGGTTAAACATTTTAACATTAAGCTTCCCCGAAACCCATATGTTAACCATTTGAAGAATGTAGGCTTTATGTAATAATTCGATGAAGAAAACCAAGTATAACCAACTTGATGTCAAGTAGAACAACCCAAACATGTCTTATATCTTGCACTAAAGATGACATCGAACATATACCCAATCATGGTGTATGGGGAGACCGCAATCCCTTGACAATAATCACTGAGCACAATAACGTAACTCCTTCAAGTGTTTTGTCAATTCTTTGTCACATGAGCACACAAACAAGTTATCTTAAAAGTGTAAACAACCACTTTAAGATATAATAAAACACAAACCCAAATAATTCCACTTCATCTTCAAATAGGTGATAAACGCCTTTCTTCGTAATCAACTATGATAATAAGAATGAGCCATGAACCTGTTAAGAACAAAAACCAAAATCCTCTTGTGTGTGTGAACCAATCTCCATGTGTGTGTAATCCAACATCCATAACAATCACCATGCTCGACTTCCCCTCAAATCCAAATCTCCTCGTAATAAACCATTATACTGCCAATCCAAATATATTTTACCATGCAAAAACCTTGAGCAGTACTTTGAGAAGAATCAGTACTTTGAGCAGTACTTTGCAAGAACAGTACTTTGAATGAATATGAGCAACAGTACTTTGACGAACATGGACAACAGTACTTTGAAAATAATGAGCAGTACTTTAAAACTCAAAGTGAGAGACCAACAAAGATGCTGATCGAAACTTGCGGTGAAGAAGAATGTAAAAGTTTCAGCAGAAACAAAAAAGCTAGCAGTGGAAATTATCACTAGCAGTGGTAACGAGATAGCTTTGCAGTGGAAACAAGTATACTAGCAGTGGTAATGAGCATAACTAGCAGTGGAAACCAAACAATAACTAGCAGTGGAATCGAGTAAAGTAGCAGCGAGCAGTACTTGAACCCTGAATACAAAACCTGTTCAAATCATTGAACTAAGAACCTACTCGAACCCATTCAATAATCTGCTTCTATACCCATGCTACCATTCGAACTGAATAAACATGTATGAACTTCAAATCATGACACCATCTGAGTCTTTGAACATACAATAGTTTCCATCGATCAAGGCAAGCTCACCATAGCTTCCCCTCAATCGTTACCATGGTTTTGCTTTTCACCGATTACTAGGGTTTTATGATTTTGGAACAGAAGTATAAAGACGACACTTTTTGGTCTTTAGTGACACTTTTTGGTGTCACTAAAAACTTGAAAATTTCAACTTACATGATGGTGTTTGCGGCCAGTTTAGAGCGTATATCTTTTGATGAGACATCGATCAACGATCCTCCGTGGAAAGTTAGATGAGTATATAGAGAAGCTCCAGCCAAAATTTTAGCCCGATCCAACAGTTCACGAAAAAGTTATCCCTGTTTGAAAACTGACCTGTAGAAGCATTACGAAAATTTTCCATATTCGAATTTTTCTTCTTTTCACCGATCTTCGACAAATAAAACCTTGAATCCTAGATATCGAGAGCCAACCGCTCTGATACCACATGTTAAGAATCGTTGCTCTAGGTTGTTTAGACCTTATCTATTATAATCAATAAGCACAAATAACAATGAACAATAATATGTATGCACGTGGAATAATCAAACTATCATTGTTATTATTAAGGTTTCTTCACATCATCATGTGTTCTACAAAACACATCTACATTTCAATTCTAGACGATCAACTCTAAGGCGGTTACAATCTAACGAGCATCAATGATCCTTGAGGTCGACCAACTAGTCGACTAACACAATAGTCTAGGCGTTTATAAACTCACGCCTAGACACACACACACACATTTGTCTCGATGTTTACATTGTTTGACACTTATAAAACCTAATTCCTGTATCTCTTTATATAATAAAGATACGAGGGTTACAAATGACCACTGGGACTAGATAATAAATACTTCTTTGACAAGTAGGTCCCTTGTCTTTCTTTGTCTTCAATAGTCCTTCATCTTTCATGTACTTTGTCTTAGCAACTTTGAATATAGTTCCCAACACCTACCGACTCTTGGATATCTCGGGCAAAGACAAGGATTGTTAAAGCTGTCAAGCAGGTCAGAAAGAAAGATGTGACCAATAAAAAGTTGAATCAACTAGCTGACAGCATCAACCTTCTACATAAGGAGATGAACAAGATGTCAAGTGAAAGGGAGTATATCCAGAAGTTTATGGCACGTGACATCCAAGGGGAAATGAACAATATGATCAGGGAATACACTCATAAATTCCTTCTCGATATTGTTTCAGGTGTGACAAGAGAAATGTTCACCAGACAACTATATCCGAATCTCATGCAGATCGCCAAGCAAACTATAAGATCAATACCTACGACCATAACAATCAACCCAACTGATCCTATAGTGTTCTCCGATGTTGAATTGGTTTCCAGGCTAGTAACTCAAATGTCTAAACGATCTGCAACATTTACTTCTTAGGAAGGTAAATTGTTTGACGCACTGCTGGACTACCAACTCAAATCGACATGCGAGAAGAAGCTAAAGGCCTAAGCGTCCAAGAGACGATGAAGATAAGGATAAGGATAAAGATAACGAGCCAAAATGTCCAAAGAAGTCTGTGAACCATCTTCTATGCCACCACCCCAAAGGACTCCAAGCTGCACAACGATCTCCTCCACGTTCTTCTCTGATAAACCTCGGACTCGAGTTACCACCCAGACGGAGAAAACCGTGACCACTTCGAGTATCTTGGTGGTGACGATGAGAAGTCCACGAGCCACGACAACAACCCACCTCTCCCAGCACAACAAATAAACCATCATCCTCCTCTAGACCTAAAAAGAAGAAGAAGAAGACGACTAAGGCTGATGTCGTCTCATGGCTAGACGACGATGACACTGAATACGAATGGTTTTCCACACTTGTTGCTGCTACACCCGCCCTAACTGATGATCCTGATATGGTAGATGGTCGAACGTTGGAGCATGCTAAGTTTCTTCAAGAAAAGTTCTGTGTGAAGAAGATGACGAAATCAGAGTTGAAACGAATCAAGAATGAAGCCTTTCAACTACTCAAAGACAGCTCAAAAAGTGCTATTGAAGTTGAATATCACCTTGATAACATAGAACGAGCCATGTCTAACAGCATTGATTGGCTCAACCTCAAGCAAACATCGACTTCACCGTAGAGACAAGGCTCCATACTACAATCGATTGGTCTAAACCTCTACCAACGATTGTGACCAGATCAACCTAAGATTCCATTCCGTTACTTCTTCAACAATGATTTGGAATTCCTTCACGGTAGCGATGGTTCAAGGAAATCGCTACATCACTTACACTTCCGTTCCGTGACCATATACTCCAACCGCATAGCCATCAAGAAAAGGCTACCCACATGTTTTCCAATAGTGTGGAACAGTGTGACATTGATGCAATGTACGAGATTCACCATTGGCGGACGCCGACGAATCTACTACAAAAGGCGCGAGTTCGAAAGTCTCAACATGAAGTGTCACATGCTAAAGGGATCATTGCTATCAAGCATGTAGCTCTTTTGTCTAAATGGGACTACACTTTCCTCAAGAAAATCGTGGTCAAAATACAAGAAGAAAGAGACTATGATTTACGTGAAGCGGACTTTCGAATTTGTCTCTCAATGACATTGAAGATCCAGATCTTGTCAAGTACAGGAAGAATGAGACAATTCTCACCGAAATTCAACGTGAATACATAAAGTCCTTGCTCATATTCAATGAAGCATAGTGATCCGTGAACGTGTAGAAGATTTACAACTTCTTTGTTGAATCGATCGACTCGTGTCAACTTCACTAGACCTCGCCTAGAACTTCGATATCAACCATCTTCCTCAATACACTCTCATTAGCAAACCCTTTGGCGTAGTCTACAGTGAACTACAACGCAATCGCTTGATGGCGTATAGATCTTCACAAATTTGGGATCACATATCAAGAAGGTCGGGGACGGCTTGGCTTATAGGTTGAAGGCGATACATGAAGGCATTGGGTCTCAAAGCGATGAAATTCTCGTGAAAGATGGGATGTGAAGAGGATCATCACTCTAATCGATGAAAGGTTGTCTGAAGGACCGATTCGAAACTCGAAGAGCTTCGTAGGTGGTCGCCCTAGATTACTCTCACGAGCTATCAACGCCTGCTCGCATTCCTCGGTAATATTGATGGACTACCCGGTACCCTTTAAACTGTTTCTATTTCATATTAATTTGGATGTGTGATTTTATAATGACAATGGCTTGTGCACACATAACAGTGTACAACCCGTTCTTGTAATTATAGGACCCTGTGGTGCTTTAGTGCCACAATCCTTATAAAAGGAGCGAAAGCTTCTTACTTTTGAGTAAAACATATCAAACCTTTCACTTTTTAAAGGTTTTGCTCAAAAGAACAAGTACTTCCCCTTATGATTTTCAAAACCTCAACAGTTTATATCACGTGTTGAGGGGGAGTATTTGAATTAAAATCTTTGTTCACAAAATTGTTCTTCGTGGTTATCTTCCCATAAAACTCGAAATGGACATATTTAATATCAAAATTTCGTCAAAAATAACAGTTATATGCCATTTTTGAGGGGGAGAAAAATATGTGATAAGAAATATGTTGTGAATTGCTCTTGAATCCTCGTGTGAAAAGACTTTAACCCATGAATTGACGGGATCTGAACAGTCATACATTGAAAAGATTTGTCCTTCAAGACTTATCCAAGTAAATTGTACCTATTCGAGAAGCTCTTGATAGACATGAACTTGGACGGGTTTGACAACCTTTCGGGGTCGTCCACATCTTCAAGGTAGTTATTAGAGCTAGTTGTCACCCAAATGCTGACAATGTAACTCTTTAACTATGCAACATAATCGTGTCTCGCAAGGAATTGTCTATCTTGAGTCGATCAATTCAAAAGTGCGCGCTCCACTCTCACTGTGCAGATTTTTGTCAAAACTCTCAAGCACATGTGGAGGGGGAGTATTTCTGAAAATCCAAAACTCTTGAAGTGTTCAAACATGTTTTTCATTTACAAACACTTTGAGAGATTTTCATGAAAATGGTTTTATGGCAATGGAGTTATAAGGTCATTAAGGTTAGGGATAACCGTCCTATGATCCGCCAGAGCCGGAGGGATCTACCCAAGGACACCACAATAGTTAGAATCTAGAAGTCCTTAGGTATGATTATAAAAAGGAGAAAATGAGAAATGGAGAAAGAAGGAGTTGAAGAATTAAATAGAAATGCAAAGAAAAGGGTGAAAATAAATAGCCCTCCAAATTATTCAACTTAGGGCGCGTACAGGTTCAATTCATATGCTCTTGGTTGTCACTAGTAGACGCCGATATTGAAGACTAAAGTCGTCATGGACCCGATGACGCATGCACTATACCTTCTTAGCCACTCAAGCTTCTCCCAAAAGAAGCTTGTTTCATTCTCACAGGGAACCCTACGTAAACTATCGGCTTTCTCTTAGAGATTGCTGGTATTGAAGAAGGAGACCCTCTCCCTAGTCTCCGCTCGAGAAAACCAAAGTGCACTATTGAGTCTAGAGCCACGAGATTCATCAAAAGATCTCGTAGGAACACTTGACATTTCATCACTTGTCGTTCAACAATAAGAACGCAAGTGATACATTATCGAGTCCTTCACGATCTTAGCAACTGCTGAGAACATTTATGAGAGGTTCACATCCGCGATCCTCGGTGATTGAATGGAAACTCCCGCCAGGTCAACATCAAACGACTCGACAAAGCAGTCGCCGGTAACTCCCGTGGATTACGCTTAGTGGTCTCAAACGGTCTACGATCGTGGGTGATGCTTCGGTGTACCTCGACTCATCCGAACCGTAGGTATACTTGATACATCGCGTTATCTCACTTGTGGGACTCGGTTCGAAACGACCTTTGTGAGAATTAGAGTTGTGTTTTCACACTATGTCATAACACTCTCGAAGTTCAAACTTGTAGTCTTTGGTATCCGCCTATCACTAACCATTCTTATGTTTTCTTCTTATGGAAGCTCCGAGCGGATGATCGTGCGATTCTCCACATGTTCATACCAACAACATCACTAATGGAAGTTCTCTTAAAGGCAACACTAAGTCGTAATGATTCTTCGTTATAATCAAAGAATCTAAAAAGTTTAAAGACTAAGAGAACTACATCAGCACTGAAATCCAACGTTAAAGAGCGTGTGAGCATGTTGGAGAAAGACGTGGAGACGCTGGAGCAACGAAGCGGACCTGATGCAGATTACCACACCATACTATCACTTTCACCACAAAGAACAAAGAACTAAAGAACAAAGAAAATGAAGACGTCAAAGCAGAATACTTCAAAGGAAACAATTTCTATACACTGGGGAGATTGTTCGAATCAAGACACTTCTTCTCACAAGAAAGAAGAATGTCAGACGACGTCAAAGCTACTATTACATCAGCACCTACATCGTTTATCACTCTATCATTCATCAATAACACTTACGGGGAGATTGTTGGAATCACTCCTAAACTATATTTCAAGTGTTAGTGATTCATATGTAATAGTTAGCTTAATTAGGCCTTTATGTTTGTTATTAAGCTAAAGCTTGTGTAGAAGGCCCATAAGCCTTGGCCCAAGCCCATAAGAAGGGAAGGAGTCTAGAAGTGTTGCCCATAGCTCTTGTAAACCTTCTGTTGAAGGTTGGTTGTTTACATTTACATTTTACTTAAGCTTAACTTTTCTCTCATTGTTTACGCGTAGAGTATGTGTGTTCATCCGATCATCTCTCTTCTCTATATCTTCATATTGATGCTTGTGTTACTAATATGGTGACCTAACAAACATATGCATGTTCAACCTTAGTGTGACATCAGCAAGTGTACCTAGAAGGTTGTGTATATTAGTTCTTGAACAACTTCAAGATCTAAAGGTGCTCCCACTTGCTTTGTATATAGAGACTAATCTTTGGATACACAGCATCTTGAGAAACAATAAATTGTTTTCAGTTGGGACATCCAAAATACATTAGTAGTTCTTGACTCCGGTTTGTTAATTACTTACTTTAAGGTATTTAACAAATTAAGAACTTCAATTAACACATAATGGAATTCATCCCATTCCATAACACAATGGCGTCTTAAATACCTTCCAGATTGGAACCATATTGAGTGTACCCATGGCACATTCAATTTTATAACCTTAATAGCTTTGGAGGTAAGAGAGCTTAAGTCATCAAAGATCAAACAATATCAATAGAGTTTGATTTTCGATGATGGACATACCATAATGATGTGGTATTCCATGAGGATTGATGTTGTGAGACTATCCCACAACTCATTAGATGAACTTATACTCTTTGGCTTACGTATCTGCCAACCAAGTCAATCCAGATGGCATAAACTGTGTTTTCAGCCCATTGCATACTTAATTTATAAGTTGTTGACCAAGTCAATGACTTCATGTGCATGTTTTGACTAGAAAACATAAACATTTAATATTTTACTATACGTCATACGTCATTTATAATTTAATGACTTCATGTACATGTATTTAACAAGAATACATAACATGTTAACGTCTTACTTTACGTTATAAGTCTTTCAACAATTAACAAACTTGATGTTTAAGACTTTACAAGAGACCTAAACATATTCAAGTAAAGCAATTTAGAGTGCCTGCTCTTTGCCTCAATAGTAATTTCAAGTTAATTTCATACTTCAAGATTATGACTTTACAATAATACATAATCATATTTAGTGAACAATTCAGTGAATATGTTGAAGTAGCTTTTCATATTATCTTGACATTTGTTCTAATTAGGGCAACAGACATTTTATGTGTAGAAGTCCTTGTAGAATATTAGTTTTCTTACCTTGCAGTCAAGAAAAACTATTAGTCATATTGTTATATGTTGTACCTTGCACACAATGAAGATTTCTCCCACTTGTACACGGCACAACATCATGCGTAATATGATAGTGTCACAGATATGATTTTAGTCAAAATCAAAATATAGATATGTAGAACATTATTGTTTTAATAATGAATCATGCATAACATTTTATTGATAACATTTCAGGAAGTAACATCATGAACGCGACAAGTTATCTAATAAAATTCATGCAATGATTCTTATATAAACTATGATGCTTCATGTGTGGAAAGTAATGATTTATTTCAAGACAATCAAGAAATAAGATGGGCAACCTGCAAGGTATTAAAGCTTACGCTCCTACTGGATTAGACAACATTACAAGTGTTACGTCGCTAGTGGAGAGTGAGTGTCGATTGGATACTTTCCTTCTTTCTTTGAATGTCTACACATCATTTCTAATGTGAGTCACTTTTTGTTAGTGCAAATATTACGATATTTAATCTATACAGCCTCGTTTGTTTTGATTGATGACAAACATGTAACTTGTAATACATAACGTAAATGTACAAGTTACTTGTAATTACATTTGTCTCAACATACATTCAGCACCTCTCGATGTCTCAAGTCCTCGTATGTTACAACACGAGTTCGTACATGTTTGTTATGTGGCATTATGATCAAACCCATTAACAAATCATTTAGAATGTTTAAAATACGTTTAGAGTCACTAAGTATTTTAATAGGTTAACCATTCTATTTCGAACCTCATTTTACATTTTGCATTCACAAGTATTTTATACAAATACATCTTTTGTAAAATGTCTAACAAATATATACTTTTATTTGTACAAGTAAACTAACTATAATATTCATACAAGTATTAAAGTTTACTTACACTTGACAAAATATATTTTATTTTGACAAGCACTCAACTAGATATTTTATTTTATAAAAGGTTACTTACATTTTATTTACAAGTAACTTACCTTTTAATAAGTATATACATTTGCTTAAATGTATTTTTCATAAAAGGAAAACACTCTTTATTACCTCATGCATAGTGTCATCTAAATCTTTAAAATATTTTGGAAAGATTTTGGAAGATATTCTAAGATATCAAATCTAATAATTTATTATATTTTTGATTACCACTTTTGGTTATAAATACCATCCCATGGTTTTCTCATATCTTCATCCCTTCCAACACACATTCTTTCTATCTTTCTTTCATCTTTTAGATCTATAGATAATCATGTAGTAACATACATTAATCACCCATATCATCACATGATCATAATGCTTCTAACATTCATCTTTGTTGTAAGCATACTTTACATTTTGATCAACCAAGGAAAGCTTGGAGATCTAGCCATCCTCATTCACCAAAGCATATCAACATATGAAGATTCAAGATCTCTTGATATCCTCATTGATTGAAGACTTCTTATTTAAGAAGATCATTTAGAGTAGTCATTCATATCCATTAGACATTTATGTCATGGATCATCATTGTAAACATCATTGCATCATCACAACACTTTCACCAAACTAGATTAGATGGTTTATGTGTTTGTACCATAAAACACAAGGTTTGTTATGTTGGGCCATAAAACATAGTGGGAGTTGTTGTACCCTTGAAAAGAACTCGACATCTAGCTTAGTGTCGGAAATATTGTATAGGCGACGTTAGGTTGGTTCTACCTCGAACTAGAACCCGGTATTTAGCTTTGTACCGGAAAAAGTGTAGCGACGATTGTAAGGTTTTCTCCGCGAGAAGGGAGCTTGTTGATTTAGTGAAGTAACTCTCGAGTTGGGTACTCGGGAGTGGAGTAGGCGGAAAGGAGATCCGTGACCGAACCACTATAAATCCTCGTGTTCGGTTTGCACTTTCCTTTCTTTATCTCTTTACTTTTATAATTGCTTATGATGTGGTTTAATGTTTATGCTTGTGTGACAACTTGGTTTACTATGCTTTATATTAGTTACAAATAATAATTGATACTTTCATATTATAACAAGCTTCATAAACGATTTGATACAAAAGATATAACGTTTTTAAACGGAAACGTATTCACCCCCCCTCTACGTTTTCACAATTGGTACGAGCCTCGTAGCTCTTATTTTCAAAACAAATGGTTTTAAAATGGAGCACGATCCATGTATCAAATTATCATTGAAGCGAAATATAATATGAAAAGGTTTTGCTAATTATACTTATGAATTTTATTGTTAAATGTTTAGATAAGTCATATTAGAAAAATAATAAACAAAATATGTGTGTTATATTTTTCTATCAAATCTAGTAAGTCCTACACTTTTTCGCTATGAGTAAGTACATTTTTCAACATTCTTGTGAAGGCCACGGATTGGGCGGAACCAAATAAAGGGATCCTTCCTTGTTACATTTTGGTTCCTTGGTCTCCCCATTACGAGTTTTTTGGCCAACTTAAAAAAATTCATAACTTATTAACCGTAAGTCCGTAGGAGTCGAGCCACCTATCATTTTAAAGGGAATTGAGTCTACTTTCATTTAAAACAACTCTCATGACCTGATTCTAATTTTAAATAAGTGAAATAGACCAAATACTACGAGTATGTCCAAGATATTAAGTTTCGCTTTAACATAAAACTCAAAATTTTGAGTCAAACAATTTAAGATGGTATTCTTAGAACATTGATATAATTTATTTTGAAGCTAAATAATTATGTAATATGTTTAAAGAAAACTAATCAAGCTTGGTAACATCATCACATTTAAACGATAAATGACGAAAAATGTTTTTCTTGTTATGCTATGCTAAATGACCACTTGTTTATGTTGTTTGCATATATGTTGCTTGCTTATTTTCAAATTGTTGTTTACACTTGTTTGTTTGCATAATATAAGTGTCAATCTTGCCATGTTATTTATTCGCTTGTTTGACGATTTCTTGTTTATGCACAATAGGCCATTTGCTAGATTTTGTGCACTTAGTTGGAAATTTGTTTTACCATCACTTATAGACTTAGATCACTTCCTTTGCATAGGTTATACTAACATCTCGCATAACTTATGAAATGTCATGACTCGCTTAGCAATGAGTACTAAGTAAATTAGTCAAGTATTTTGAAAATGGAGGTTTTAAGAGAGTGTTTGGTACAAGGACAAAACAATATTGTATGATGTAATTTACTTGTTTTTACTTTGTAGGATGATAATATGACTTAAAACAATGTTGTATGCTAACCGGTTTATGCGGTGGATAGCACAAGTGTGTTATCAATTTTACCCATTTTCACTTTTATGTGAAAATCGTTAGCCCTTAGTCAAAGTCTCGTGCTCCACTATGTTTGTATATGTGTTATCGACTTTTCCTAACTAGAAGTAATTAATGTCACATGTTTTAAGCAAAATTTCGTGTTTCGAAAACTCCCGACACCTAGAAAATGGGTCTCGTGAACTTTTCGGTGTCCACGGATCGACGGCACCAAAATGTTGGTACCGTCATTATGCATTTTGGTACCGCCATACTGCATGACAGGCGGACCAAAGGCACCAATTTAAGGGTTCCGCCTGTGTAAAGAAATGGTGCCGTGGATCCTACAGTGTAAGTTATTGAATTTTACTAAAACCCGCAATCTAATTTACCAAACTTCGTTTCTAGGATAGTTGTTAATACATATCTTTCATACCTCACTCAACACATCCTCAATGGATTAACTTAGGATGTTTGACATGATTTTAGACACTTCCATCTCATTAGAAACTACCATCTTTGTATGGATTAACATCAAATCCATGAATCCTTAGTTCCATAAATTGACACATTCAAGATGATCATTTTCACACCCTCATTGTTACTTTTCCTCAAGCTTAGCATTTCTTAAAGCAAAGTCAAAATGACTAAATCCTTAACCTCAAATAAGCCACTTAAGAAAACCACTAGGATTAGCATTCGATCTTGTTGCTTCATTAGCTTGAGCTCTTCATCCTCGCACTCATTACCTCTCAACATCTCATCACCCATTCAAGATGTGAACTTTCTAAACTTAAGTAGTCCAAGTCCACCACCAAAATCACCCATCATTATGACTACTTTACAACCATCAAAACACCTTCACAACCAAAGTCTCCAAAACTTGTACTTTGTGCAACACCACCAACATCTCCTCACCCGTTTATGGATGACTTAGATGACTTACCGAGACTAACAAATCTGGACTCATTATTTGCAAAGATATCATACACAAGTCTAACATATGACTATAGATATTGTTTTGTATCTACATGTGTTGCCTCACTTGGTTAACATGAAAATAATGTGTCATCCTTCAAGACGATAAGTATCTACATAGAGTCATAACTCACATATGTTAAAGACATACTATCAAATCTTGTTATCCTTGAGTTCAATCTAAGCTTTATAATCTCAACAAATTAGGATTGACAACTTAAGTATTTCATCCGAAATATTCAAGTATATGCGACTTACGATTGTAGTCATTAAAAGTCATATCCGAAAAATCAACACCCAAGTATTTTAACAACACATGTTAAAACACTAATCCTAAAATGAATCAAACACTTATCCAAAACAAACAACCCACTGTGCCACTTATCCCTCTTTGACACCTACTATCCCTCTTCCATCTTTTGGCACCATTAAGCGTGTTGCTCATGAACTTCCAAGAGCATCCTTTAAACCAAACGTGCCCTTTCAAGATGAACCTATACCTCAGCCCCTAAGCTTCATAGACATGACCAAAACTTCAAACACTTCACCCACTAGTTGTAGCAACCAATGAACCATAAGAATTAGTATCCGTATTTTTGTGTTCAACATCTATGGACAAATATTCAACCTAAGTACTCCCATAGCACAACAAACCCCTACATCACCACATCCTTATTTAGACACTAGAAGACCTACCACCTAGATCAACCAATCCACCATCCTTACCATCATTTGAATTCATTGAGTGTATTGCTCAAAAAGCCCTTGTGTCCAACACTTGTACTGAATCAAATGCATGTTTGAACTAACTCAAACATCCTTTCCAACATATAAGGACTTAGATAATTCATTATGGCTAGAACCTCAACTATCAAATAAGCATAGTGCTCTTGGTAATTGTTGTCAATTTCCACTAGGTATAAGTAGTACTACCTTCACAAATTATCAAAGTATTAGTAATACTTCGTCGTTAAACTTCTGCATAAATTTCGTTAAAACTCAAATCAACATTTTAACAACATATGTTAAAATACAATCTCAAAGCCAACATCATACACCCCAAGCAACAATGACCTTTGAGGAGTATACATAAGAAACTCGAGTGAATTCCTCTTGTCATCATCTAGTGAATATAATCTTGAGACCAAGTTTATTTAGATGGGACTATCCGATTCAAAACACTTTGGCTTCATATCTTCATTTAGGAAAACATGATGTTTTGAAGAACATTATGACTAAGATTCATGCGTTAAGCTTTCATTTTGTTAAAAGGATATTGTATATCCTATGCATCACTCTTGCGACATAAATAGTTGTGTTACGAGAGATTTCATTACACCTCATTGGGTAAATGATCTTGAAACAAACATCTACAAGTTCTATGAACTAGCATATCCAATTCATCTTGTCATACTTGTTTTCATAAGCATGATAACCTTATCCCATGGGATAATCTCATTTGTTGAAAGATACTATTTGTATCTATTTCCTTTCAAGCATTCATCATAACCTAACCTTGCTCAAACCGAGTGCACATCCAAGGTTAAAACTACACATCTTTAGAGCATACACAAGATCTATTGAAGTTGGTAACCTCAATTAGATTCTTGTTAAATAATATTCCAAAGAGCTCTCTTGAGAATGTTCTTAGTTTAACATATTCCATTCTCTAGTCTTAGATGATCAATTAACATTTAAGGTACACACTTCAACTCAACATAAAAGATGTCATCCATTAGATCATACAATTAGCTGTGTAATTAGAACAACTTTAGATTCTAAACACAAGATTCAAACACATAAACATACCATTGTTAAAATTCATGTGTATAACATGACGTCTTCATCACCTTAGTTATATTGCATATTAGTTAAGTCACATTAAGCCAAGTATTAGCAAACTATCATCTTTCATGCACTTTAATATGCAAAAGTAGGAGTTCCCATCTTTCTAACATGAGAATGACTACTGGAGAACCTATTGCACTAGAAACTCAATTTGACCTAACGGTTGAATTGCTTCCTGGAGAGAAGTTGGGTATGTGGAATCACCCGTAAAATGGTCGTGTTTAGCCTTAATTGAGCACCTCTAGTAATAGTCTCATATTCATTCTCCAACTTGAAAAATCAGATTCCTATTTTTGCCTAAAGTAAATGTTAAAACATTGATAGTTTGCCTCGCCTTAGGAATACTAATCAAACAAGTAGTATATATGACTTTTCTTTTAAAACCACTTGCATTGCACTTACGTGTGTTGATTACATGTTCTTGTTTGAGACGATAAGTTGATTTGACATTATCTTAGTGTTTGATAACTAGTCAAATGTGTAAACCTTAGTACGGTTTTATCTTTATAATGCTTGTATTCTTGTTTCATGCTACTAAACGTTTTAACCTAAAACTTTATTTGCATGATACTTACTTTTGAATTAGTTTTAGCATGATTAACATGTTACTTATGAAATTATAATATGTCATTTTGAAACGTGATAATTTTGATATGATATGTTTGTGTTTGAAAGCTATTAGTTGGCATTCATTATATTTATGTGTAGTACGATCCAAATGCTACATGCTCCAAATTGTTATGTCTTAAACATGGCTTGCATGAATCTCTCATCTTGTTTCTGTTGCTTCTTGTCACACTATTTGTTTGCTACGTGTGCACATATAATATGTCAAAGTGCTTTTGGTATGACAAACTTTTAAAGCCTTTTATCTTAGAAATTAATCACATAGATTGTTGTGTTAATTTATAAGCCAAGTATACTTAAGCGTCTAAGTCTAACGACAAAACAATCTCAAAATGAAATGTCTTGAATAAAGTTGTATTCTTGCATAATATGATTGTCTTGATGCTATCTTGTATGGTGATTTCTTGTGTACTTAAGTGCAATGTGTTGTTTTGCTTATATAATATGTTATCATTTGATTTCTATCATGTTAACATCTTTTGTCACTAACAAATTTGTTTTGTAGATTAATACCAAATTATTTGTTATCTCAATTGGTTTAAACTATTATATGCTCATTTTGCATAATCCCTTTATTGCTACATAGATTAGTAATATGCTTTATGGGACCCCTACACTTGCATATAGTTTAAAAGTATATAGAATTAAGTTCTAGCGGGTTGGCTTTGCATTTTGTCTTTCAACCAACCTCTTTCCAAATCTCATTTTGCTTCCGCTTTCCAAAAATCATCTCCATCATTATTTAGTTATAACAATACTCTAATCCTCTTCACTTCCTATTAGGAAACCACATGCCTCATCATACGATCATCTCGTGTTAATCAAGAAGAGGTACGTGAATTTAAGGATGAAGTTCATTGTATGCTAACCATCATCCAGAAAACATCACTAAGCTCACCTTTTTCGTTAACCCGAATAACCTCCTAAACACTTTGTTGTCATTCCTTAATTGATACATTACACATTATGTTGGATGTCCACTAATTAAGGGAGAGAAATCCACTCACATAATTATCTTTTGTCAAAATTTATGTCTCTTAGACTCTAAAATACCAACACATAGGTAAACACCACTTAGCTAAAACCGGTTCATGAAACCACAACTAGTTCAACCTTCTTAACTTTTTATCACAAGTTTGCACCAATACCTCATCAAGTGAAAACGCATCATGTGTTTTACAAAACATCTTCATCTCCACATATAGGATTTTCCTTAAACTAGCACCTTACAACTTCACTATCTAGAACACCATCATAGGATCTTATCCTTTTCCGCATATCATACATGTCATTGTCGGTGCAAACGATATATTAATCAAAACACCATTCCCAACACCTTTTCAACACGTTGGTCTATCCAACTCTCAAATGATGTCATCCTCATATAGGTACTCATTATTATTATTAGTATTTTCATATTGTCTTCACTTCTTTTCAATGTGATAATCATCCATGACGGTCAATACCATGCTAATACTACATTTCCCATTGTCACCTAGAATAGGTCATCTTTATAATTCGTGTCAATCGATGAACAAATTTATCTTCATGTTATCACTTTTATATTTTTTTTGGTATCTTCATTATAATACTCTTAGATAGAATGCATTATTGATTACTCTTGGGTTGAAGCATATGAGAACTTGCTCAAAACAATAGGTTGTTAGCATCAATAAATCATCCAAATCATAACCCTTATGCATCATTGAAATGCAATGTCCATTCATATTTTTTCCTCTTAGCTTTGGTCACTTGACACGACGAAAGGATTGCATGAATCCATATTTTTATATTTGCTATACATACGAGTTTCTAACTCCTTAAAAGCTTCCTACCTAGTCACCACCACCTTCCATCACCACTTTCACTAATCATCACCACCATGGATTAGCGAAACCTTACTTTTGTAAATCTCGAGTCATCTACCATCACTACATGATTCCTAAAAGTAAACCGACACCAACACTAGCACCACTAGTGTCACACCCGGTGGGAGACTTCATATCTTCTTCCTAGGAACTATTATGTAGGTTTTTATCATATTATATTCTCACTTTTCTTAAGATTGTAATTAGGACACTACACTTCATGAGATCTTTGATTATATCATTTATCACGTATATACATCTTATTTTTCTTTGTGAAAAGATGAAATATATTGCACTAATGTTTTCATTGTAGGTTCATCATCATATACACTCGATTGTATATAATTTACTCATCTAAGGATGAAGTTTGCATCAATTATTTTTCTTATTTTAGGTGCTTTTGACACCTTAGAACAAGGAGGAATGTCCTTTAAGCACTCATATTGCATCGTCTATACACTTGGTTGTATATGACATATTTGTCTAAAGACAAAGCTTCTATTATACTAATATTTATTTTGAAGGTTCATCTTGACGCCTAGAGCAAGGGAGCTTCCGTCAAGAATTTATTGAATGCATCTTATATACACTTTGTTGTATATCACTTACTCGCCTAATGACGAATATAGTTTTGCACTAATATTTGTTTTGTAGGTTTTAATTATACCCCGACGCCTCAAACAAGGGGAGCAACCGTCAGGGGAGCATGCACGCATTTAGCATCATTCTCACTTTTAACAAGCATTTGTGCTTCGATAAAAGTGGAGAAAATAGGCTAACATTGCTATGCCTTTTCTTTTCATATATTTCTCATAATTTTGTTGCATAAAACTAACCTTGATGTAGGTTAAGCCTCTTTATTTGATCCATGGATCCGCTACCAAACAAGGGACGGATTGAAGTAGACGATTTAACCGCTAGGGATGATGCAAGCTCGCCTTTTGGGGAGAAATTAAGTTAAACTCCAAGGACACGCCCTTTTTGTTTCGACAAAAGGGGGAGAAGAGTGTAAACGGAGAAGGTAATGTAAAGGTAGTAAGGATACAAGTAACTTTATTACATCTTACTTTCTATTACGTTTACATATCTTTGTCATCATCAAAAAGGGGGAGATTGCTAGTGCAAATATTACGATATTTAATCTATACATTCTCGTTTGTTTTGATTGATGACAAACATGTAACTTGTAATACATAACGTAAAATGTACAAGTTACTTGTAATTACATTTGTCTCAACATACATTCAGCACCTCTCGATGTCTCAAGTCCTCGTATGTTACAACACGAGTTCGTACATGTTTGTTATGTGGCATTATGATCAAACCCATTAACAAATCATTTAGAATGTTTAAAATACGCTTAGAGTCACTAAGTATTTTAATAGGTTAACCATTCTATTTCGAACCTCATTTTACATTTTGCATTCACAAGTATTTTATACAAATACATCTTTTGTAAAATGTCTAACAAATATATACTTTTATTTGTACAAGTAAACTAACTATAATATTCATACAAGTATTAAAGTTTACTTACACTTGACAAAATATATTTTATTTTGACAAGCACTCAACTAGATATTTTATTTTATAAAAGGTTACTTACATTTTATTTACAAGTAACTTACCTTTTTAATAAGTATATACATTTGCTTAAATGTATTTTTCATAAAAAGGAAAACACTCTTTTATTACCTCATGCATAGTGTCATCTAAATCTTTAAAATATTTTGGAAAGATTTTGGAAGATATTCTAAGATATCAAATCTAATAATTTATTATATTTTTGATTACCACTTTTGGTTATAAATACCATCCCATGGTTTTCTCATATCTTCATCCCTTCCAACACACATTCTTTCTATCTTTCTTTCATCTTTTAGATCTATAGATAATCATGTAGTAACATACATTAATCACCCATATCATCACATGATCATAATGCTTCTAACATTCATCTTTGTTGTAAGCATACTTTACATTTTGATCAACCAAGGAAAGCTTGGAGATCTAGCCATCCTCATTCACCAAAGCATATCAACATATGAAGATTCAAGATCTCTTGATATCCTCATTGATTGAAGACTTCTTATTTAAGAAGATCATTTAGAGTAGTCATTCATATCCATTAGACATTTATGTCATGGATCATCATTGTAAACATCATTGCATCATCACAACACTTTCACCAAACTAGATTAGATGGTTTATGTGTTTGTACCATAAAACACAAGGTTTGTTATGTTGGGCCATAAAACATAGTGGGAGTTGTTGTACCCTTGAAAAGAACTCGACATCTAGCTTAGTGTCGGAAATATTGTATAAGCGACGTTAGGTTGGTTCTACCTCGAACTAGAACCCGGTATTTAGCTTTGTACCGAAAAAGTGTAAGCGACGATTGTAAGGTTTTCTCCGCGAGAAGGGAGCTTGTTGATTTAGTGAAGTAACTCTCGAGTTGGGTACTCGGGAGTGGAGTAGGCGGAAAGGAGATCCGTGACCGAACCACTATAAATCCTCGTGTTCGGTTTGCACTTTCCTTTCTTTATCTCTTTACTTTTATAATTGCTTGTGATGTGGTTTAATGTTTATGCTTGTGTGACAACTTGGTTTACTATGCTTTATATTAGTTACAAATAATAATTGATACTTTCATATTATAACAAGCTTCATAAACGATTTGATACAAAAGATATAACGTTTTAAAGCGGTAACGTATTCACCCCCCACGCTTTCACATAGATTTAGGACAATTCAAATATTCCTATTATGGTATTTCCTCATAAAGAAAGCAGATATGAACAAGTCTCTTTCTTATAAGGAAAGAGTACTTAGTTTGTCTTTTAACAAGAAAAGAACAAACTTTTGTTTACGGATGTGTTGCATTATATCATTAATTTGAATTTACAAAGTTTAATTTTTGTATTTTCGATAATTATCCTTTTTATAAATTATTTACCCCGTGTTTACAATTTAAAACAATTAATTTACGAAAAAAGGCTAAGATCCACATTACCCCAAGTCGACTTTTCTCCCTGGCGACTTTCAAGAAAAAACCGAAACCTTATTTTACGCTAATCGATCATACTAATTCATCTAATTCGGTGATTCTAATACGTTTACGATTTTATCGGATCGTTTTTAGTTTCAATTCGATTAGGGTTTTATCAAGCGATAGTTAGGGTTTTTGGTTTTATGAATCGCTTTGAGTTTTATTGGTGATTCTTTGTGTCGGTTTAATACTCAAGGGTGGTTTTCACTTTCTTATCTATCGTGTTATGATCTTGATTATGGAGGTGGTTAGTTTGGTTGTGCGTGGCTATAAACCCTAACTTTCGATTAGGGTTTCTTGGTCGTTTTAGGTTATTCTTTGGTTATTCTTTATTATTATTGGTTTGTTGTGTGATTGTTTTGGGGTGTCGTGTGATGGAGAAAGGGTTTATCAACAAGGATGGTTCGTCGAAGAAGACTGCAAATGCAGCCACCAACTTGGCCGATCAAGTTGGATTGAATAAGGAGCCTAATCCGTATGCTTCGCTGGATATTAATGATTTGGATGCTAGGCTTAAACGTTTCAAAGGTGAGTACGAATTGGATGGTGATACGACTGGTCCTGAAGTGCGAAAAGCTACTAGGGTTTTGCGAAATCCTAGTACTCATGATGGCACATTTGAAACTGTTGTGACTTCTTCTAATCTGGAACAAACATCTTGTCCGGATCCCTGGGTTGATAGTATGGCTGGTTCTGTTTTGGGTGGGGTGAATTCGAGCATTAATTCTTGTGATGCTATAGATCTAGACACGTATGTGAATCCGGATTTGGTCTACCCTGGTGTTACTTCGATGGATGGGACTGCTACTGCTGCTACGAGTGTATCTAAGGGGTCAACTTCTGGTCTTGATGATAATGGTAGTGAAAAGGTGTCCAATAACGTAAGGTCGTTTGCTCATGTTTTAAATCCGGAACATGTCACTAAAAGAGTTAACTTTCGACCTTTAATGAATGTTAATCGGATTGATAATCATGATACTGTTCTTCCTAAAGCTGCTATGGAGAGTGTGTGTAACCGCTATGATAATACTCTTGTTGGCTTCTTTGTTGGCAAGAATATTGCCTTTCATTTGGTCCAAAATTATGTTACTAACACGTGGGGTAAGTTTGGGTTTCTGAAACTCATGAAGAATGACGATGGTGTGTTTCTTTTTAAATTTGCTTCTAAAGAGGGTGTTGATAATGTCATTCAGCGGGGCCCTTGGATTATTCGCAATTCTCCTATCATTCTCACTAAATGGACTCCTGATGTGCTATTGTCCAAAAGTGAGGTTACTAAAGTGCCCGTATGGATTAAATTGCATAACGTGCCGTTACTTGCATATTCGGAAGACGGATTAAGCCTTATTGCTACTCAGGTGGGTAAGCCGGTTATGTTAGATGCGTTTACTAGTTCTATGTGTGTTGATTCATGGGGTCGAATAAGTTTTGCACGTGCTCTTGTGGAACTATCATCAGATTCAGCACTTAAACATGTGGTGACTATGGCGATCCCTAAAAAGGACGATAGTGGTTTTACAACGACACGTATCAAGGTGGAATATGAATGGAAGCCTCCACATTGTGCGGAATGTAAAGTGTTTGGGCATGTTACTGATTGTTGCCCTATGAGTATTAAGGAGCATAATGATGTCGCTCCCAACTCGAATGAGGAAGCACATGATGATGGTTTTAAGGTGGTGCAGAATCGGAAGTCCAAACCTAAAGGTACAAATATGACTAGTGGTATTAATATGGGTAAGGGTCCTAGATTTGTGCCTAGGAAGCAGGTTTATGTTGCAAAGACGAAGACACCAGCTGCTGCTAGTGTTAATGCTAATGGTACACCACTTAATACGTCAAACTCTTTTGGGACTCTTAGGGTGGATGATGAACCAGACATCCCAAGTACTGTAGTTGATTCTACTACTGATGCGGCGAAGACTGGAAAGTCCTCTAGTACTACTAAGGAAGCAAGTATTGATGGTTCTCGGGGGAAGGACCCTCGTGTTGATATTGTTGTGGCATCTAAGCCTTCGGAGACTGTTTCTTCTGCATCCAAGGTTAGTACTTCTGGTACTACTAAGGAAGCAGGTATTGATGGCTCTCGGGGGAAGGACCCTGGTGAGGCGTCTACTCCCATAGCTGAGAAAATTGGTATGCTTGAAAAGCTAATTATTGATGGGAAAGCTACTCTTGTGGATGATGATGGTCAACCTATTCGGCCACCTCTTCTACTAAGAGAGCCAACCCTTTTCTAAAGTGGGAGATTGTGGTATCGATTACGAAGATGAGGTTGTTGCTAACCCATTTGATGAGTCTCATAATATTTTGGTGGTGGACACGAGTTTGAAGATGAGTATGATGACTATGACTTGACGACTATGCGAAACAGGTTCGTGATCTTCCGGGGAATTTGGATACCTTTAATGCCATGTATGGCACAAAGTTTCAAGGTCCTAGGAAGTAATTTTATTTTGTTGTGTCATATGTTATCATTTGAGTAGTGGTTTGTTTTCTTGTTTAGAGAATTGGAAGTGTCTTGTTATGTAAGCTTTATGCCTATGTAACGGGCTGAGATATGGGACTTCACTCATATCCATTGTACTTAAACGTTTATTTGGTTAATATATTTACCGAGTGCGTGATTACTCCCCTTTACCCAAAAAAAAAAAAAAAGGCTAAGATCCACATTGTGCTTCTACTATCACATCAGTTGATCTGGTAGCAATAGTAGATTCAATTGGTAGGCGACGATCATCAATTGCATTACATGTGAAACTCTTAGATCCTTATGGGACTCATGGCACTAGTGAACAAGCAACTAGTGTCAAGTAGGCATGTTTAGTCCCATCCTTGCCTCGGGTCAAGGTCTCACCGCTTAACTCGATTAAGTCATCCAATTTGAGAATGTGCGAAAATATATCTAGGTCCAACGCATAGACAATAATCACCTTGGGTTACAATTCAACCTAGGTCCCACACATAGGCAAAAAGTAATTGCAAGTGTTCTCAAGCGATTGGAAGACATGACTCAAGTTTGGGAAGCTTATTGTTAAAGTTTAAGCAAACAATTGCGGCAACATCATCTACCGAAGTCGAATATGTAGTCACGCAAGTTGTTGTGGTCAAGTTTTATGGATGCAAAATCAACTTTTGGATTATGGGTTCAACTTTAAGAATACTCCTATCAACATTGATAATGAGAGTACTATTTGTATTGTGAAGAATCATGTATCATTCCAAGACAAAGCATATTGATTAGGCATCACTTTATCGAGACCTATGAGCTTAGGCTCATTAATGTGTTAAAGTTCACACGGATGATAATGTGGTGATTTACTCACCAAAGGTTTTGATGTGTCACGATTCACTCACTTGGTCGTGAGCATTGGGATGATTAACTCTTGAGCTATGTTTCTGAGGGAGGACTATAAGATATTAGGTATAGTCCATGTATTGCTGAGGGAGAATGTTTGTTTATACTTAGCTTATATGAAGGTTTTTGGCAAAGTCTTGTATTTCAAAATACCGCTTGGGAAAGTCTTGCTTATGTGGAAAGTCTTGTTTGTCGTATTAAAATCTTGTTCAACGGTAATATTGAAGGGTAATTGGTAGTAACGGTAACTTTGTTATTTAGGCTGTGATTTTTCAAATCTCACCTATAAATAACTTCTTTCCGATTTTCCCTCTCATATTATCAATTCACATCTTTTCCATATTTATCTCCCAATTCCCATCTCTTTATTATTCAATACAATCTTTCTGTTGTGCTCACTCTTTCAAACAATATGGTGAATCGTTTAACTGTTTCAAAGCACAACATGGTGGCTAATTTGGACAAGACTGAGGCGAACGTGTCTTTCTATGATATCATTGATTATCTAGTTGGGTCGCCTATTAGTTATGCTCTTTTGGTTGAGCGGATATAATAGAGCCATGGATTCAAGAATTTTGGGCTAATGCTAGAGAGAATATGGAGGAGGATGAATATTATATTCGATCCTTAGTTCTTTGGAAAGACTATCAAGATTACGAGGCCTCCATTCGTGATGATTTATTATTTGGTGATGAAGATGGGGCCATTAGATTTGACAAGCAACTCATTTGGGATACTTTTCGTGTCTGGCTATGAAGGTTCTTTGATGAACAAACTTTTAAGAAGGCCTTATTCATCCTCAATGGAAGTTTTAAAGCACTTCTTGGGGCAGCTTTGGTTCAAATATTGCATCTGCGGTGGTTGGTTTAGCAACGGACGAGTATTTAACTTTTCACGGCTTATTTTGGATGGAATGCTCTCTCATTTATCATCCGGGGCTACTTGGTTGATGTATCCAAGGTTTATACAGTTTTCTTGAATAAGCAATTGGTGATGTTCCAAAACCTCTTGCTTTACTACTGTTATTGTGCAACAAGCCAAAACATTTACATTCATGGCTAAAAGAAGTAACTTGTTTCGAGGTGGAGATATTCCTTTAACAACATCAATGATGGAAATTGTGCAAGTCGTTCAGTAATGCACCGGCAGAGGATGAAGAAACCAAGGTAATGCTGCTGCTGATCAAGGTCTCGCTTCACATAGTCTTGCTTCAACCAAGATCGCTTCAAGCAAGGTTGCTTCACAAGTCTCGCATCCGCAAGTCCGCTTCTAGTGAAGGTACTAATGCTGATCAAGTTCAAGAAGAAATAGAGCGACCACCTACTCCATCTCCACGTTTGCTTTTCACAGGACCATTCACCATTTCAAGGTCTTGCTCCTACAATTCCAAGAGAGGGTTACCTATGGATAACTCTGCTTTGACAATGGCAATAGCTAGGTTGAACAAAACTGTTGAGCGTCAAGCTAGAACTATTAGAAAATTGAAGAAAAATTATTTCTGGTTGCGAAATTTTGTTAAACCCTATATTCAAGGCTTCAATTTATGGGTTAAGGAGGAGAACAAGCGTCGAAAAGCACTTCGTAAGGAATTACGACGAAGAAGGTTCCTAAATCATCTTCTCATCCATTTGGGAGGAAATTAAAAGAATGAAATTGAAAGAAGATGATAAGGAGAAAGAAAATGATAAGAAGAAAGATGATAACAAGGAGAGTGGATCTCAAAGCATCAAGAATTAGTTCATATTGAAAGTTCAAGAAAAGACCGAACCTCAAAGTCTTGAAGAACTAATTATTGAAGATCAAGGTACCGAACATGAAAGTCTTGCTTTTCATGAAACTTTCGGACAAGATGTAATAACTCAAGGGTTTTGAATTTTGAAGAAGAAGTGGTCCTTCTACGGTTGTTATAGAGGAAGAGATGGTGAATGAAAACCTTGTTCATTATAACGTTAATTCTTATTGAATATTCCGCTTTCGTTATTATGTGTTCCTAGATATAATATTAGACCTCGTCTAAGAGCTTACAACGATCTTCACATGATGTGAATCAAAAAAAGGTGTACGAAAAAAAACATGCGTTCATTCTTCGTAGCACAAGTTAAAAACTCTTCTTAACTTAAGTCTAATATTTGTTTTAATTTATGTGTGTCAAGTTGTCCATTTTCAAGTCTAATAGAGATTGGACAATACATAAATTGAATAACATACAAAACAAGTTAAGTGTTATTTTTAAAACAATGATTTTAAGTTAAATCCATATTTAAACTTTGTTAAACTAAATCATAAGACTTAGTTTGAAAATGGTTTGTGTTGCGTTTTAAGTTTTTAGAAAACAATTTGCAAGTTATATACATTCACAACATACATAATAAGCAAACAACCAACACACAACCACAATATGCAAAGCCTCAACCGATGTAAGAACCTATGCTTGGTCTCGTGAGCCATCACGAGAACCAAGAGTCATCTAGGGACATAAACCACAACCACACGGAGGACTCCCACTTGCTCCAAGACCAAGCTAGGACAAGTAGAAGCCCATTATGCACATGAAAAGTGAATCTGCCAGCCCAGAATTTCTGCATTCGGAGGCCCAATAAGCCAAGAAGGATTCCTCCCCGAGCTTAGCATAAAACTACAAAGTTGTGGGCCCATGAGTTGTCTACCTGTAGCAAAAAATTTGTTAAAAAATACCCTACCAATCACCGGGAAACTCCGTTTTACTGCAGCTTGTCCGAGCAGCCATTATGCGTCTTTATGTCTTTTATGCTTTGCCATTCCATTCCAAGCATCGGTTACAATATATAAAATGTAAAATACAACTAATCTACTATCTATCTATTGTAAAATGCCCAAACAATGGCAAAAACCAAATTAAAATACATACATAAAGGCCGAAACAATGGCAAACCCCAAATAACAAGAAATAAACCACAATCACAATCAGTCACGGCACAAGTGGTCTAGGTTTTCATCGGCTTTGCATATACACATAATAATACCATAAAATTATGAACATAACAAGGTGTTGGCTATTCCCATGAGCAAACATGCATGTATTTGCCATGGAAACAATTTAAATGTCATGAAATAAAAGAATTAGCCAACGAATCGAAGAAATAATCAACAAGAATTCAAACCCCGATTGGTACGCGTGTAAAATGGATTTAGGTTCTCAAACCTACTGATATTAGACCTTCTAAAAATCATTTTACCACAGAAAATTTAGCCTTTGGGGCTGTTTTCAAATGGTTTCAAGAATCGTTTAAAACAACGCGATTAAAGCCATTTTTAGCGTACCGAACACATTGTTTAATTAACGTATGTGAAACCAATGGCCATAGGACCAAAAATCACAGATCTTTACATTACTAATAAATTTCTTAATCCATGAAAAATGGAGCCCTCGGGGCTGCTTTGAAAGTGGTTACAAAAAACACTTAAAAACACGCGTTTTGACCATTTTTTCGCATACCCGATAATCATATGGCACATATGATGGCTCGTGATACCACTATAGGTGATGATGAAAAATAAATACATATTAAAGTAAATAAACGCAGCGGAAAACATCACCAACAACGGATCCATTTAGCCATATGATCTATCAAATAAAACAAACAAAAGGTTTATACCTTTGAAGCGTGAATCCGGTTGCAATACACCAATCACCACCACGAAAGGAATCAAGAAACCAAAAGACCAATGATGTTGGCCTTTCCCAATGATTGAAACACACTACACGTCAAGCAATCACCTTTTGATGCTAGTCTAACCTTTTCACCTACACCTTGCAAAAGACTACAATAGAATTGGCAAGAGAAGAGATCAAAACCAAAATCACCTATTTTGGAGATGTGTGTGTGGCGTCACATTCAAAGGGAGGGGAGGAGTATTAAGAAGCTAATTTTAACCTCCTTATTCATAATCAATTATCATAATGACCATTAATGATAATTGATGTCAATATTCAAGTTACACATTAGGTCCTTCAAAGTCCAAAGTCTCCTCTATTTACACCTATGTGGACGGCCATACATAAAGCCTTCAATGGGCATGCCCATTGTTGGCCCGAGTCCTGAAACACAAAGTCTAACTTGATGTTTAATGGCCCGTTATTGATCCCGAGTTGTGAAGGTTATTTATAACGTAAATACGATAAATACATTATAATAAATGGTGTCTAAGTGTATATGTGTGTGACCCCATAGGCTCACATATGACTAGCCATATAATTATTTATTATGATATGAGCGTACTCCAACAATTACATCTTCTGGTTTTACTTTTGAGCAGATGAAGAAACTCTTGTCTTTGATCAATGATACCTCTTCTGGAAGCATACATGCTAATATGGCAGGCAGGGCTTCTTTCTTTACTGGAAATGTTTGGTTTAATACAAAGTTTTCTAAGTATTTCTTTGGGAATTCTAGTCTGTCTGTTAAAACTATTTCTTTTGGTTGGATTATTGATTCAGGTGCTAATCATCACTTGACTATTTCTACTGTTGGTATGTTTAATGTTGTAGACATTTCTAGTCTTAAGATTACTGTTGGACATCCCTATGGTACTCTTGCTACTGTAAGTCATGTTGGAAACTTAACATTGACTAATAATGTTACTCTCTATGATGTTTTAGTGGTTCCTGGTTACTGTGTGAGCTTATTATCTATTAATAAACTGATTAGAGATAGCAAAATGTTTGTTGGTTTTGATGAAGATACTTGTTATATTCAGGATTTGAAAAGGGAGAATGTTCTAGGGACTGGTAGTCAGTCTGATGGCATAATAAATTGGGTCACCCTGCTGATCCAGTCTTATCTATTCTTCAAACGATCTTGGTATTTCCAAGAATTCTTACATTCTCATTTGTGAGATCATCATAGGGCCAAATGGACAAGGAACCTTTCCAATGTTTGATCATAAGTCTAAGAATCTTGGTGATCTTATTCACCTTGACTTATGGGGTCCTTACAGAGTAAAAAGCAGAGAAGGATACAAGTATTTTCTGACTGTTGTTGATGATTAGTCTAGAGCTGTGTGGGCATACTTAATCAAAACTAAAGATGAGGTGTTTGATGTGTTCTGCTCTTTTATTCACTTAGCTTCTAATCAATTTGGTATTAAAATTAAAACTGTTAGATCTGATAATGGTACTAAATTTGTAAATAAGAAAATGAGTGAAATGTTTTCTGATCTTGGTAAAATACATCAAACATCTTGTGCTCATACACCTCAGCAAAATGGGATTGCTGA
This sequence comes from Chrysanthemum lavandulifolium, assembly GCA_022545495.1. Taxonomy (NCBI): domain Eukaryota; kingdom Viridiplantae; phylum Streptophyta; class Magnoliopsida; order Asterales; family Asteraceae; genus Chrysanthemum; species Chrysanthemum lavandulifolium. The sequence continues at coordinate 269,905,719 of CM040240.1, forward strand.
AAGGAAACATAGACACCTACTCAATGTGGCTAGGAGTCTTATGTTTCAAGGGGGGATTCCTTTAAGATTTTGGTCTTCCTGTGCTATAACTGCTGTATATCTTATAAACAGGCTACCATCTTTTGTTCTAAGTGGTAAATGTCCCCATGAGTTGTTGTATAAAACTAAACCAAATCTTTCCCATTTGAGGTCTTTTGGCTGTCTATGCTTTGCTACTATTTTAAACAATAATGATAAGTTGTCTTATCGGTCTGAAAAATGTGTTCTTATTGGTTTTTCTTCTACTAAGAAAGCATATAAGCATTTGAGTTTGGATATAAGGAATGCGTTTTTTTGCAAGAGATGTAAAATTTTATGAAAATGTTTTTACATTAAAAATGAAAACCTGTGAGTCAACTGATACAAATAGTGTAAATGAGGTTGAACACTTGAGATTTTTTGATAGTCCAAGGTCTCAAAGTCCCAATGATGAAGGGGAAGATGCACCAGTTGAGGATGGTAGTATGCCATCTTCACATGATGCTAGAGATAATGAGTCAGATACTACTTATTTGCATCATGAAGATGGGCAATATGCTACCCACTTTGGTGACCAAAACTGGTCTAAGGGCAGTCCCAATTTTGAAAATACTGGTTTAGCTTCTACTCAATCTAATAATGTAAATGAAGATGTGCAGACACCTGTATTAAGAAGGTCTGCTAGAGAGTCTAAAACTCCTATTAGGTTTAATGATTATGTAATGCACTCTAAAGTCAGATATGGTATTGAAAAATATGTGAGTTATTCTAGTCTGAGTAGGACTAATATGTGTTTTGCTTCTACATTAAATAAGTTTGTTGAGCCTAAGAATTATGAGGAAGCTGTTAAAAATCCTAATTGGTCTGAGGCTATGAATAATGAAATTGAAGCTTTAAATAGAAACAATACCTGGACTGAATGTGAGTTACCTGTTGGTAGACATGCTATAGGATATAAATGGATATGGAAAATCAAGTATAAAACAACAGGTGAAATTGAAAATATAAATCCAGTTAGTTGCTAAGGGTTTCAATCAAAGAAAGGTTTTGATTATGATGAAACCTTTAGTCTATTAGAAAATGGTGGTCATCATATGTTTAATAAGCATTCTTTGTTAGTAAAAGCGGCCTTTGTATCGTTAGATGTTAATAATGATTTTTTATATGGTGATCTTGATGAAGATGTTTATATGCTTTTACCAAAAGGTTTTAATGGTGGTGATGATTCAAAAGTGTGTAAGCTTAACAAGTCTTTATATGGACTTAAGCAAGCACCTAGACAATGAAATGCTAAACTCACTACTGCTCTTGTTGAACATGGTTTTGTGCAAAGTAAACTGGATTATTCTTTGTTTGTTAAACAAAAAGGTTCTGTGTTTGTGGCTTTGCTTGTATATGTTGATGATATTGTTATTACTGGTAATGATGAAGTAGAAATCAATAACTTTAAAAGGTTTTTGAGTTCTAAGTTTATGATTAAAGATTTGGGAGAGTTGAAATATTTTCTTGGTATTGAAGTATTGAAAAATGATAATGATATTTGTATGACACAAAGAAAGTATTGTTTGGAATTGTTACATGAGTATGGTTTGCTTGCTGCTAAGCATGTTGATACACCTTTGCCTGAAAATACTATATTGAGTTGTATTGAAAGTGAAAATGATAAAGTGTTGAACAATGTTAATAAATATCAAAAGTTGGTTGGTAAGTTAATTTATTTAATATATTTAACTAATACCAGACCAGATATTAGTTATGCTGTTCATTATTTAAGTCAACGCATGCATAAGCCTTTATAATCTCATCTTAAGGCTGCTTTGAGAGTTTTGAAATATTTGAAAGGGTCTCCACGTTCTGGTTTGCAGTTTGATAAAGAGTCTAATCTTAAGCTTAAAGCCTATGCAGACTCTGACTGGGCTAAATGTCCTTTAACTAGCAAATCTGTTACTGGATTCTGTGTTTTCTTGGGTAACTCTCTTATTTCTTGGAAAAGTAAGAAACAGGCAACCTTATCTAGAAGTTCACCGAGGTGAATATAGAAGCATAGGCTTTTACTACTTGTGAAGTGATTTGGTTGGGTAATCATTTGCAGGTCTTGGTCTTAAAGAGTTGTTACTGTGGATATATTTTGTGATAATAGTGTCGCAATTCGATTGCAGCCAATCCTGTTTTCCATGAGAAAACAAAACACTTTGAGTTAGATGTGCATTTGGTTAGAGAAAAGGTTTCTGCTGGAGTTATCAAAATAGTTAAGATCCATACAGATATGCAAGTGGCATACATTTTTACTAAGTGTCTTGGTCAAAGACAACATAGTTTGTTTTGCAAATGTCTTGGTATGTTTGATTTGTTTGCAGGTGTTAATAATGGTGAAAAGAGTAGCAGTCAAGCTAATGAAGGAAGCAGTTTACAAGGTGAAGACTTGTCAACTTGAGGAGGGGTGTTAAATAATATGAATGACTAGTGTTGTCAAGTGTGAAAGTCTTATAGAAGGTTTATGTCTAAAGTGAAGAAAAGAGAAGTGCAAGGACTTAAGTGAAACATGATAGAGTATTTAAGCTCTTATCCTGCTTAGGGTTTCATATCTTCTCATTCAGTCGTTTTTTATCTCTCTGATATTTCACACAGTTGTCTTTGTTAGTCTTTGATATCAATCTTGATATCTGTTATTGTTTTGTATCAAGATCAATCTCTTTATTTGATCTTGTAGTCTGAGTGTTGAGTGATCATTGTAGTGAGTTGGCTGGTGTCTTCCTAGAAGAGATCAGTTTTGTTTCTGTGTATTTGTACTGGTAAGCACCCAGTAGGGGACTTATCTTGTTACATTGTTATAATTAAAAATACACCAAGGGGTGGTTGGCTGGGTGTAATTGTGGATTGTTGTGTGCTCTTGATCATTTTTACACATGGGCACACTCATTGGTTCTAGCCTAGAAGCAAAGGTGTACCTCTAATAGCTCTGAAAATAGCCTTGCACAGAGATTAAGGAATATGTGTGATGCTAGACTTGATGTCGACTCTCTGAATCGCATATTCATAACATCTCAGGTATTTCCAATCATTATTTGGTAGAACTGGCAAGATGGTTGGGTCGGACGGCTTGGGTCACGGGTCACAACACAACAAGTTCCAATGGAAACGAGCCAGCTTGCTTTGGTGCACCTGTAAACTCTTTTTTGGTCCATTATTTTTAAAAGAAATTAATTTGTTAATATTGACACCGAAAAAAACAACAAAATTGTAACATTATTAATCTATATTTTTGTATAACGAGTTAGAAAGCTTGTATTAAATTTAGACTTTTGTCAAATTTGTACGTGCTTGACCTGTTACCCGTACTAATATAGTATTTCCACTTATAATATATTGCATATGAGTCAAGTACTCAAGTTTGTGTTCAAATAAGTTCTATCATTTGTTGTTCTTACATGTCAAAAATGTTGGACGTGTTTTTGCTGGTTTATGCCGTGAGTTTGATTTTTTTAATAAACCAATTAAAAGTGCTCCCAAACTTGCATTTGAAAAAAGTTCTCAATATTAAATTTAATTGACACTCTTATTTAAAATAGTTATGAATCACCTGAAATAGTTGTGAATGTATTTTCCATTATCATGCCGATGGGCATCTTTGAGGCTTCTACCGAAATAGACATAGCAGAAATTTGTGGTCCATTCAATGTGGAATCTCAACAAGAAGCTCGAATTGACTGATTCATAACAGAATGAGCTGAAATTGCCAACTCTAGTAAATCCCCCCCCCCCTCCCTACTACTATAAGTCCACTTTGTGAATTTTAAATTTGCGAGCATCTTCCCTTTATTTAAAAAAAAGATTTGTTTGGTACAATAAATTTTAATATAGAAGTGCATGGGAATAAAGGCTATGACTAATTTGGACTTGGATGTTTATAATATGTGCAGGTTTGGGACAGTAGTCGAGATATTAGATATTTCTGACTTGAACATTGAAATCAAGACAAGAGCTCAATTTTTATCTCCTAATGTTGTTTATGGGATCTATTACGTCTTCAAACTTAGTGATTCAAGGAAATTTTCAAGTAAACCGCTGTGTGTTAACCTAAAGTATAGAAAGGGACTCGAAAATCTACATGCATATTTCGCAACATGGAGAGACAAGGATTGGATGATGATTGAGTTGTACCAATTCTTGAATCAGAACGAAGATGCTGACTTTGAGTTTCTACTTGAGAGCTTTTCATCACACTATTGTGGAGAAAGTGCGGTTTATGTTGAAGGCATTGAATTTCGAGCAGTTGACAAAGTAAGTTTGAAATTATATCCCCTGGTTCCATTATATACTCTTTTGTTTATATTATACAAAGAGGGCGGATGCATGCCAAAAAATTAAACTAAATATGTTGCATATTTAACATGGTTTGCACACAGGTGAAACATGAAGACATCGGAAAATTGAAGGAAGTCCAACAAGTCTTGAAATCAAACTTCAATGTGGATCAGGTGCAGCAACTTCCAACTAACTTTGAAGTAATATTCAAGATATGCAGAAACTATGACGAGTTGTTCTGGTTGGGCGAAGTCGACGAAAAGAAACTTCTTGTGCTTTCAGCAAAGGCAACTTTATATAAATTCTCTAATGTGGATCTTTTTACTTCAAAACCTTCAGCCCGGTCCAAGTTCGTTTCTTATACTATAGCTACTTTTTACATTTTCCTTTAACCAGGGGTGGCAATTCCTGACGCTACATGAAACACGACCCGAGACCGATACGGTAATAACTGGGTTAGGGTTGGGTATAAACAAGTTTCGGGGCCATGTTCGGGTTGGGTGGGATAAACGGGTCGACTTGGTAACACATTTAGCCGGTGTAACTCGATAATCCGCCAACCTAGCTAGATAAGCAGATTAAATGAATCGTGTTTAGAAAATATATTTAAAGAAGTTACAAAGCTCACCCAATTATTTAAACATGTCATGTTCGGGTTGGGGTATCCTGACCCACCAACCCGAACCCCATATGGATTGCCAGCCCTACCTTTAACTTCTAAACTTTTTTTGATTGTACATCCAAATACGTAGATGTCACACAAAAAACTAGATTTCTAGCTCAATGTTTTTTGTTTTATGGTTAACAATTAAACATTCGTGAATAAATGACTGACAAAAGTTTAACTTCTCGGATTTAGTTTCCTGTCAATATATATTACTTCGTCCTTAATCCATCCTACATGCAGATTTCAAGAGGTGATTGAGCTTTTACCAAAACAAGTATTTCATCTCAATTGCACAATCAAAAGTCAAATGTTGTCACCAGATACAGAATACGTGTGTTACCTTGTATTCAAGCTTTCAGAACAATGTGAGGGGCTGCATTGTCCAGTAGAAGTACGAGACATACTCCACAAAGAAAACAATGAGGCTGGATTTGTTTATTTTATAACCCCAAACCTATTGAACATAAATGGTATCACTCGGGTTCCAAAACAAAGGGAAGATGGCTGGATGGAGATTCAACTGTGGAAGTTTAACTCTGCTCATGAATTCAAGGATGACTCTCTTTCTATGAAAATGAAATTTACAAGCCATGAAGGAACTATGTCTGGCCTCATTGTATGTGGCCTCGAGTTTAGGCCAACCATCTGCTGTATTTAGTCTACTTGTTGCTCCGGATAATTATAAAAATTATGTTTGAAGCTAAGGCTCATCTCATCTATGTTTAAAATCACTTTATATATGTATGTGTATGTGACAACTAATATTTGGGTTGGCAAAGGTATTGTAAGAGTTTAGACATCCGTGATATATCAATGCCGATCCCTTTCATTTCATACAATTGACTCATACCAATTGTAGGATAGTTTTTGTATAATATGGAGGTCTTCATTTATGTAATTATGAGAAATTTAGTTCCCTCTTCAGTGATATATGCTGAAAACAGCCAAGAAAATATTTTTTTTAGAATACCTAAGATGTGTGCTTTTCCCCTACACATACCATGCCTCGAACTTTCCACCAATTGATTACAAGTCAAACTCGTAAACACTGATCGAGCCACACAAAGACAGGAAAAGCAATCATGGAAATTACAATGCATATTAATGAAAAAACATGTTACTTGCAAAACATAAACCTTTCAGCAGGCTGTTTAATGCTCGGGTGGCAATGGCTTCTTAAACGAGTATCCAATTTGTGGAATTAGATTCTTTTGTCCCAAACTAAGAATAAGTTTAGTTAGATTTTGTCATATTTACAGCTTGTGGTTACGTCACGTGGTAAAATATATAACTTTTACTTAGGAAAAAGAATTAGCCGTAGATCTATTGAAGACCTGCCTTGATACTAGTAGCAACATCCCTGCTAACCGATCACTACCAGTAACTGCATAATCGACATTGGCCTCAACTAATCCTGTTCTATTGACAAAATGTTATTCAGAAAGCCTTTAAATAACCCAAATAGAAACCATCTAAAAGGGGACATCATATAGTCAAGGACTTTATGGGCAGGAAAGTCAACTTTCTCTTGAAGCTAAAATCGGTCAACCATGACAACCTAATTTACATGCATTGAAATGATACACCAGAGTAAAGGATAGTCATTAAAGAACATTTCTTGGTGCCTTGTATAATTATGTTACATGATGGATCATGTTTCCAGGAAGTTTAGACAGATTGTTGTTGAAAGGTCAATGAATTTGGACACCGGAATCGTTTATCGATTGTTGAATGAAATCCAACCCGTTTTCATTGAGAGAGGAAATTCGCATCTCATGTAATTAAATTGAGTCGCACAGCAACTGTTTGATATAATGTTTGTATTAATAGTGTTGTTAATTGGTCATGTTAGTGAGACCCTTTGAAAGTTGTTGCGGGTTAGAATTGTTCTGCGAACTTAAATCGTCATGAAGCAAATGGCCTTTTTTCTAATGGAGATTAAGTCTTTATTGAGCGAAATCAAAGAATATAGTAGCACCCCTCAAACCTATTTGTTATAAATGGAAGTATAAAATGTGCATGATAATGCGGACCTTCTTTGAAGGTTTTTATTGGGAGTGATCGAGAAGATGGTAATTGTTGAAAGCTCATAGAGTTTAAGGACTTGAGTGTTTATTGGGTTATGAGAGTTGGGTTTATTAGTGGATAATTAGGCCCAACCCGGTTTGTGGGTTTTGTTAATTAGAGTTTTACCATTATAAATAATGGTCACCAATTAATTCACCACATCCTCGGTTCACACACTCTATTCACACCTTAAAAACACACGCACTCACATTATCTCTCAAAAAATACCAACAAACATCAATTTCTAGTAGCCGCCATGGTAATGCCACCGCACCTCCGCCGTTGATGGTGCCAGTGACAGCTCCGGTGAGGAGTGGGAATGGGTCAGCTGGGAGAGAAATTATTATAAAAGCTAACCATTTTTTGGTTAATATTGGTAACAAAGATCTTCATCAGTATGATGTGACAATTGCTCCGGAGGTAACCTCCATGACCAAGAGAAGAGATATCATGAAGTTACTCGGTCATTCATATGGTGCTTCCCACTTGGGTAATCTGCTGCTAGTGTATGATGGGAAGAAGAGTGCATTTGCTGCTGGGCCTCTGCCGTTTAGTTCAAACGAGTTTGTTGTCAAACTTCCTCAACAGAATGGGCGGGATCGTGAGTTTAAAGTAACCATCAAGTTTGCTTTGCAAGAAAAGAGCTTAATCATTTGAGGCGGTTTTGGTGGGAGACATAAAGATAATCCCAAGGAGACTATCCAAGCTCGGATGTGGTTCTTGAGTCTGCTATTTAAGATTGTACGATAGTGAGGAGATATCGGATTAAGGCAATCCAAGGTTTTGTCGGAGGCTTGACCAACACAATCGGGTCTGTCATGCGAGTATTGATATGTCGACGAGGGCCTTTCATGTAAAGCAGTTGTTAATAAAGTTTGTTTTTGGCTGTTAGGAACAGCCATGCCAAGTTCACTGACTACCCAAGAAAGGATTAAGGTGATGAGAGCTCTCAAAGGACTTATGGTGGTGGACATTTTCCATCATAGACGGTATAAGGTTCAAGGTTTAACAGCTCAACCGATTAACCAGTTGAAGTTTATCCATAAGACATAAGACAGGAGCCACCAAAACTGTAGTTCAGTACTTCAGTGAGAAATACAACTTTAACGTGGATTTTCCAGATCTTCCTGCTATTCAAGCTGGGACAGATGTAAAGTCTATTTATCTTCCAATGGAGACCTGTATTATCACTCCTGATCAAAGATACACTCCAAAGCTGAATCTCAGGTAGTTGACTCAGTTCTCAGAGGCACCGCACCTGCCGCAGCCAATAAATATGGAGAATAAAATATGTAATGCAATTAGAAAAATCGACTACAACACAGATCCTCTAGTGAGCAAAGAGTTTGAAATGAATGTAACAGGGCGGCCCACCGCCATTGAGGCCCGAGTTTTACCACCGCCTTCTACGTGTTATCGTGGGTGTCAATCTGAGGTTACTCCATCATTGGTCGGTGGAACATGAGTGGTGCGAAAGTGATCAATGGTGGAATTGTGAAGTCTTGGACCATAATAAACTTCTCACTGCAGAGCGAAGAAGCGATTCGGACTTTGTTTATGAACTTGTTTCCACATGTCGGGATAAAGGTATTGTTTTCAAACCCCAACTGCTGATGCCAATGCATTCACCTTGCCCCACCATTGTTAAAGCTCTTGCGATCTCCATTGTCGAGGCTTCAGCACAACTAGCACAAATTTCACCTGGACATCATCTGCAAATCTTGTTTGTAATCCTCCACGAAACTAAAGGAAGTTATTCAAGGATCAAACGGGTATGTGAAACTGAGTTGGGAATTGTCTCACGGTCTTTGTAAGCCAAATTATATCATGGCGAGGAGTAGCGAATACTTTGAGAATGTTGCACTGAAGATCAATGTGAAAGTTGGTGGGAGGAACACTCACATCTCTGACTCAGAATCGTCGGCTTCCTTATGTCGGTGATCGACCAACCATAATCTTTGGTGCTGATGTTACTCATCCCCACCTAGAGGATACCAGCCCTTCGATTCTGCTTTGTCGTTGCTTGATGGGTGGCACAAGTGACAAGGTACAAGGCCCTCGTGTACTTGCGGCAACATAGGCAAGAAATCATTCGGGACTTGTACACAACCCGTCATGATCCTAAGAGAGGTTTTATTCATGGAGGGATGATCGGGGAGCTTTTGATAGCATTCAAGAAAAGCGGACATAAGCCACACCGCCTTATATTCTACAGGGATGGAGTTAGTGTGGACCAGTTTAATGAAGTTCTGCTGAAGGACATAGACATGATCCGAATGGCGTGTTGTTCGTTGGAAGAGAACTACTGGCCTCTTCTTACATTCATTGTGGTTCAGAAAAGGCACCATACTCGTTTATTTCCTGTGAGACAAGGTGATAAGGCTAGTAGCACTGATATGAGTGGCAATATTCTTCCGGTACTGTGGTGGATACCAAGATTTATCATCCTTCGAGTTCGATTTCTATCTTTGCGTACCATCTTTGTCATTCGAGGGATGACGAGTCGCCCACTCACTACCATGTTCTCTATGATGAAAACAAGTTCACTGCGATGACTTGCAGGATGCTCACAAACATCTGTGCTACACGTATGCTAGGTGCACCCGATCATCTCCATTGTTCCACCTGCATACTATGCTCATCTGGCTGCATCCAGAGCTCGGACTTACATAGAGGAGATCGGTACAAAAGCGGTTCATGTGGTCAACGTGCAACAAAAGATCGTGTGGCTAAAGTTCGTCCTCTTCCTGTCATTCATGACAATGTGAAGAGAGTAATGTTCTCTTTATTAGGTTGGTAGAGGCCTTCTAAATAAGACACAGTGTATGGGGTTTTGCTTGTTAGTATCTTTATCCCCATGTACTATAAGCAATAGCCAAGCTTTAGAGCTTTTGCTTGTGCAGGATTTCGAAAGGTGCGATATGGTAGTAAATTTCCATGACATGCTTATGAGTATGATGGCAACTTTTGGTATATTCTGCATTATGTTCGAAACGATCTAAAGTAATTTAAGGTAAACATGATTATCAAAAAAAAAAAAAAAAAAAAAAAAACACCACGACTTTGGTACAAATCAATCATCAAAGGCTTGTCATGCCATGGACCGTATCAACCCATCAGCCACAAAACCCACGAATTTAGAATGAAGGCCGCCATTCGGTATCAAGGCCGACTATTATGGATTCGTAGCGTTCAGATTTGGTGATCCATCTGTTAACAGCATCAAGATCTTTGGTCACGGTGGTGTCGATGGTGTGTCGGTAAAAGAAGTTCCTTTTTATGTAGGTGATAGCTATGTTCATCATGGCTCTGAGAAAGAACTAAAACGTGGGTTACAATATGTGGTTAGTATTGAATGTCAAAGATATGGTAGATGGTAGATGGTATGGGTTAAAAAAAAGATTATATATATATGTTGGTATTGAATGTCAAAGGTTATGATAATCTTTTTGTATTTTTAGTGCACTTGGTTGATAGGGATCTATATGTGCAATCGTTGTTAATTTTTTCGAGATTTGTTAGCGCGTTTAGTGCGTTTTGTTTTGATATCCAAAACTTGTTGAAATTGATGTTAATTTTGGTGATTAGTTGTTCGAATATGTGAATTAGGTGTAAGTTATGAAAATTAGTGGTATTACAAATTCATGATATGGAAAATTAGATTGTATGCTTGTATATGTTGTTGGTGATATGTTGAATCGCGTTATAATATTTTACGAATAGAATCAAGTGTCGATATGTGTTTGGCATTGGTTAATGGCAATCATTAATAATTACTTTGTATTTTGATCTCTTAGAGCTGTGAGAAAACTTAAGATCACATGTGAAAAGAATGGAACTAAGTATTTCTATATATCAAGGTTTGTTTCCAGATTGCTTGTTTTGTTGTTGGTGTTAGTATACAAAAGTTTAATGCTTATTTAAATATTGCAAGAGACTTCAATGCTTATTGCTTTGACAAGTAATGTGACAGAAGTTTAGATAAAAAGAACTTGCCACTCTCGGTGAATTTGTTGGGTTGTATCTTACTATCATGTCCTTTGTCTTTATCAATGTTATGAATATACTATCTCCTTCAACAACAAAAAATAAACCTAACTAGTTCACTTTGAACATATAAAATGTGAAGTGTGAGTTGAGATGCAACCCAAATGGACTTTGAACTGACCCATTTGGTGAGCACGCAAAATATATTTTTCTTTTTCTAGAATGATTGATATGTGTATTGGATGGTACATCATTCTACTAGTATGTGATTTGTGAAACAGTAGAGTTCACCAAATCTTAGACCGAAATTGGAAATGAGTGAGCTAGGAAGGCTCACTTCGGAGGGTGTTTATATCACCTAAGCGCCATGGCACAATTTTTTGTAACTTATAATGACCATTCCTTAAGTTTTAGTTTTGATATAAAAGTTTATTGAATGTTGGGCTTTATTTTATCAGTTGCTATAATGCTTTTTCTGATTCGGTATAGCTAACTGATCATCATGTTTCTTGATCATTACAGGTTTAAAGTGTGCTTGATCCTTGCGAGGATGATAATGTTAGTTTAGGCGGTGATTCAATGCAAGTAGATGGAGATAGTGAATCCGACAGCGAGGTGAAGTGCCAAATCTAGTTATTAAAACTTGAAAAAAAACCTTGTCGTGAACTGTTAAATCAAAATTTTATGATAGGGCTTTAACTGTTGATCTTTAAGAGTATGCACAACTGTATGTGATCCCCCACCTTTTTTATAATCATTGAGCACTTAAACATGCATATAGAATGTTTTGCACTCGTGATAAATTGGTAGAAAAGGTTGTCTGCTGCATCGTTTTCATGTCCAGTTTTTCAATGTAGGCATCAAACTGTTTATTCTCGACTTGCAGATTGGGATGGTATTGTAAAGGTACGTAGGGTCAATTCTTTACATGTTTGCTTCTTGGATTTAGCTATGTTGCTTTTATACAGTATTGTACACGTAGTGATGTTTTTGCCGTTTCCCGTCACGCACTATTTGAGATTTTGACATTTATGCTACTCGTCTAGTTGGGAAGATTGAGGTAAACCTTTCTGGATACATATTCATTCATGTTGTTGCATAAATTCTTGTTGATTGATGATGTTTTTTCTTGTTGAAGACTGTGGAGATACTATAGGCATTGTAGTAGTGCTTAGTATGTAACGAAAGTTGCAATTCCATTGCTATGTATTAGTTCATTAGATGATCCTGTCTGTACCTGGGAGGCAATTCCGTGGGATGAATGCAGGTATGTTTTAGTATGATTCTAGTATCTTTGGGCCTAAGATCCCGCCAATAACTACATTTTTGTTATCAGATAACCATAAAGGGGAACAAGATGGTACCATGGTTGATGAAGTTGCTTACTCCACTCAAACTTGTTACGCATAATTACAGATAAAATACAGAGATGAATTTATGATTACTTCCATCATAATAGATATAACTTTTTTGATATCAAATATGCAGATGATACTCAAGATCCATCTGAAGATGAGCAGCAACTTAACTGTGTGAGGGATTGGATCAAGTCTTATCATCTAGACAATGTTGATGTCATTGATTAGCTCTCGACTTTCTCGATATCTCCTTTGATACGTTTTTTTCTTTCATTTAACCAACCTTGTGAGCAGAGCTTTATTCTTTCCAATTATTAAACAATAACTTAATGTTGTTTATTGTATTTGCAGGCTTTGATTGAAGGTAGCCAAAGAATCTGTGTTGGGAATTATATTTAAGTTGATAAGACAAAATACATGAAAGATGAAGGACTGTTGAAGACAAAGAAAGACAAGGGACCTACTTGGCAAAGAAGTATTTATTATCGAGTCCCTTGTAGTCATTTGTAACCCTAGTATCTCTATTATATAAAGAGATATAGGGAATTAGGTTTAGGTGTGTCAAGATGTAAAACACCAAAGGGGTGTGTGTGTGGGAAAACCCAGGCGTGGGGTGCCTAGGGTTTTGATGAAGTCAACTTATAGTTTTACAGCCTTAAGGATCATTGATCCCTGTTGTATAACCGTCTTAGAGTTGATCTTCTAAGATTGGGGCTGTGGATGTGTTTTGTAGAACACATGATGATGGCGAAACCTTGATATAATAACAATGAAAGTTCTTTATTCCGCTGTGCATACATATTGTTCATTTTTATTTGTTCTTATTTATTATCCTTGATAAGGTCTAAACAACCTCGAGCATCGATTCTAACATGTGGTATCAGAGCCAGGTTGCTCTTGATATCTAGGATTTCGCAAGGTTTCTGAAAAAAGAAGAAAAATTCGAATTTAGAAAAATTTTCGTAATGATTCTGCAGGTCAGTTTTCAAACAGGTATAACTTTTTCGTTAACAGTTAGATCATGACGAAATATTAGGTGGACGTTCTCTATATAGCCATCTAACTTTCCACCGGAGGGATCGTCGATCTGAGCTCTCAATCAAAAGTTATAAGGTGTCGAATATGGCTGCTGAAGGAGTTTTTGAAAGTCTAATTTTTTTAGGGTTTTCAAGTAAGAATATGGACGATGGATTTAAATTGATGATACATAGGACAGTGCATGCTTACCTCACAGAAATTCATTGCTTACCTTGTACTATCAACTGGGTTAGTGAACCATTCTCAATTTGCTTGATCTATGATTACATTATTTTAATCTTATTACACATATGATCATGGGTCGGTGGATTTTCATTCGTTGGACCTATACCCTCCAATTTTATATTATTGAGATGATGAAGCTGCTGATTTCTGTTTGAGGTATACGAGTGTTTGATTGTTTGATATTGATGGATCTAAACACACACCTTGTGTTAGTGATATTTTGAGTTATATTAATAAGCACGCGGAATATACTTAGTAATACTTAGAATACAGGTTATATGATGTAATGTAAGTAAGAACAATAAACACAAAGCTCCAATATTATTAAGAAATAATACGAGTGATCTTGCTTATCACTAGGGTTACACCTTGAAGCTAATATGAATAGTACGTACTAAGATATATCTCTAAGTAATGACCTAGGATCTCCTTTTATATCACAAGGAGTCCTTTACAAGATAAGTATAAACCTAACAATATAGAATATACACAAGATCTTTTCTATACTTATCAATACGGATACTAAACAATTATCCTAACAGTGGTAATTTTGTCTTGGCGGTGGTAATGAGTATCCTTTGCTAGTGTAATCTATGTGATGTTAACCACAAGACTATCGATGGTAGCTGTTAGTATTATTCCAACAATCCTCCCTAAACTTATGATTTCTCGAAAATCAATAAGTTTCTTCAATCTTCATTATCTGCAAGGATTTGGGAATTCTTTCAAACACTTCATCTTCTTCTCAATGCTTGAATAGCTCTTGAACATTGATCTTGAAGCACGAGTAACAATGCTACGACCTTCTCACTATCTTCATGAACTCTTATAGTAGTACATAGCATCCTTTGTGAGAGTTCCAACTCACAGTGGATATTCTTTCTCGTGAAGCATAAATGCATCTACTCCATTTCTTTGTAGAAACATGATGAACTTCACATGAATCATAGTAGAACCATTTAGTACGGGACATGAACATGAGAATTTCCGAAATCATCATTAACATCGGTTCATAGAGCCTTCTAAGATTAACCCATAGCGCATCTCCTTCATATCTTTGAGATCTTGACATCAAACCTTTCTTGAACTAATTTCCGTAATGTGTCGAGATCATCTCTGTCACAAGCTTTGATGAGATCTTCAAATTGAATGAATGATGAAGTTTCACCACCTAGCCTTGTAATCTTCCATGTTGGAGCAAAGTTGCTAGCAGTAAACACTTTCCAGTCAATGATAGGATGTCTGACTTGCAGTGGTTCTGGATAAAAATCTTCTTAAGTTTTTCAAGCTCTTCTTTGTAAGCCTCATTCACAGTTGTCGTATGATTTACCTCTCTTCTAAGAAGAATCATATCATCATTATATTTTGACTCATTATATCTATAGTGCTCTAGTTGTTTTTCTAATACATCTATACCTCTCATAAGATTTGACACAACATAATTAGCAGCAAACAACTCTGTTCTTTGACTTTCATATAATTCATTAAGCCTTTCAACTTCTCTAGCAGCCCTACATGTTTTAGAACAACTTTCAAAGTTTTGTACCTCAGAGTCAGAGAAAGCCATGAGAGCAAATTCGGTGAGACATAAGAGCGACATCTGAAGGTTCTTCCTCTTGTTCATCGACCATGAAACTCAATCATAGCTCACACCATCAATTGCCAACATTGCCTTTGGTTCTTCCACAGTTGGTTCTTTCTTTTGCTTGTACCAAGTAGACTGTTATCCTTCATCTTTGGTCTTCTGCATTCCCTAGCAAAATGCCCCAACTTGTGACAATTGAAGCACTCTACTTACTTTTTGTCGAACCCTGCAGTTTCACTACCATTGATGTGGATTGGCTTGCCAGTCTTCTTGTAGAATTTCCTAGCCCTCATGCTAAGAAGAGCTATTTGCCATTTAATATCCATCTCCTCCAAGTCATCTTCATCAATTTTCTCTATGTCTTCATGAGTTAATATAGAGCCATTAACTTGAGTGGAGATAAAAGCATAAAAGGTAGGATCTCAATACCGGCAATCTTCTTCTTTGAACTGCGGTGGTAACACTAACATTACGATGGAAATGATAAGGTTTTAAAGGTACCATTTTGAGGGTCGTTTAAGCCCTTATTTGATCACTTTTGTATCCGTTATTGCTTAATATCGTTCCTTTTCACTTTTAGGTCTCTTAAAGGCAAAATCTGGAATGGCACTTATTTGAATGAAAAGGCGATTATCTGAAGAAAATGGCCAAAGTCGAATCGAGACACTCAAAGTGCTAAAAACATAAGGTGGCAACATCACTGCTTATCTATGACGCCGTCGGAGGATTTTGTGACGGGACGAAGCCAAAACCCTACTTTCAAGTGTCGGCGTCGGGGTTATAAAAGAGTAGGCCGTCGTAACTCGACGGCCTAGATGCATTCGAGACGTCGGAAAGTGAAGAGACGGCGTCACAAGCATAAGGTGAGCCGTCAAAGACTAACATAGCCAAGGCGAAACCCTAATGGCGGCGACACGGCGTCACAAAACATAAGGTGTGTTGTCGCATATGTAATCTTATATATAGAATCCGAATTTTTCGATGTTTGTGTGTAGTCTTTTGGAGTAAAACCTAAAACCGAACCAAGGTTGTCTTGTATAGTATTTTAGGGTTGCAAACCCTATCTTACACCAAGATAAGTGTTTTACTTCATTAATACAATTATGTCTTTGATTATTTGTGTATATGCTTGCATGTTCTCCATGTCCAAGCTAATTTACTTGTGTGTTTGCTTAGGAATATGAAACTTAACTATTGAATATTGATTGGTTGTCTCTTATCTTAATTGTTAATGATCTAGTAATGCGATAGGTCATTCATTGTGTAATTAATGCTTGATTAAATCTTTGTGAACCTTAGACTATAGCACCTAGAGTTGTGGTAAGCTAAACCATCCAAAGAGAGCCTTAGAGTAAGAGTTTATCATCCCTAGTGGGTTTTGTAGACGAGACCCTTTGGTAAGTTCAAAGAGTTAGGGAACATACGCATACCCTACGACTTTAGACACACAACGCGTTAAGAATAAGGACGTGACAATTCAACCATCAATAGGAGATAATTAAGGAGTAATAAAACCTAAGTAAACACATCTTTAAATCATCATACGAGCACACAACAATAGACATAGACTATCCTTAGCTTAGTTAATTAGATAAGTAGAGTAATCGGTGAAATACCAACCCCAAATCCAAATCCGAGATTCGTACCTTTCCATTTCATAAAATATAAAATACAAAAATAATCATCCTCACCTTTAGGCTTAAATCGACATACACTTCACTTTAACGACACTATTCCCCTGAGAGCGATATCAATACCGTGGCTTACCTAATTACTACACTACAGCGATTAGGTTCACCGCCTGGGGTGTTATAAAACTTGCTCGAAGAAAGGAAGGCTTGATTTATATCTCGTTTAGGTCTACTCACAAGATTCCTATCAAGTGATATTTTTTCTTTTTATTAGCTTCCTCGTAGTCTATCCCCCTTGTTCGTGACCTTTGTTCGTAACCCATCACTTTTCATCATGGAAGGTGATAACCCCTCGAATCATTGTCCCGCCAAGAGACCCGTACTCTTGGTGAATACTCTGAACCTAGCCACCAAGGCTATAGGAACACCATTGAGCTTCAGACCAAGCCCGAACTACGGCCTGGGCCCGACACCATCCGGTTCTTGCAAAAGCGGATGTGCATTCCATGGACTTCGTTCGAAGATCCTAATCGACATCTTAAGGATTTCCTTAAAATTGTCGATTCCATCGACCTTGATGCTACTACTCGGAGACCACGCGTCTGCGTCTCTTCCAATTCTCTACGGGACCAAGCTAGTAATTGGCTGGCGACTTCCAGCTCCATCTCAAGTTGGGATGATCTCACCTCTCGCTTCCTTGCTTAATTTTTCCTACGGGAGAACCACTAAGCTTAGGAATGACATCTTGATGTTCCAACAACGTCAAGGTGAATCTCTTTACTGAAGCATGGACTCGATTCAAGGACTTACTTCATAAAGTCCCACATCATGGCATTGATCTCGGCTCCAGTCCAACTCTTCTATGATCATGCGGTCTCTCCTCCAACGAACCATTGATTATGCCGCGGTGGAAGGCTAAGTAACCTCAATCTTGAGGCATCTTTGGGAGGTTATTGAGGACCTAGCTCAATATGAAGAGGAAGGTTGGGAAATTCCAGTTGTCCAAAAGAGCGGGTCAACTTCCCAGCACAAGAAATTATGAGTATGGAGGCCCAGTGAAGGCGTTAATGGAAGTAACCACTCATCTTGATAAGCATGTGAATGCGATCAAGGAATTTTGCTCCCAAGAAAGTCCGGCAAGATGAATTCGAGGACATAATGTTGACATTTGTTCACAAGCAAGAAAAGGAAATAAAATGCCTCGAACTCAAATCGAAAAACTCATGACACTTTCTTGGGCCTAGTGACAACTTCATCTTGAAAATCCGTGAAGAAATCGCAAAGAACAATATACCTAAAAAGGTAGAAAAGGTATATGCGATCTTAGGAAAATGTTGGGATGACACCCATACCTCTCCAATTCGATGGCGGGACTAAACCTCCCGAGGAATCACATGCTTGTTGTCATAACCTCTCTTTAGTCCTAGGGAAGTTCCTAAATTTGATGAACAAGACCTCGACCAAAACCTTACCCAATTTTCCGTCTTTAGATGTGAATCTTGGAATTGAATTAGGCCCCAATCCACCCATCAAAAAAAATAGTCCGAGTAGTTGCTTGATAAAGGTGGTGGACTCTAGGCCATGTAGAGTGGAAGCTAATATAGGAGTAACCCATGACCTTACACACTTATATCACCCATTCATGGTTGATAGGAAGAAACATTATGGGTTTAAACCGGGTTTATTAGGTCAAGATGGATCCTTAACTATGAATCTTTTGAAGTTGATAGAAGATGATCCATTTTTAGGAGGGAGATTTGATTCACCTGCTACACAAATAGGCTTAGGTAAGGTTATAATGAATGGAGCACACTCCTTTGAGCATATAAATCACCCATTACCCTCTCCTCACTTAGCAAATTTCCACGCTAAGGGTGTGTATCATCTATCACCCGCACTTAAACTTAAGTGTAGGAAAACCTCCCTTTATCCGTTAAGTAAGGGTAGAGTCGGGCTCGTGACTCGAACAAAACAAGTGCTTCTTGGGAGGCAACCCATGTGTATTTGTTTTCATTTTCATTTATTATAATATATATCTTTTATTAATTGTTTATTCTCATGTTTGAATTTGTAAAATGCTTTACTTTGTCTTTAACCTCGTCTTAATTACATATAAAGGTATTTTACATGAGGGATAAGTGTGGGAGGATTACACGTTTTCAAAAGCGTGAACATGAGAATTACAATTAATAAAAGATATACATGTGTGTTGTTCGAGTCAAATGCTTGTATCGAGTCATAATGGATGTTTTGCGGAAATTTTCCGATTCTAAAGATAAAATGTTCGAAATTTTTCGAGAAAATCAGAGACGGTTTTGTCGGGATAACTGGCGTCGAGATTGCAACTGACGGTGTCGGGAAGGATAAAACATCAGTTACTTTTCTCGTTTTACGAGCTACTTATAAATTTTGGAATTTTCGGGTCTTAATTTTCCGAAGTGCAGTAAACATCCATTCCACAAGCATTATATCCTAGTTTAAATCGAGTCTTATATATATTATTACCGCCGATTTTACTGTGAAGGTTTCGTTTGTTTTCTTCTAGTGTGCAGGTTTAATTTATCAAGAAGAAGTTACATAAGATTGAGGAGCTTTTCACGCATAAATTTTTCTTGGAAAGGATTTAACCACTACTTCACACACGGATCCTACCGAGCTAATCAGGGGAGTACTAGTTTCTTTAGTTTTAATTACCTTCCATTATCATAACTTTGATACTTTTGGGAACATTAGGGATAATTTTCGGTTTAAGTGTAGGAGGGAAAATAAAGCGGGAACTTTGAAACTATGTTTATCCTTGATTATTTGCTTTGTCAATTGTATTTGTGTAATAAACCATGAGAAAATGTCGGTTAGGGTAATTTTGGCACCAAATTTGAAATTTTATGACATATAGGGTGGGCCATTAGTCTTAACAAAAGCGTCTCACGGATAGGAATTTCATGACTAGCACAAAACCCTTTACCACCTAAATTCCACCCAAAATGTGAGGATCGCCACTTAGATTAGTAGGAATTTAAAGCATTCATCTTTAATGCTTAGAGTGTGAACCGGTAGTATATTAGATTCTAGAACTTGTTTTGTGATGCATTCCGAGATCATAAGTGAGACAACACTTGTGTAGTTAGGAATAACTAAATGATAAGAGCATTAGGATAACCCTTGTTTGATACCGTAATATAATTACTTCTTCCACATCGGTTGAGTAATTCCCCACACCCTTTGCGTTGTACTCATCTTTAGTACATGATACCTAGTTAACCCCTTAGAGCCTATCCTTTTCGCGGTTCTCGTGATGTTTCGGTTTATCCGGAATATCAATGAAAACATTGTTTACACCCCACCCTAAATATACACCCAAATCGCCTTAGCCTACCCTTTATGCACTCACTTTTGTGCATTATTGTTATCACCCTAAACCCTTAGTTCAATTATCGGTTGCTTGCATGAGTTGCTAAGTCGAGTCATATCCTCTGTATCTGAGTTTTGGGACGATTGGGATTCATGGGAAAAGTTAAAGTTTATGAAATGACGGAAGGAGCGTTAAATTCAAATTCCTTTGTTTGCATAATAATGTACCCCAAGTGTTTTGATCTTTTCAATTGGGTCAAATTAGTGTTAGAGTAATAAAAACTCAAGTGTAGGGATGTGCCTATAAATCCCTATCATTTTGATGTTACCGTAGAGGATGGTAGAGTAAAAGTGTATGAATGAAAAAAATCTTAAAAAAATGAGAAAAGAAAAGAAAAAAAAAATAGATTGTTCAAAAATAGATTGTTCAAAAAAAAAAAAAAAAAAAAAAAAAAAAAAAACAGGGCTACCATCCTACATCTATCCTTTAAATTTATGTTTGTTTGTTTGGGTTTGCTAGAGTCTAGAGTGTCGAGTCTTGGCTTAGCAGCTATTCTTCGTATACTTGCAACATAAGAGATTTACGACTTGCCACCACTAAATAGCCTATCCCACCAAGCCCTTTTTCCTACCGTAAGCCTAACGTTACAACCCTTTAAAGACCTCTTTGATAGTCTTTCCTAGGTGCTACGCCAAGCGATGGAGGTTTGATCTATTCTCAAGCCTATGGTAATCTATGTACTAGGGGCGGTTAATGAGTGTTTATCTTCCATTTCAATTTGTTATATTTCATATACACCGAGAGAGATGTGAGTATCCAAACACCCCATGTGAGGTGCTAGTATGTAATTTCCGTGCTTATTACGACTTTCTTGAGGCTTATATGTGTTGTGGACCGTTGTAAACCAATGCTTCATGACCACAACTTATAAATTAATTGGCTAAAGCACATTTGCTTGAGGACAAACAAATACCAAGTGTAGGGATATTTGATAAGGTTTTAAAAGGTACCATTTTGAGGGTCGTTTAAGCCCTTATTTGATCACTTTTGTATCCGTTATTGCTTAATATCGTTCCTTTTCATTTTTAGGTCTCTTGAAGGCAAAATGCTGGAATGGCAATTATTTGGACGAAAAGGCGCGATTATCTGAAGAAAATGGCCAAAGTCGAATCGAGACACTCAAGCTCATTGAAAACATAAGGTGTGGCGTCACTTTGCTCTATGACGCCGTCGAGAGGATTTTGTGACGGACAAAAGCCAAAACCCCACTTTCAAGTGGCGGCGTCGAGTTATAAAAGAGTAGGCCGTCATGACTCGGATGGCCTAGATGCAATCGAACGGCGTCGGAGCGAAGAGGACGGCGTCACAAGCATAAGGTGACGCCGTTGCAAGACTAACGTGGCCAAGAAAACCTAATGGCGGCGATCTGACGTCACAAAACATAAGGTGTATTTATGCATATGTAATCTTATATATAGAATCCGAATTTTTCGGTGTTTGTGTGTAGTCTTTTGGGTAAAACCTAAAACCGAACCAAGGCTGTCTTATACGATATTTTAGGGTTCAAACCCTATCTTACACCAAGATAAGTGTTTTACTTCATTAATACAATTATGTCTTTGATTATTTGTGTGTATGCTTGCATGTTCTCCATGTCCGGCTAATTTACTTGTGTGTTGGCTTAGGGAATATGAAACTTAACTATTGAATATTGATTGGTTGTCTCTTATCTTAATTGTTAATGATCTAGTAATGCGATAGTTCATTCGTTGTGTAATCAATGCTTGATTAAATCTTTGTGAACCTTAGACTATAGCACCTAGAGTTGTTGTAAGCTAAACCATCCAAAGCAAGCCTTAGAGTAAGAGTTTATCATCCCTAGTGGGTTTTGTAGACGAGACCCTTTGGTAAGTTCAAAGAGTTAGGGAACATACGCATACCCTACGACTTTAGACACACAACGCGTTAAGAATAAGGACGTGACAATTCAACCATCAATAGGAGATAATTAAGTAAGTAAACACATCTTTAAATCATCATACGAGCACACAACAATAGACATAGACTATCCTTAGCTTAGTTAATTAGATAAGTAGAGTAATTGGTAGAAATACCAACCTCCAAATCCAAATCCGAGATTCGTACCTTTCCATTTCATAAAATATAAAAATACAAAAATAATCATCCTCACCTTTAGGCTTAAATCGACATACCGCTTCAGCCTAACGACACTATTCCCCAGAGAGCGATATCAATACGTGGCTTACCTAATTACTACACTACAACGATTAGGTTCCTTGCCTGGTGTTATAAAACTTGCTCGATGAAAAGGAAGTTCCTTTGACCCGAATGACGCGTGTGGCGTTATCGGCAAACATCTTAGAAACTTTAGATTGAGGTCTTCCTTATCTACCTCAATTCCAAACACGATCAATTGTGTGACAATCTTACGGAGTTTGGTGAAGATCTTTGTCAGTGATTCATTGCTTGAAGCGAGAAAAGTTTTCATAACTTTGCTTCAACAATGTCTTACGTGTCTTCTTTGTAGCATCATTACCACCAAACACCGAGCAAATTTCTTAAAAAGTTCTTTTCTTGTCTTGAACTTGCTAAATTCTATGATCTTGTCTCTGGGAGAGTCATCGGCAACAAATTTCTAGCCTTAAGATCATTCTTCCTTAGTGCTTTTTCAAGTATTAGTCTCGAGCACGAAGCGCACAACATCTGTGTCACCAACCTTCTCGATTTGTCACGGACTTGAAAGAATCACCAGTTAAGATGATCTCCATAGAGCATAGTCTGTATGAGAAAGTATTGCTCAATCGGTTATCCTCCACATCTCAAACTCATTAAGTTTGAGCTAAGGAAGCCTAGGGCGAGTTGGATGGTTGTTTTCCATCTCAATTGATTTGAGTGAGTAGGTTAAGCTTATTCCTTGGATCTTCTAAATCAAAATATCAGAACCTCGCTCTAATACCACTTGATGGATCTAAACATACACCTTGTGTTAGTGATATTTTGAGTTATATTAATAAGCACGGAATATACTTAGTAATACTTAGAAGGCAGTTATATGATGTAATGTAAGTAAGAACAATAAACACAAGCTCCAATATTATTAAGAAATAATACGAGTGATCTTGCTTATCACTAATGTTACATCTTGAAGCTAATATGAATAGTGCGTGCTAAGATATATCTCTAAGAAATAACCTAGGATCTCCTTTTATAGCACAAGGAGTCCTTTACAAGATAAGTATAAACCTAACAATATAGAATATACACAAGATATTTTCTATACTTATCAATACGGATACTAAACAATTATCCTAACGGCGGTGGTAATATTTGTCTTGGCGGTGGTAATGAGTTTCCCTCGCTAGTGTAATCTATGCGATGTTAACCACAAGACTATCGATGGTAGCGTAGTATTATTCCCAACAGATATCAACAAGCTGCTCATTATATTTGTTTAGTACTGCTATCTCAATATTTGTACTGCCAAGAGTGACAGCGAAGGAGCAATGCAGCACATAAGTTTCGTTTCCACTGCCTTCAAGAAAGTTACCAATGTTATGTTCTCTCGTTTCCACTGCTAAGGAATCGGTTCCACTGCTAGCTTCTCGTTCCACTGCTAGTTAAGTTGTTATCATTGCTGCATTTTACTCTACTGATCCTACAAGTCATCACTGCTTTGATGACAATGCTTGATCGATTTGGTTTGAAGATGACTTGAATGGTTGCATGGTATTGTAATTTAGTTGACTGGTGGTATTTCTTGTTGGTACAACTGTCGTGTAATGCTACTGTATGATACCTAGCAAGCTACTACATTAATATCATATGATTGGTGAGGTTTGATTGGTGGACGGTGGTCATGCTTTTGATACTTTATGTTAATTATATCACGTGACAAAGTTTTACATATGTGGAGTTGTTATGTTTGTCGTCTTTTGGATTAATTCAAGAAGGTGTTTTGATCATGTGATTTTATGGTCGGCTGGATATAATATTTTAGGATGCACTTTATCCTTAAAGTTGGTCAATGGATATAAGTTTGCTTTGGTTTTGGTATGATTAACTTGAAGTTTAAGTTGGACTGATGTTGGTTTCGTGATACTATTGATCTATCTTCAAAACTACTGCTATTGTTTGGAGTTGGTATTGGTCTCCACTGCTGAACGATACATGGTATTACGAGGATATTTGGAGTTAACGGGAAGTTGTTCAAGTCTAGTATGGAGTTTATCAGATTACACACACGGTTGGTAATGATTCAAGACCAGGTGTTTAATAATGATGATTTTATTATTTGGTTAGGTACATTGCTTGAAGTAGATATCATGTTCATGTTCAGGGGAAGTTTTTCACTTTTTACATGGTATCTATATTTAACCAAAGAACTATTTTTCATGTTACTACTACTTGGTTTCAAATGCGATTATAGTCATCTTTATTAGTATTTTGGCTGGTACTATGTTCTTCATGGCTGGAACTACAACGTATTTGTGACCATGGTGGTTAGTTATTCGACAAGTTCTTATGGTTATTTACATGCATCATTTGAGGGGAAGATTTTTACTACTACTTGTTGGTGTTTATACTCCTGGTTCAGATTTTTTTTGCCTTAATTTCATTTTTAGTGCGGAAAACTTCATGGAGGGTATCTTGAGGCATTGGAAAGATGGATTAGTTGTATGATATTGATTTGTGGTTTTTGATAACGCTACAAGCGTCGTTCGGAGTCAAAGGAACTTCCTTTTAGTCGAACAAGTTTTCAACACCTAGGCGATGAACCTAATCGTTGTAGTGTAGTATTAGGGTGGCCACGGAATTGATATCGTTCTCTAAGGGAATAGGAATGCTAGTGAGAAGTTACTACGCTAAGGTTGGGGTTGAGGAAGATTTTTTTTTTCTTTTTATGTTTTTTAGGAAATGGAAAGGTACGAATCTCGGGGTTTGGATTTGGGGGTTGGTATTTCTACCGATTACTCTATTCGTCTAATTATCTAATCTAAGGTGTATGTAGTCTATGTCTAATTATTGTGTGCTCGTATGATGGTTTAAAGATGTGTTTACTTAGGTTTTATTACTCCTTAATTATCTCCTACTGATGGTTGAATTGTCACGTCCTTATTCTTAATCGCGTTGTGTGTCTAAGGTCGTAGGATATGCGTTTATCCCTATCTCTTTGAAACTACCAAAGGTTAATGACTACAAAATCTCTAGGATTTATAAACTTTAACTCTAAGGTACTCTTCGGATGGTTTAGCCTACAATGACTCTAGGTACTATAAGCTAAGGTTCACAAAGATTAATCAAGCATTAACTACACAACGGATGACCTATCGCAATACTAGATCATTAACAATTAAGATAAGAGACAACCAATCAATATTCAATAATTAAGTTTCATATTCCTAGCAAACACACAAGTAAATTAGCGGATATGGAGAACATGCAAGCATACACACAAGTAATTGAAGACATAATTGAATTATTGAAGTAAAACACTTATCTTGGTGTAAGATAGGGTATGGAACCCTAAAATACTTGTACAAGACGACCTTGGTTCGGTTTAGGTTTTACTCCAAAAGACTACACATCGAAAACTAAAAATTTGGGTTCTATATATAAGATTACACATGCGACGGCGTCACCCATTGATTTTGACGCCGTCGGTGGCCGTCATTAGGGTTTCGTCTTGGCCACATTAGTCTTGCGACGGCGTCACCTTATGCTTGTGACGCCGTCCTCTTAAGCCTCGGCGTCGTCTGGATCAAATCTAGGTCAAGTCTGAGTTGCGACGACCTACTCTTTTAAAGCCCCGACACCGTCACTTGTAAATGAGCAATTTAGCTCTTGGCCGTCACAAAAGTTGTCCGACGGCGTCCTTGTTTTGTGCTGGCGTCGTCCCCTTCACTCCAAAGCACTGGTGTCTCGATTCTTGACTTTGGCCATTTTCTTTGTATATTCGCCTTTTCGTCCGAACAAGTGTCATTCTAGCATTTTGCCTTCAAGATACCTAAAAAGTGAAAAGGGCGATATTAAGTAATAATGGATACAAAGTGATCAAATAAGGGCTTAAACGACCCTCAAAAGGTACATTTAAAACCTTATCAAATATCCCTACATTTGGTATTTGCTTGTCCTCGAGCAAATGTGCTTTTAGCCAATCAATTTATAAGTTAGAGGTCATGAAGCATTAGTTTAGAACAATTCACAACACATATAAGCCCATAAAAGTCATAACAAGCACGGAATTACATACTAGCACCTCACATGGGGTGTTTGGATACTCATCTCTCGGGTGTATATGAAAAATAACAAGTTGGAAATGGAAGATAAACACTCATTAACCGGTCCTAGTACATAGATTACCATAGGCTTGAGACTAGATCAAACCTCCATCGCTTTGGCGTAAGCACCTAGGAAAGACTATCCAAGAGGTCTTTAAAGGGTTGTAATGTTAGGCTTACGGTAGGAAACAAAGGGTTTGGTGGGATAGGCTATTTAGTGGTGGCAAGTCAAAATCTTTATGTTACAAGCATGCGAAGAATGGCGTTGCTAAGCCAAGACTCGACACTCTAAACTCTAGACAACTGAAACAAACAAACATAAATTCAAAGATAGATGTAGGATGGTAGCCCGTATGTTTTTTTTTTTTTTTTTTTTTTTTTTTTCACTCTATTTTTTTCTTTTCTCTTTTACTAATTTTTTCGATTTTTTTTTTTTTTTTTTTTTTTTTTTTGCATACACTTTTACTCTACCATCCTCTACGATAACATCAAAATGATAGGGATTTATAGGCACATCCCTACACATGTATTTTGTTACTCTAACAATAATTTGACCAATTGAAAAGATCAAAACACTTGGAGTACATTATTATGCAAATAAAGGAATTTGAATTTAACGTTCCTTCCGTCATCCCACAAAATGTAACATTTCCATGAGTCCCAATCGTCCCAAAATCGTGTACAAAGGATATGACTCGACTTAGCAACTTATGCAAGCAACTAGATAATTGAACTAAGGGTTTGGGGTGATAACAATAATGCACTAAAAGTGAGTGCATACAAGGTAGGCTAAGGCGATTTGGGTGTACATTTGGGGTGGGGTGTAAACAATGCTCTTCATTGATATTCCGGAAAACCAAAACATCACGAGAACCGCGAAAGGATAGGCTCGAGGGGTTAACTAGGGGTATCGTGTACTAAAGATGAGTACAACGCAAAGGTGTGAGGAATTACTCAACCGATGTGGAAGAAGTAATTATATTACGTATCAAACAAGGGTTATCCTAATGCCTCTTATCATTTAGTTATTCCTAACTACACAAGTGTAGTCTTACTAGCGATCTCGGGATGCATCACAAAACAAGTTCTAGAATCTATTATACTACCAGTTCACACTCTAAGCTTTAAAGATGAATGCTTCAATTCCTACTAATCTAAGGGTGATCCTCACATTTTGGGTGGAATTTAAGTGGTAAAGGGTTTTTTGTGCTAGTCATATAATTTCCTATCCATGAGATGCTTTATTAAGACTAATGGCCCACTCCTATATGTCATGAAATATTTTAAATTTGGTGCCAAAATTACCCTAACCGACATTTTCTCATGGTTTATTACACAAATGCAATTGGACAAAGCAAATATTCAAGGATAAGCATAGTTTCAAAGTTCCCGTTTTGTTTTCCCTCCCTACACTTAAACTGAACATTATCCCCAATGTTCCCCGAAAGTATCAAAGTTATGATAATGGAAGGTAATTAAAAACAAAAGAAACTAGTAATCCCTTGATTAGCTCGGTAGGATCCGTGTAAAGTGGTGGTTACATCTTTCTTCAAGAAGAACGTTTGCGTGAAAAGGTCATTCTCATCTTATGTATCTTCTTCTTGGTAAATTAAACCTGCA
This sequence comes from Chrysanthemum lavandulifolium, assembly GCA_022545495.1. Classification (NCBI taxonomy): domain Eukaryota; kingdom Viridiplantae; phylum Streptophyta; class Magnoliopsida; order Asterales; family Asteraceae; genus Chrysanthemum; species Chrysanthemum lavandulifolium. The sequence continues at coordinate 269,933,871 of CM040240.1, forward strand.
CATTTGAAGAAAACAAATGAAACCTTCGCGTAAAATCGGCGGTAATAATATATATAAGACTCTACTAAACTAGGATATAATGCTTATGGAATGGATGTTTACGAATTTCGGAAAATTAAGACACGAAAATTTCAAAAATTATAAACAACTCGAAAAGCGAGAAAAAGTAATCGCTTGTTTTGCTCCTTCCTCGACACCGTCGAGTTACGACCTTGACGTCGAGTTATCCAGACAAAAGCGGTCTCGATTTTCTGAAAAAATTCGGAAAATTTACATCTTTAGAATCGGAAAATTTCTGCAAAACATCCATTATGACTCGATCCAAGCATTTGACTCGAACAAACACACATATATATCTTTTAATTAATGGAAATTCTCATGTTTACGTTTCTTTTGAAAACGTGTGTAATCCTCCCTACACTTATCCCTTATGTAAAATACCTTTAAATACGAGGTTAAAGACAAAATAAAGCATTTTTACAAATTTAAACATGAGAATAAACAATCAATAAAAGATATATGACACACAAATAAAAATAAAAAACAAATACACATGGGTTGCCTCCCAAGAAGCGCTTGTTTTTGTTCGAGTCACGAGCTTGACTCTACCCTTATTTGACGGATAAAAAGGGAGTTTTTTCTACACTTAAGCTTAAGTGCGGGTGATAGTAGCGATACACACCCTTAGGGTGGAAATTTGCTGCGTGGGGAGAGGGTGATGGGTGATTTATATGCTCAAAGGGGTGTGCTCCATTCATTCTAACCTTACCTAATTTTATGGGTGTAGCGGGTGAATCAAATCTCTCTCCTAAAAATGGATCATCTTCTATCAACTTCAAAAGATTCTTAGTTAAGGATCCATCTTGACCTAATAGACTCGGTTTAAACCCATAATGTTTCTTGTTATCAACCATGAATGGGTGATATAAGTGTGTAAGATCATGGGTTACTCCTATATTAGCTTCCACTCTACATGGCCTAGAGTCTACCACCTTTATCAAGAAACTACCCGGAATATTTATTTTGATGGGTGGATTGGGGCCTAATTCAATTCCAAGATTCACATCTAAAGACAAAAATTGGGTAAGGTTTTGGTTGAGGCTCCAGTTCATCAAAATTAGGAACTTCCCTAGGACTAAGAGAGGTCATGACAACAAGCATCTAAACCTACATTCTCTAGTGGCGTTTGGTCCAAAGGTTCTATATCAATCGGGTTCCTATAGTCTCTTCTACTTCTTAGGGTAAGTTATAGGCGATGTGTGTTCCTCAAGTGATGGTAGGGCTTGTGGGCTTGGAGTTTCCACCTCATTCTCCATTATATCTAGATCTCCTAAAAGTTCATCATGAGTTTTAGTATGATCTAACCCAAATACACTCCTTAGTATCTCAAATCCTTCTTTAGCCATTTCAAATTCTTGGTCCGATTCGTAAGAATCATTCTCAAAAATTCGATCACTATGTTCTATTTGCCTAAAGGATTCTCACGCGTGTCATATGTTTTGGTGAAATGTATCCCACGCATGCAACTAGGCGGTTCAACTATAACCATCTCACAATCTTGTTGGGTTTAGGTTCCATGTTCTTAAAACTAGTTCTTTTTATCATGATGCCTAAGGTTGGATAAATCCTCCTTATCCATTTCCTCAAGTTGTGACAACTGATGGTTTATGCTTAGGAGGCTTTTCTCAAAAATTTTCCAGAGGGTCTCACTAAAAAGAGTTGATTCTAACAATGATCGTTGAATAGAAGCCACACAAGCACAAAATTTATCAAATCCATCCAACCTTACACCCGTCTCCTTTTGGATATCTCTATGATCACTCACAAATTCATTAGAACAATAAAAATCATTCCAATTTGCGAAATTCAATTGTTCCTCATTTGTTAATGATTCAAATGCAACTTCACTTGCCATAGCGACAAATGAAAAGGGTTTTACGAACACAAACACAAGGAAAGGGGATAGACTACAAGGAAGCTAAAAATGAGAAAAAAGCTTACTTGATAGGTATCAAGCAAGGGAACCTAAACAAGGTGGAATCCTAACTAGCTATTCTTTTCCCCGGCAGCGGCGCCAAAAACATGATAACGCTACACGCGTCGTTCGGGGTCAAAGGAACTTCCTTTTAAATCGAGCAAGTTTTTCAACACCTAGGCAAAGAACCTAATCGTTGTAGTGTAGTATTAGGGTAAGCCACGGAATTGATATCGTTCTCTAGGGAATAGGAATGCTAGTGAGAAGTTACTACGCTAAGGTTGAGGTTGAGGAAGATTATTTTTTTATCTTTTTATGTTTTTTAGGAAATGGAAAGGTACAAATCTTGGGGTTTGGATTTGGTGGTTGGTATTTCTACCGATTACTCTATTCGTCTAATTATCTAATCTAAGGTGTATGTAGTCTATGTCTAATTATTGTGTGCTCGTATGATGGTTTAAAGATGTGTTTACTTAGGTTTTATTACTCCTTAATTATCTCCTACTGATAGTTGAATTGTCACGTCCTTATTCTTAATCGCGTTGTGTGTCTAAGGTCGTAGGGTATGCGTACTTCAAAATCTCTAGGATTTATAAACTTTAACTCTAAGGTACTCTTCGGATGGTTTAGCCTACAATGACTCTAGGTACTATAAGCTAAGGTTCACAAAGATTAATCAAGCATTAACTACACAACGGATGACCTATCGCAATACTAGATCATTAACAATTAAGATAAGAGACAACCAATCAATATTCAATAATTAAGTTTCATATTCCTAGCAAACACACAAGTAAATTAGCGGGACATGGAGAACATTCAAGCATACACACAAGTAATTGAAGAGATAATTGAATTATTGAAGTAAAACACTTATCTTGGTGTAAGATAGGGTATGGAACCTAAAATCTTGTACAAGACACCTTGGTTCGGTTTAGGTTTTTACTCCAAAAGACTACACACCGAAAACTAAAAATTCGGGTTCTATATATAAGATTACACATGCGACGGCGTCACCTTTGATTTGTGACACCGTGGTCGCCGTCATTAGGGTTTCGTCTTGGCGCGTTAGTCTTGCGACGACGTCACCTTATGCTTGTGACGCCGTCTCTTTAGCCTCGGCGTCGTCGGATCAAATCTAGGCCGTCTCGAGTTGCGACGATATACTCTTTTAAAGCGACACCGTCACTTGTAAATGAGCAATTTGGCTCTTGAGCCATCACAAAGTTGTCCGACCAGCGTCCTGTTTTGTGCTGACGCGTCCCTTCACTCCAAAGACTTGAGTGCCTTGATTCTTGACTTTGGCCATTTTCTTCGATATTCACGCCTTTTCGTCCGAATAAGTGTCATTCCAACATTTTGCCTTCAAGATACCTAAAAAGTGAAAAGGAACGATATTAAGTAATAACGGATACAAAAGTGATCAAATAAGGGCTTAAACGACCCCTCAAAAAGGTACATTTTAAAACCTTATCAGTTTTGAAGATCAAAGTTGCTTATATTTGTGGTTCTCCTAGTCGATTATGAAAAAAAGGGGAAGAAGTACTTGGAAGCTGCAACTTGAAGATTCTTGGTGATTGCATGTTTAAGGGGAAGTTTGTTTATCTTTTATGACATGTTTGTTCGTGCTTATTTGGTTTTGTCCTTATCATCTAGGGGAAGATTGTTAGGAATTATATTTAAGTTGATAAGACAAAATACATGAAAGATGAAGGACTGTTGAAGACAAAGAAAAACAAGGGACCTAACTGGCAAAGAAGTATTATTATCTAGTCCCTTGTAGTCATTTGTAACCCTAGTATCTCTATTATTTAAATAGATATAGGGAATTAGGTTTAGGTGTGTCAAGATGTAAAACACCAAAGGTGTGTGTGTGTGGGAAAACCTAGGCGTGGGGTACCTAGGGTTTTGATGAAGTCGACTTGTAGTTTTACAGCCTCAAGGATCATTGATCCCTGTTGTATAACCGTCTTAGAGTTGATCGTCTAGGATTAGGGCTGTGGATGTGTTTTGTAGAACACATGATGATGGCGAAACCTTGATATAATAACAATGAAAGTTCTTTATTCCGCTGTGCATACATATTTTTCATTGTTATTTGTGCTTATTGATTATCCTAGATAAGGTCTAAACAACCTCGAGCATCGATTCTAACAATCTGAATGAACAATAAAGCTATCATGATATTATTTGCAATTATTCCATATTAAGGTGAAGGTATTATATATATGAAGGTGAGCTCACGGTATAGTTGACTTTCTCTTTATTAGAACTGTACTTTTAATATAACTACTAAGGAACCGGATAAATTTCATTCGAAGTCTACGAACAACATTTTAGAGATGAAGAACAATAAATGAGGTTTAATCTTTCCTCTCACTTAACCATCTTTCTAAGGACATTCAATATTAAATAAATGGACTGAGGACCTTACATTGTTATTTGATGATTCAAGACAATTATGCAAATATAGCGAAATCTAGCATTTTTGACCCGTTTGTTATGAATGGATTAATTCCAGTTACTTGTTATCTTTGGTGGGTCAAATGAATTATTAAAAATTAGTTAGCTTAAAAGGAAAGGGGTTGAAATTCGCGATATTGCATCTTTAATAAACAATATATTAGTTCATCACAAATTATTGAATCAATGCGTGAATTTTTGTTAGATTTGTGAGAAGTTTGCTTCAAGGACAAACTGTTGCTTCAAGGACAAATGGTAAGCTTCGATGTTTGCTTGTTTATTTTTCATTAATCGATCTTATTGTTTATGTACATTACCGTATTTTTGGTTTGTGTAGTTTAATTGTATCAAATATTACCCAAAAAATGTTACGTAACTTCCAAAAAGGGTTTTTTTTTTGCTATAAGTATTTTTGTGGCCTGATAGTATTTTATGCTTAAATGCATTTTACCACTTTCATTACAATTAATAGAATGAATAAAGTTGCATTATATCACCTATTATTTGGGAATCTGAAAACGTGTACGTGTACTCGATTCAGATGGTTGAGATTGTAAAGAAAGGATTAGTTTGGAAGCCAGCTTCAGGATTCAAGTAACTTTGGTCACGATTCACGAACACCTGCAGTTTTTTTATATGTGTCATGTCGATAAGTGTATTTAGTGATATTCTATTGATATTATTAGCGACGTGCTTGTATTGATTGCATCAAAGAAAATGGAAGTTATTTTTAAGTTTCTATTATTACAGTATTTTAAGCTCTTTTTCTATGTATGTGTCATGTCGAGTTTTGTATGTTGTCACTAATATACTTTGTGATGAAGCTATAGTGACGACTGGTGGTGACCCTAAGTTTTGTCACTAAATAGCAATGATGACTTGTAGACTGTTAGTGACAAAAACCTTGTCGTCACTAAAGACAATTTCTTGTAGTGAATTGTTTTAAAGTATTCACACTTAAAAGTGTGAAGAATTATTTTAAATTATCACAGTTAAAAGTGTGAATGAATTAAAAGTTCACACTTAAAAGTGTGAAGAATTGTTTTAAAATTATCACACTTGAAAGTGTGAAGAATTGTTTCAAAGTCATCACACTTGAAAGTGTGAACTTTTTATAAATCTTCACATCTAGAAGTGTGAAATTATTTGCTACACCCATATTGTTTACAAACAATCTAAGTGTGAACTTTTCAATCCCACACATTTTAAAGTGTGAAAATATGCTTTAAAAAGTGTGAAAAGATAACTATTTTGTTGTAGTGTACTTTGGGTTAACCCATTTTATTTTAGTTATTGTTTTATTTTGCTTTCTTAGTTTACTACTTCAGTTCGAGCTTTCGCGATTTCGCCGCTCGAACTGGGGGGAGTATTAGTGGATAATTAGGCCCAACCCGGTTTGTGGGTTTTGGGAATTAGGGTTTTACCATTAGAAATAATGGTTATCAATAAAATTATATCTACGGGGAATTATGTAGTCTAACAGGGTTGTCTACTTGTATAGCAACTGCTAGTGTGAGAGCAAATTATGATTTAAGGGACGGTTTGAAGCTTATTCTAGTTCATCTTTTGTGCTACAAAGTTCCTGCTTTTAATGGGGACGTTTTAGACTTCATAATGGTCCTTAATATGATAACGGTGCTTTAAACATATGGCATGCATTAACAAGATTATAAAGATATTATTAACCGAGAGGATTATAAAACATGAAAAAGTGGTTTCAGAATTGTTGTAAATCTCTGTAATTTAAACAAAAACAGTCAAGCTACGTACCAAATAAAGTGATTATTATTTCTAGAGGTAGGCAATTGACTAATTTATTCAGGTTAGGTTTTATTTTTAACGAGTCAAATGGGTAAAATCAACAAGATTAACTGCTAGAACAATAGAACGTAAGTTGCATGTGTAATATCACAAACTGCAGTTATATTTAGATAAAAACCTCAAAAAACATGAAACCACAATCTTTTCCAAACAAAAAGAGATAGACAAATTATATCGTAGAATAAAAAAATATCCTAAATGCATATGGCTGACTTATCGTTTTCCAGATCCGATTTTTATCCAAGAATATTGTTGTATTCGCTTTTAGAAAAGATGGGAAATTAAATCTCCTATTCTTAGCTAAATCTAAAAACTATCAACAATGTTCCATGCACATGGTGTGTAAACTACCAGCTAACCCTTAAGCAAGTAAATTTAAAATCAAAATCTGCATCATATTTATCAAATTGCCATTAGGATTATGGACCATAGATCTGGTACTCAAAGTCAATGCATCCAATGGTTATTATGCTCTCATACCCATTTTACTTTAAAGTGTTGTTTTACTTAACTCTTGCCATGTAAAGTTAAACAGCGTTCTAATTTCTACTATTCAAAAAACGCAGTCGATTTTTATTTGAAGTACTGAAAATTAAAAACGGCAAAAAGTAGCACTGGATTGTTGTCTAGAAAATATGATCTCAATTACTCTAGGAGATTACGATAAGAACTAAATATTGTTGACTTTATTATTAATCCGTTCAATGAAGGAATTTAATGGGTACCTGCAATTGTAACAGTTGACTGTTGCTAATATTTTTTTAGATCCAGTCTACAGCTTGACATTTGTAGTATTATATTCGTCCTTGTTCAGCACCATTCGTCCTTCTTGTTTGCGTTCACCGACAAGCTTCATTCTTTGACCTAAAAAAATTTACCTTCGTCGTTAAATGCAAATCCACATTTAGTACTTCGCATTAATGGCCTTCACTAACTTTTGTTATGTAACAACACGTGATACCCACATAAGAACATTTTTGATCTTTTCCCTCTCATTTTTAACTTCACCTTCTTATTTTAATCATCTTTCATATCCAACCATCACCACCCACCGCATTCACCATCCTTTATAATATCACAAACAACTTCAAATTAAATCAAATAACTTTAGATCAAACCCCAAATTAAATCAAATCAAAGATATATATAAAATTGACGATTTGTTTTTAATATTTGAATAGGTAACAATTATTATTATTTCACAAAGGACAATAATAAAATCAAATTTTCCATAGGAACAAAGAGAAAGATGATAGATGCACACAATAAACACAAACACCTATGTAAACAGTTAGATCTATCTCTATAAAAAATCTATAGCATAACATGTAACTGAATAGAGTTTAGCAAAACAAATTTAAATTGTAAGGACCAAAGTTTATTTCATTATCATATAGTGATGATTCAACCATGAAAAAGTTTTTGTTGGTGGTAGAAGCCCAGGACAGGGTAAGATAATCAAAGTCAGCAGCAACAATACCACTACGTGGTTACCGGATATCACTTGGAATCGTGTAATCACTTTCCAAAGTAAACTATTCGACCCTAATGCGTCGGTATCACGAATATCTACTTGGGATAAGACCAAATGTATGTTACCCTTTGCTTTCAAATGTTTATGCTTTTAGTTTGTTTCTCCTGGTATTGTTATTTTCAGTGTGTCTTCAAACTGAAGATGACAATCTCTATTTATAGTAGAGAATACTCAATCCTAGTTAATGGACATTATGGATGATTAACGGCCAATTAATCACTCATAATAAGTCTCCATTATCATAGGAATAGTGGTTACATGACCAATTAAGCGTGGTCATAAAGCGCCATAATGACCAATTGAATGAGTCAAAGTCATACAAATTAATCATTGCAACACTACTAGTAAGAACCATTACACTAGCGGCGGGAACCATACACAAGTAGCGAGAACCATCGGCAGGAACCATTACACTAGCGCGGGAACCATAACACTACCAAGAGGAACCATCGGTTACTACACTAGAAGTAGTAACCAATACACTAGCAGTACAAACCACTATTGAGTCGCGTCAGGGTGTTCAGGGACCTCATGGGTGTACACTCCGTACCTCCTAACCCAAAACCAGGTGTAAACTAATACCACAAGTGCACTAAATTTACCAACAATCCTCCCCAAATTTAGTTCACTTACTTTTCAAGAAAAACAAACATCAAACAAAACATGTGCATAAACAAAAATATCATGAGGATTGAATTTTCATCTTTGTACATTACACGTTCAAATATTCAAGAATCGGGGTGTTCTAAGAATTGAACCCTTCAAACCATTTGAATACCTGAAGATAAAATACACATAAGTTTACAAACACTCAAAAGCTCCTGACACTATACAAGCCATGTGTCCATATCCAAATTCATAAATGTTGTAAATGCTAAAAGTCCAAAGCTCCCTAAAGCGGCAAAACTTCAACATTCACATAGGTGGTTCCTCTTTATTCATGCTCCTGCCAAGCACTTTTTCAAAGAAAAAATAACCATTAAGAAGTAAAGACTTCATCCTCCTTTCAGCAGGTTCTGAGCACAACCTTGGGATGTAAATAAAACATGTGCTCCAGTCCACTGAATGTTCAGCTTTTCACATTGAACTCGGCTCCCAAGTTTCCTTAGGAGGAGTTGGGTGTCTTAGCATTCGATGACTAAGTTGGACTTAAACCCATTCCTTTAGCGTACTTTATAACCAAGTCTCTAGCCAAACCCTTCGTCAAGTGATCGCCTAAATTTTGTTGAGATCTAACAAACTCTATATATACCATCCCATTCATGATAAGCTCACGAATCATGCTATGTCCGACACCTAAGTGTCTAGACTCCCATTGTACATCTAGCTATAAGCCTTTGCCAATGTAGTCGCACTATCACAACGGATAGAAATAGGTGCTATAGGTTTAGGCCACAATGGAATCTCAAGCAAGTTTTTCAACCATTCACTTCTTTACCAAAGAATGCTAAAGCCATAAATTTAGATTCCATTGTTGAACTGGTGATGCAAGTTTGCTTCTTGGATGCCCAAGAAATTGCACCTCCACCAAGTAGAATACCCACCATCGGTAGACCGGTTGTCTTCATGTTACCGATCCAACTTGCATCAATGTATCCTTCTAATTGAAGTATAACCAGATACGAGAGACTATAATCTATAGTTCTCTTCAAATACTTGATACCCTCACGAATCGCTTGCGATGATGAGCACTAGGATTACTAGTATACCGGTCAATTTACCCACCGCAAAACCAATATCGGGTCTTGTACAAGTCATGGCATACATCAGCAGCCAATTACCCTAGAATACTCAAGTTGAGATACTGCCTTACCATTATTAGGCATCGACTTCTCAAGTATCCATAGGTGTACTCATCGGAGTACAATCAAAGTAATTGAATTTCCTCAACACCTTCTCAATATAATGAGACCGAAAGATAGAAATTCTTTTACTTTCATGTTTAATCCATATACCAAGGATAACATCGCCTCCCCATGTCCTTCATGGAGAACCTTGATGACAAAAATTCTTTGTCGTCAACTGATTTTGGTCGGTGCAAAGATCAACATGTCATCAACATATAGACAAATGATGACTCCTTTACCGATTCATCAAATTTACTATATACATTTGTCGACTTGGTTAAGAACATAACCACTAGACAAAACCACTTCATCAAATTTTTGATGCCATTGCTTAGGTGCATGCTTCATCCATAAAGAGACTTAATTAGTTTACACGCCTTGTTTTCATTGCCAAGCAAGATGAAGCCACGAGGTTGGTTCATATAAACCTCCTCATCCAATTCACCATTCAAGAAAGCTGTTTTCACATCCATCGATGAATAATCGACAGTGAATTGATGCCAAAGCAATTAGCGATCTTATGGTATCGACACGAGCCACGGGGCATAAGTATCAAAATAGTCTATCCCTAACTTTTTTAAAGCCCGAATGACTAATCTAGCCTTGAACTTTTCAATAGTTCCATCTACCTACATTTTCTTTTGAAAGTCCATTTGCAACTCAAAGGTTTGCAACCGGTGGTAGATCAACCAACACCCAAGTGTTGTTGCCCATGATGGAATCCATCACATCATTGATTGCTTCTTTCCGTAAAGCAATATCCTCGGGACTTTATTGCTTTTTCAAATGTCTTGGGATCATCCTCAACAATGAAGCAATAGGATTATTGGTCGAGACCTCATCCCTTGTTCCTTCAACTAAGTATAGTTGAAACTCGAGTCCAAATGACTTTGGAGTCCTCACCCTTTGCTCTTTCTAAGCATAGGTTCGGTTGTTGAACCACAACCTCATCGAGGACCTCTCGATTGCACTTCATCGTGGACCTCGATACACCAGATGTTATGAGTTCCATTAGGAATCCTCATACTTGGTCTAGGGACTGATGAGAATCTATTCTCATCAAAGTTTGCATCCCTTGATTCAATTATGGAGTTAATTGAAACATACTCATTAGGTTCAATAACATAGAACCTAAAAGCCTTGGAATGCTCAACATATCCAACAAAGATGCAATTAATGCCTCTTTCACCTAAAGTTTTCGACTTTGGATCGGAGTCTTACAATGACCTACAACCCCAAACCCCGAGATAGTTCAGTTGGGTTTCCTTTAGTCCGAGTTCATAAGGGTAGTTTTGTTCCTTTTGTTGGGAACCCTATTTAATAAATAGCAAGTCGTTAACATAGCTTCACCCCGAACCCTGACTCGATCTGAATAGGACAACATGGAACTAACCATCTCCTTGAAGACCGTTTTTCCTTTCGAAATGCCATTTCTTTGAGGAGTATAAGGGCGATCGTTTCATGGATTATACCAATGATCGAAAATACAGAGTATCCATGTACTTAGCTCCCTATCGCCCTTAATCTCTTGATCAAAGACCCAAGTTGTTATCAACTTCAGTTTTAAACACTTTGAATTTATCTAATGCTTCATCCTTAGTATGTAATAGATAGACATAACAAAACCTAGAAGCATCATCAATAAATGTCACAAAGTACTTCTTATTCCCCAAAGAAGGAGTGGCATGCAAATCACACAGGTTACTGTGTATTAGCTCCAAGAGCTTAGTCTCATGATTAACACCCTGAAAAGGTTTCTTGGTTATCTTGGTCAACATGCAAGTTTTACACTTTTCAGTGTCCATGTCAAATGCTGGGATTAACCTATCCTTAGACATATCTTGCATCCTTTTATAGTGTACATGGCCAAGTCTAGCATGCCAAAGGGTAGAGTCAGTCAGGTCAGTGGTGGTCATAAAGGCTGAAATAACACTATCAGTGACAATATTAAGCCTGAAAATTTGATTACACAAATAGCCAAAACCAATAAACACGCCATGTTTAGACAAGACAAATTTATCAGATTCAATAACTTTTTCATATCCATGATTATTCAAAACAATACTTGAAACCAAGTTTTTCCTTATATCAGGAACATGAATAACATTAAACAAAGTTACAATATTTCCAGAACTAAATTTAAGATCTACACAACCACGACCATGCACCAAGGCTGTTGACTCATTTCCCATGTGAAGAATAGAAGCATTATTCAGTGACTCATAAGTATTGAACCAGCTTCTATCTTTACACACATGAACTGTTGCACGAGTCAACCCACCACGCAACATCATCATCCTGCACATAATAAGATTCAGATACATATGTAACATAATAAATCTGAAAAGACTAATTAAACATATTATGACCTTTCAGTGAGTTGGTAGAACCACCACTCCCTGAACCATTAGTGCCTAATCCATTGGCTTTACCACCAACCTTAACACCCTTGCAATCCCTATTAATGTGACCAGATTTGCCACATTTCCAACAAGTAGGTGTTGCCTTCTTGTTAGGATCTGCCGTTGTGTTGTCATGATATTTGCGTTTGCCTTTGTTGTCATTGTACCTGGTGGAGTTGTTATGCTCCACCATATTGACAACAGATGCACCAGTAGCATTGCTACTCTTTGGCTTGTCATTATCCTGCACATTGAGAGATTCCTCAATGCGCAGATGACTGCCCAACTCAACCAGAGTTAACTCCTCTTTCTTATGTTTCAAGGTATGCTTGAAATCTTTCCAAGAAGGAGGGAGTTTATCAACAAGACAAGAGACTGAAATAGCCTCATCCATGTGCATATTATGTTGTGTAAACCTTCCAAGTATGCCAACAAGTTCATTGTATTGTTCCATGACTGGTCTTGAATCAGTCATTTTGTAATTTGTGAAATTACTTACAAGAAACTTCTTACTTGATGCATCCTCAGCCATATATTTGGCATCCAAAGAATCCCACAGTTCTTTGGAAGATTCAATATTCTGATAAATGTCAAATAGAGAACCAGACATACCATTGAGAATTAAGCCTCCGCAAATGTAGTCATCATTCTCCCATTTGCTCCTCCTTTTGATTTGTTCCACAGTAGCATCATCCCCATCATCAGGAATAGGAGTGGTTAGCACATACACCACGCTCATGCTGGAAAGCAAGAAGTGCATCTTCTTCTGCCACCTCTTAAAGTCTACCCCTTCAAATTTGTCCAGCTTGGCAAAGTTTGAAGCCATGTGTTTCATTGCAGCATCAGCCATTGATTATCACAAATAGTTTACTTTGATTGTTGGTGGTAGAAGCCCAGAACAGGGTAAGATAATCAAAGTCAGTAGCAACAATACCACTAGGTGGTTACTGGATATCACTTGGAATCGTGTAATCACTTTTCAAAGTAAACTATTCGACCCTAATGCCTGGGTATCACGAATATCTACTTGGGATAAGACCAAATGTATGTTATTGATTTAGGCACAAATCAATAACCCTTTGCTTTCAAGTGTTTATGCTTTCAGTTTGTTTCTCCTGGTAATGTTATTTTCAGTGTGTCTTCAAACTGAAGATGACAATCTCTATTTATAGTAGAGAATACTCACTCCTAGTTAATGGACATTACGGATGATTAACGGCCAATTAATCACTCATAATAAGTCTCCATTATCATAGGAATAGTGGTTACATGACCAATTAAACGTGGTCATAAAGCGATCCATAACGACCAATTGAATGAGTCAAAGTCATATAAATTAATCATTGCAACACTACTAGTAGGAACCATTACACTAGCAAATAGAACCATACACTACCGGCAGGAACCATTACACTAGCGGCAGGAACCATAACACTACCAAGAGGAACCATCGGTTACTACACTAGAAGTAGTAACCAATACACTAGCAAGACAAACCACTATTGAGTCAAGTCGGTGTTCGGGGACCTCATGGGTGTACACTGTACCTCCCAACCCAAAACCAGATGTGAACTAATCCCACAAGTGCACTAAATTTACCAACAGTTTTCTCCCGCCCTTTTCAACCATGAAAAAGCTAAAAAAATTACAATTTAAGGTTCCATTGAAGTTCAACAATCATGAAATGGGAAATTTGAGTCAGAAAAAGAGTGCGGATAGTTCAGAAATGGTGTCTGGTGAAATTAGGGGTCAGATGAAAGGGTTGGTTTCGTCGTTAAATTTAACTGTAAGTAATTCTGAGAATTTTGGTGATAATACTGTTGATAGTACTTTCGTTGATAGTTGTTATGATTCTGGTAAATCTAAGGTGAATGGTAGTGATAATGCTGTTAATTGCATGTTTGTTAATGGAGTAAGTGTAGAGAAGGCAAAGAATAAGAATAATGAGGAACTTAATAGTGAGAGTACATAAGGCGTTTGTCAAAATGCTCAAATAGAAACAAATGGTCTGCAGAAGATGGGATAAAACTGTCTGTCTGTGGATACTTTGTGGGAGCTAAAATGAGCCTACCAATGTAAGAAGAATATGGGGAAGATATGGATTGAATAAGATTTTCATGAATAGTAGTGGCTTTTATTTTTTCAAATTCAAGGATGAAGAAGGTATGCAATATGTAGTAGAGAATGGACACTGGCTTATAAATAATAAGCCTATGATTGTACAAGCCTTGGATCCTGATGTTAATATTGAAAAGAAAGAGCCTGCAGTTCTTCCAGTTTGGGTAAAATTAATGAACATTCCTATGGAAGGTTGGACTAAGAAGGGTATAAGTACTTTAGCTTGCATTCTGGGGAAACCTTTGATTATGGATGATATGACAACTCAAATGTGTAATCAAGGGGTGGAAAGGGTTGGTTTTGCTAGGGTTTTAGTGGAAATGAATGCTAACAAGGGATGTCAGGATCAAGTTGAAATTAACTATGTTGATAAGAATAAAGTGAAGCTCAAGACAAAAATTGTTAATGTGGAATACTCTTGGAAACCTGTCTGCTGTAATCATTGTAAAGTCTCTGGGCATAGTTTGTTGGAGTGTATAAGTAGACCTAGAACTGAGGCAGAGTTAAAGTCTAGACAAAATAGCAAAAAGAATGAGAATGCAGAGGTTGAGTCCATATATGCAAAAGTAAACAGGAATGTTGGTAATAATGATAGAGTATACACACTACAAGAAAAAAATGGATTTAGTGACCACACGAATGTGGTCACTAATAGTATACATTTGGTCACTAAACTGATTTAGTGACCATATAAGAGTGGTCACTTGTCGTCACTAAAAGTCCGTCACAAAAGGTAATAGTGATGACATATGAATATGGTCACTAAATAATGACGACTTAAAAGTGGTCATTAAAATTTGTGACAACTATTTGGTCACTTATTATGGTCATTAAAATGATAAGTGGTCACTATTTTGACCATATTAGTGACCAAAAATAGTGACCATTATAGAGCAATGTTGAAGTAACGATCGTTAAAATCATTTAGTGACGACATATGTAGTCACTAGCCATGGTCTCGTAGACACCAAATTGGTGGTCACTAGCAAAAACCCGACTACCAACCAATATTGCCGGATTTACAAATAAAAATACCAAATAAATCAAAATTTGATAAAAGCAAGAAATTTTCCATTAAAATCATAAAGCAAAATCAAAACTATTCCATCAACTACAAACAATGACCGAGTTGCAACCTTTTTGTTACCAGAATTACAAAAAATGCCTTTTGCTTATAACTACAGAATCATAAAACCGAAAAATGAATTCTCCTGAACAGACAATGCTTATGAACCAGCTCTGTCAAACTCCTCCCCAACATCTGCAAAGAAATAACAACAGAATCATAAGGACTCTTTTGGTTATGGCATTGCACACAGTACATACACACTATTTTGTGGATTCAAAGCTGGACTTAAATGGTAATCAATATGTTAATCAAACTACAAAAATGTTACCAGAAGTGTCGAAGATATTCCTAGTCGACAAAGTGCCTGCAGTTTATAAGATGATTGACAAGACCCACAAATAACGCAATCTAGCTCTTTATTTTTATATATTACAAGCATATGTAGAACGCACCTGTAAATATAGGTGATAAGACCACGGCTTTATCATCTCTCTGAGAGATGCACAGACAACAATCGCAACACATCTCCCAAAGTCAGGTTATCCTTGTATCCCTGTGAGAAATGTAACAGAAAATCTTCATATTCGACACTAACAAAGCTAAGTCATGACCGTGAAGAAATATATTGATATATCAGGGATTATCTATCTCTTTCGGACCTCAAATGGATTCACTTACCAAATGTGTTAGTCAAAGATTTTCCCATTCTTCTTCAACTTGCCAATGTAACACATACTAATCTGATAAGAAATATATCATTTCCTTGTTAGTTCAAAAGCTTATCTATACTTACTACATATAATAGAAAAACGGTCAAAGGTGAAAAGTTGAAAAGTTGAATTGTTGAAATTGGTCAAATGAGAGAGAAATGCATAGTGTAATTAATACTCTTATTAAAATACCTCATTACTTAAAAGTACAATAATTTATTAATATTGTACAACCAATTAAAAGCACATCTACCAAATTAAAAACAACCAATTAAAACACCCCTTACTAAAAAGTACAATAAAATTTCATAACGTACAATTTAAATAAGCTACAACATAATCCAAAATATAAAATAATTAAACACACTAATTAATGATATTTTTAAAACACCCTAAAATGAAAAATACATGTTATTATACACATTATACAAATTAATAAAACACACAAAACTTCATACAAGCTAACAAGTTGATGTTACATATAGTTTTGAAAACCAGACCGGACCGGACCAACGTGTTCAACCGAGAACCGGTGTCGCCACCGGTTCGACTAACCAATTAAAGCCATCCAAAACGAACCGAGAGGACCCGTTGAAACCGATACAAACGGTGAATCAGTCTCATAAAGATCTATTTCGGGTTAATCGTCGAGAGGGTACCCGCCAAAACGCGCAGTACCACAGTATATACTATATATAAAGGAAAACCAAAAGTAAAAAGTGAAAAGTTGAAACTAAAAGTGGAAATGTTGAGGACATATATTTCAAAAGGAAACTATTAATACACATCGAAAACCGGGCTGACCCGGGACGCTTCAAACCCAGCGGGTTGACCCGATTTAATTTGACTTGTTTTCGACCCAACCTGTCAGGTTGACTCGGTTTAAATCAACTTTTTTTTTACCGGAACGGTTCAACCGGTGGAACCACTCGGGTCGAACCAGGTTTCAAATTTGACAAAATTATATAAGAAATGATGAAGTAGCTGTAGAACCCGTGACAAATTTGGAAAAATGATAGACCAAGTAATTGTAGTTTTTTGTTGTTTATTTTGCTTTGACACATGTACGTTGTCATTTTTATAATGTTGGTCTTGCACCACTTAAGGGACTAGCATATATGAATCGTCTTTAAAAGTTAATATATATTGTATAGGCCTTTGTCAGGTATATCAATAATGTTATGTAAGTTTATTAGAATCACAAAAATTAAATAGTATTGTTATCGTTAGCGATAATTATTTGTACCCTAAACAAATAGATTTGAACAATGCTTAAATATCTATGCAAATTGATAGTACAAGATAATCTTATTATGATGATATTTAATTTGTAAGGTTACAAGTTTAAAAACCACACACCAAATAATAAACGCTACACATGTAAAAAAAATATAGTTATCACTGCCTAAATTACTGACAAAAAAATGCGATCACACACGTTGGCTATACCTCTAAATTACAGTATAATATTGCCAACTAAATAATACCGTTGCTTTTTGTAATGCTTGAATCTATTGTTACTAAAATCTTAATAACTTAAAAGTTAAAAAAATCCTATTAGAAATATACTCCCACACTTAGATCGACTCCACATAATTTTCTTGAAAACTGTATATTTCTGCTATGCAACCACGCATCAGAATTATAGTTATTCGAAAAAGATTCTCTAACGTTACAAATACAGTTTGTTGAAAGAATCTTATGGTTGTCGGAATTTTGCAGAAAACTAGACACCGTTGCCGCAAGGCGCGGGTACTCGTCTAGTATAACTATATAGTATATGTGATATCCACTTATGTTGAAGTTCCATTTTCGTCAATAACTATATATGGTGTCAAGATGGGCAAGTGAGGCAGGAATGGTAACACATCAAATGAGGTTTTGGTTGAAACAAGCCATTTTGTTAGGGTTGAAACTTGAAAACATCAACTTGACATGTTAATACACTGTAAATTTGTAACTCTTTTAGCCGATGAAATTATTATAATAATCTAAATCGTTCAAATTGCCCCCTGTAAATTACGTATGATGGCTGCACAGTTGATAAATTTCACTATGTGCAACAAGTTTATATTATGGATACGCACCTTCTTCTTTTTATCTGCTCGCTTTCCATTTGGTTTACCCATTTGAAGTTCCTCGATCACTAATCCATTAGGAAAAGTTCTGACTTGAGATGGTTTAGCTTCACTTGATTTTCCACCACATATATTCTCCTGCTGTTTGTTCTTCTTCTTTGCACTCACCCTTTTGATATAACCAGCAGATTATTATAATTAGAATTGCTAAACAATCCAAATTGGTAAACAACAGGAAATTTCTATATCTATTTGTACAAACACACTGATAAACTAGATGAAAAAATAGAAATCATATGGTATACGGTTATTCACGTTAACAAGTGATATTCAATTATGTACTTACTTATATTTAAGAAAACGAAATATATATAAAAGATACTTACATGTTTGTTCCTGATTGGCTTGATTTTTCTTAGCTATGTCATTGTTGGTCATTCAACCTTTGCAGGCTGAATGATGTAACTTTATATATATTTCAAAGCACATAAACGACATTAACAAGTTATATGTTGTTAAATTATAGCTGGATATATGATCATATAAATCCAAGACCAATAAAAAGCATATTCTCAACACACTTGCACATGCTTTCTGTTTTTAATTAGTTATAAATTTATATACTTGGTTTTATAAAAGTAATGCATGCTATATAATACTATTAGTTAACTTAGAAGATAATTGGTGGTTAATTAACTTCAAAAGTTAATAACTAAAATAATAATACACTTGTTTAACTTTCTCTCTTATGAGGTGAGATCAATACGGAACACATTTAATCTAAAGAACAAATCATAAGATCTCAACCATTCATCTTCTTTTCATCCAATGGATGAGATGAAAACAAAAATTAACAAAGGAAGGGTAGAAATGTAATTCATGAAACCTAATTTCCACCATTTTTTAAAAACAACATATCTTGCAAACGGTAAATCTTCAAGCTACAAAAATACACCATCGCGACGAGAAAAAATCATCTTTCATTGATATGCACTTTTATATACTTTCGACGATTTTTTTTCAAAATTTCGTCTGAAAATCCCACGGGATTCGTAAAAAACGAACTTTTTTTTCAAAATTTTCGTCGAGAAAAATCCCACGGATTCGTAAAAATCCCACGGATTCATAAAAAATCCCACGGATTAGTAAAAAATCCCACGGATTCATAAAAAATCCCACGGATTCGTAAGAAAATCCCACGGATTTGTAAAAAGACGAAATTTTTTTTCAAAATTTCCGTCGAGAAAAATCCCACGGATTCGTAAAAAATCCTCGGATTCGTAAAAAGACGAACTTTTTTTTCAAAATTTTCGTCCAAAAAATCTCATGGGATTCGTAAGAAAATCCCACGGATTTGTAAAAAGCGATTTTTTTTCAAAATTTTGTCCGTAAAAATCCACGGATTCGTAAAAATCCCACGGGATTCGTAAAAAATTCACTTGTGATTTGTATAAATCCCATGGGATTTTGTATAAATCCCATGGGATTTTGTATAAATCCCATAGGATTCCGTATAAATCGCAACTGTTTATTTGTATAAAAAAAAGTGTTACCGTAAAAAAACATAATATAAGTATGATTGAATAAACTAGAAACGTATTCTCTCCATCATAATTAATTATCAATGTACACATTCTCCCAACCCAACCTTCTTCTTCCCATAACCAACAACCCAACACCAAAGCTCCTTCTTATTTAAAAAAAAAAAAATAAATAAAAAAATAACGAAATGATCACAAAGAAAACATGAAGATCGCAGCTCTACTTGTCCTTAAATGCAACCCAGACGGATCAACTGACGTCACCCACTTCAGTTACTTTCAAAGGTCTAGTGTTAAAGAGTTTAGAGGTTATATCAATACAAAACACATCTAATCTAAAAAACAAATCATAAGATCTCAACCATTCATCTTCTTTTCATCCAATGGTTGAGATGAAAGTAAAAATTAACAAATGAAGGGTAAAAATGTAATTCTATAAAAACCCAATTTTCACCATTTTTTAAAAAACAACACATCTTGCAAACGGTAAATCTTCAAGCTACAAAAAATACACCATCGCGACGAGAAAAAAATCATCTTTCTATTGATATGCACTTTTATATACTTTCGATGAAATTTTTTTCAAAATTTCGTCCGAAAAATCCCACGGGATTAATAAAAAATCCCACGAATTGTAAAAAATCCACGGGATTCGTAAAAAGACGAACTTTTATTTTCAAAATTTCCGTCCAGAAAAATCCCACGGGTTTCGTAAAAAATCCCACGGGATTCGTAAAAAGACGAACTTTTTTTTTTCAAAATTTCCGTCCAGAAAAATCCCACGGGATTCGTAAAAAAATCCCACGAGATTCGTAAAAAGATGAACTTTTTTTTTTCAAAATTTCCGTCCAGAAACATCCCAAATTCACTTGTGATTTGTATAAATCTCATGGGATTCTGTATAATCCCATGGGATTTTGTATAATCCAAGAAACAACCAACAAGTAAACTAATTAAACAAAAAAAGATAAGTTACATTCCAAGTATGGTAGATAAATTGTCAAAAACCACCTAAGATAAGCTACATCATATTGATACTCAGAAATCGGAAACAGAGAGAATGTGCAGTTACAAATAACCAACTGGTTAAACTCAAGGTCCGTTTTGTATGGTACATTTGCTTAAATGCAACAAAAATAGACTTTTCAATTGCTGTTATAAACTGAAGCACATATATTTTAATCTAAAAATGAGTAAATCACACGTGATTCACTTTTAAAACATTATTTACGATAAATCACATGTAATGTGTAGTAAATCACGTGTGATTTGAAGTAAACATCACATGTGATTTACACAAAACCTCAAAAGCTATTTTGAAGACACTTAGGTTGCGTTTAGTTGAGGGAAAACACCCTTATTTTCTACAAAATGTTTTGTGGAAAACAAGAAAAACCGAGATTGCGTTCAAATCAACATTTTCCATCAAAATGTTTTGCAAAACACAAATCTCCTATTTCCTAACATAACAAGGAAAATTAAAAAACTAATTTTAGTTGTTTTCCTTATTTTCCTTTGTAACCCACAACCCTCCCTCCTTTTCTTCAGAATATAAAATAGAAACATCAACTAAACGCGTTTTCTATATTTTCAAGTGTTTTGTGGAGATAAATTCTCCTTCCAAATTTTTACAAAACTGGAGATAGAAAACAAGAAAATTTGTTCTCCAACTAAACGCACCCTTATGTTTCCAAGATGAGACCAATACAAACTAGTATATAGTCCAAAAATAAATATGTAAATACTTTTAAATTTTAATAAATCATTTTTAATAAGCATTATCAAAAAATTAGTCTATGTTATAAAAAGTCATACTCGTACAACTAGACTACGCTCGTGTCATCATTTCAAATCAACAGGTTTTGAGTATTTCATTTTTCAAAGCTATAAATCAACATAAACCTTTTGACTATTTCATATTTCATTTTCTCACATTTCACTCATTACTGTAACCAAATAAGAACTCACAAGATACACACTACCTGAATACTCCTCACCAACATAATGATCGCCATTTTTAGTCACTACCATCGTCCTCCGCATTAACTTAAAAACTAGACCGCATCACTCCGGTTATGATACCAGGCTTCTTTGGTAATTACTTTTTACTTTTATGATATTAAATCAATTAAAACTTGAACATCATGTCTATTAACACAGTTCCATCCTTTAAATATCTACTTACATCTTATCATACCATTTAGATCTAACCGTTGGATCATAAAACCACTTGCCTTGTGAACACTCACACGTGGCAGACGATGATTCGTTGTTGTTTTTGGTTTGTAGGATGATGTGGTGAGTGGAGGTGGTTAGATAGTGCGAGAATAAAAAAGAAGAGTGATGTGATGGTGATGATGACGTAGAAGGTCGTTGTTGGTGGGTGGTTGGGCCGTTTGCTATGGTGGCTTGACGGAATTTGTGGTGGAGGTTTATGACGTCATTGTGGTGGTGGTGGTCAGTTGTATTTTCATGAATCCTTTGTTGGTGAGAGCAAATGAGTGTCTGTGAAATGAATATATGATATGAAATATGAGTAAATGAGAATGGGTGTAACTGACACTGTATTAATTTTGAGTGATGTTACAAAAATGCCCTTTAATAATTAATTGTATTATAATGACAATTAATATACACCTTTAGATCTCAAAAAGATGGATGGTTGAGATGAAGGGATTTGTTCTTTAGAAAATTTCTGTTCTTTACGGAACTTTTGTCTCTCTCTTATTATGAAAAATAAAACAGTTTAATAGTTTCCAAAAGAATAGGAATCCATACAATGATCAAAACTTATCTACAAACAGCTTAATCATCTGGAAATGTATTGATTCCATGACACGACAACTACTTTTATGTCTCGTGCAATTCACACATGTTTAATCAATTTACAATAGTTTTTTATGCAGCATGTTGTTTGCATGATCTAGTCATATAATATACTCTAGATAAACAATGGAGTTTTCTTCTTAAAATGATAATCAAAAAGCAAAATAATCATATTAGAGAGCGAAACATAGCCAAAAGATTAAGCATACTTTCATTTATCAACATGTGTCACTGCTAGAAGAGGTTAACAACCTCCTGAGCAGTCCTACCAGCTGCAGCACACCCCAGGCCACGAGAAACAAAATGGCTAGATTTCCCTACCTGTGTAAATGAGGTATGAGCAAATGTACCTCATCCATATACGCACTGAACAAAGAAAAGATGCAGGTGCAGCAGATCCAATGGTAAACTCCTTGGTGGTTGCTTTTGTGGTGTTCCCATCTGCATCCAAAACAGAAAGCCAAAACTACAGATATGCTAATCACAGATTCTAACGCCAAACTAATACATGCAGTACTGAGTAAGTTGTCATGATTCCAACCAAACAGCATAGAGCAAAGTTCTACCAAGCAGATGGAGCTTGTTCTGTGTACAACATCCACTGTGTCGACTGCATAGGCAATAAACAATTAATACATAATTCAACTCTAGCAGCAAAATACAAAACAGAGTTTGTTTTGTCGTGTAGGCGCCCAACGAGGTAGGGAGACAGGGAATGTGGGATGACTTTAACACAACCATGGGATATATATTAATATGCAGAAATAATTAACTGGAGAATATCCTTTCTGGAGTAATTAAACTGCCTTTACTGCATATTCACATGGGTTTAGTGAGAACTAAAATTGGACAAAGAAATGTCTACTTTCAATTTTGCAGCGCTGTACTAAAAACACCTTCTTATGAACAACTATGCTCACTAGTGACTGTTCAGTTCGATGCTCCATTCCATTTTGGTTCATTCGCTTCATTTCCCCATACAATATGCAGCCTATGTAATTTTCTTACAAAATACAGGTATAACAATCATATTCAAAAAAATTCAGGCTGCCGAACTATAATGGTTGTGCTCTATCATCACTAAAATACTCTCTATTTACTAACACCACAACGTCAAACCATTCCTTCTCTTCTCACTCACTTATCACCTTTATCCTCATAATGGCCACATCATTTTCTCACCATAAACCTACATCTCAGTACTTCACTAACAATCATGCAAAACTTTCATCTCCAGTAGCGAACACCCTCGCCTTAACCCACATAACCACCTCTCATAGTGATACCCTCTTACCTTTACTCACGTAATAGCCTACCTCCCTACAACTCCTCCTCACCCCTCCCATTACACAAAGCCTAGAATAGGTTCACTTCAACAAAGCTACTTTCGCTTGTAGTACGTAATAGACTATTGTATGGGTAACAGTCTTTGTTTTTATCTTAGGACTTTTACGAGTATATTTTATATATGTTGACTTTTATTATGACTTATATCAGTATTTTTTTTGGACACTATGTTATATTTGTAATTGTTTAATGCATACATTTGTGTGTCAATAAAAATTTAAAGTGTGTAAATCTATTCTTTTTTATTATCTTTAGCTTGTATGAAATTTAGTCATCATATTTCACAAGTTTTGTATTGAATCAGTGATCAACAACTTCGGGATTGTCATGTAGGGATGAAATTGGGATAACATTTTTCGCCATTAACTTTTTAAACTCATATATATAAAAACCACTCGTTTAAGTTTAATTGTTAGGGGTGGATGCAAATTTCTTATAATTAATTCTAACTATGGTCGATCCAATTTTGTGGTCATAGAGAGTTTAAAGAGATGAGCTCTATGTTAAGACAGATCTTGCCGTTGAGAGGAAAATATGTGACTAATTCTAAAGAGAGACTTAAAAAAAAAAAAAAAAAAATCGATTGAATTAAGGAGCGTGGATTACCAATAAACTAAATCATGAAGGACTGAGTCATAGAAAAAAGTGAGCATTTTGGTTTGTTGTTTTAGATTAAGCATTAACAAAATTTTATGTATTCTATGAAGAACATTTTGATCATGACATATGCACTGACGAGTTTTGATACATCTTATATTAAGTGATGGATGTTAAATTATTTTTATTTGATGGTACAATTAATTATAAACAAAGTCTAGAAAATGATGGGGTTTGAAATTTTCAGAACTCATAGCTAAATTAACATGGGAAAATTTTGATATTCTTGCAATTCAAGTACATTCAAGATTTGAAATATGTAAATAAGTTATGAGGCTAAATTCTATTTCATTTTTATGGGTTTGGTAGCTTGTCACTATCTGTATATAATTAAACAAGAAATTTCATCTTCATCACTTCGTAAATAACACTTCTATTTATTTTTATTTGATGGTCTACAATTAATAGTAAACAATGTATATAATATTTAATTGAAGTAATCTTTTATTTATATTTATATAATAAAACAAAACCCCTAGTGGGAATTTTGCATTTCAAAAAAATCAAACCATTCCTTATTTGGTAATATTGATTTTTTTATATTGATTTTTTTGAATTGTTTAATAACTAAAAGCTTAAATATATTCTAAATTGGCAGAAATTCGATAAATTCGTTTTTTGTGAAATAAGTAGGAAAAAAATCAAAAAATACACATGTACCTTATAGCTCATATTTAATTGTTTTGGACCCTAATGTAAATTTGGAAAAAAAAAAAACACGCGCTCCATCAACATCAACCAAATTCTCCAACACTTAATATTAAAACAATCGAAATCTCAAACCATCACGTTCCTTTGACGACAAAAATACACTATAAACCATTAAAACAATCGATCGAGAACAACAATTAATCGATTACTTCGGTAAGATACTGGGTTCCATGTCTACTTTAATTTTTTCTGCTTAAATAATTCAATGTTTATGTTCTATCTTTAGAGTTTGATTATATTAAATCAATCATCAATCATCTTAGATTCGTTTACAGGTTTCTTTTTAGTTAATGTTATTGCATATGGTTTTTCTTATTTCGAAATTGAGTGTGATTTGATGTGTTGATGA
Organism: Chrysanthemum lavandulifolium; assembly: GCA_022545495.1. Classification (NCBI taxonomy): domain Eukaryota; kingdom Viridiplantae; phylum Streptophyta; class Magnoliopsida; order Asterales; family Asteraceae; genus Chrysanthemum; species Chrysanthemum lavandulifolium. The sequence goes on from CM040240.1 coordinate 269,959,319, forward strand.
TAGAGTTGTGTAGCAGTTTGTGTTTTCAGGGATTATTGCTTTGAAAGATGAAACAATGGTGTTAAAGAAATAGTGGAATTCAGAGCAGTACTTAGTACTTGAAGAGTTTATACCACTTAAGAAGAGTTGTTGATCTGGTTAATAAGATTGTGCTTGATCAGGTTAGTGATTATGCTATGGGTTGTCAATGTGATCATGCAGCAGCTTGATTTTTTTTTTTAATAACAGTGTGATACATTGGTTTGGAGTTCTTACAAACAATTAGGTTTTATTTTAGGTTGTTGGTCATATGTTATGTTTATGAGTTGGGTTGAAAACTGGTGTTTAACACGGCCGTGACGTCCAATTTAAGGAAACGAGAAGACCTGATTGAACTAGGTTTTTTTAAAGTATTAATAAGTGTAATTTAAGGAATCTTTTTTTTAAGAGTCGTCTTTTACATTCAAGTAGGTTTTGGTTTGCTTTGATTTTACTTATCTGTTTTTTTTAATCTTTGATGATTCTGCTTTGCCTTGGTAAGCATATTGAGAAAAAGCAACTAACAACAAACATAAAGCACTATATATTTAGTACAGGAAAATGATAAATTTAAAGATCAAAGTTGCGTTTCTTTTTCAAGATCGAATTTTTTTTTCTGTGAAGATTGATCTCGCCTAATTTTCCTTTGTGACACAAAATCACACTTTTGTGTCACAAAAGAAAATTAGCAATTCGCTACAATAGAAAAAATAAAGTTCATGCCCGTAAAAGGAAAAGAAGTTCGATGCCCGTAAAAAGTTCGACCGTTAAATTTTTATTGCACCGTTAGTCCTTTTCGTCTGCTTTTACACGCTTTTGTTCGCTTTTACACGGTTTTGTCCTTTTACACGGTTTCGTCTGCTTTTACACTTTTTCGTCCGCTTTTGCACGCCGTCCGGTTTTGCACGCTGGCCGGTTTTGCAGTTCGCTTCGCTTTTGCACTTTTTCATCCGGTTTTGCACGCCGTCCGCTTTTACACGCTCGTCCATTTTGCACGCCGTCCGCTTTTGCACGCCGTCCGGTTTTGCACGCCGTCCGCTTTTACACGCCACGCTTTTTACATCGCCGTCCGCTTTTGCACGCCGTCCGGTTTTGCACGTTTTCGTCCGCTTTTACGCACGTTCATCCGCTTTTGCACGTCGTCCGCTTTGCACGTTGCTTAAATGCGGTTTTGCTCGTTTCGTCCGTTTTCATCAGACGTTTTGCGTTTTCACCGCTTTTGCACATTTCATCCGCTTTTGCACAATTTCATCCGTTTTACGCCGCCCAAAGCGGTTTCGAAATGTGCAAAACGGACGAAACCGTGAAAACGGACGAAAAAGTGTAAAACGGACGAAACGTAAAACGGATGAAAACGTAAAACGGACGAAACCGTAAGAACGGACGAAACGTATGAACGGACGAAAAGGACTAACGTGCAATAATATAATAACGGTCATTAAAAAAGATTTAAAAGGACTAACGTGCAATAAAAAATTAACGGTCGAACTTTTTTTTTTTCGGGCATCGAACTTTTTTCCTTTTCGGGCATCGAATTTTTTTTTCTTAGAAGATCAATTGCCTAATTTTCCTTTTGTGACACAAAATCACACTTTAAGTGTCACAAAAGGAAGATTAGGCAAGTTCAAGCTACAATAGGAAAAAAAAAAAAAAAAAGTTTGATGCCTGTAAAAGGAAAACGTGGCAACTTTGATGCCTAAATTTATCATTTTCCTTTAGTATATTCAAATCCCTAACTAGCACTATATATAGACTTATAAATATTGGATGGACCGAGCCTGTGTTTTGAGGAGGCGGTTGGTGGAGGTGCGTGGGAGTATGTTGCGATTGTGAAAGCGGTGAGTTTGGAGGAGGGACTAGGCATTTGGCGATTGAGTTTGTGTTTACGTTGGTGGAGGCGAGAACGGGCGCCTGGATGATGAGGAAGTTTCGCATTTTATTAATAGGTTGTTTGGGATTTTGATGAAGATGTTGTTGGATATTGAAGATGAAGCGTGGCATACGACGGAGAATGATGATGAAGATGCATAGGATTCGAGTAATTATAGTGTAGCGCAGGAGTGTTTGGATAGGTTGGCTATTGCGTTAAGTGGGAATACTATTGTTCCTGTTGCGTCTGAGCAGTTGCAGAATTATTTGGCTGCTCCTGAGTTGCTATAGAATCATGCTGCACTTATTGCTCTTACACAAATAGCCGAAGGATGCTCAAAGGTACACAATATTGTTGTAATTTTTGTCGAGTTTGATTAGCTAAAACAAATTACTTGCATTTGTTTTATGTGCTTGTGTTGGAAATTGATAATGATTGCACTGTGTTTTATGGACACTGTGTTATTTCAGCATGTATATTTGTCTGTTGTTAGTTATAGAAGAATGTTTAGAGAAGATAGAACTCACATATAGATGTAGGTACAGTATTGTATTTCATATTTGGGTGCAAAATTATATATGTCGCAGGTGCCTTTCAGAGTATAATTATAATGTTATGGACTTTGTTTGCAACTACTCTGTATAGTAAGATTGAGTCATTTATCTTCTTTGATTAGATACGTCGAGTTAGCTACAGAGGCACATGTGAATTCATGGGCAAACTTTTAATAAATGTTGATGATCCAACAAAAAATGCATATTTGCTATGTAAAACGTCGTAAATGAGGAATTAATTGTATTTTAAACACTTGCTTACATGAGACACTCTAAAAAATGTGGGTTTGCTTTGGATAGTCATGGAGGGTAATTTTTTCACTTTTTTCTCAACCTCCGAGTCTAATTTGGAAAATTAAAAATTAAGGTAGCAGTTGCACGAGTCAAATATATCCATTATTTTTAGAACTAGACGTCCGCACAAAGCGACGGTTTGGTATAGTTTCTGACTCATTCATGAGTAAACATGCCAGAATTGTTAATTTTAATGCACATGTTGGATCAAATATTTTAATAAGTACGTGTTGAAAACAAGCTGGAATAATTGAGACTTTTGATAACCATGTGTGTTTTAGTGTCAAGCATCTATCTTACTTTAAATGATACTCCGTAGTAAGTTATTGTTGGATAAATGTTCAGGTAAAATTTATAAGTTGCAACCCATGGATTCTCAGGAACTGTTGTCATGTTGAGGCATTACAACATTATGGTTTGCTCATGTTGAGACAATGGTTCCCTTCTTAACACGGCTCTTTCTGAAAGGATTAAGTGAGCTATTCAAACTGTTGTCATTTGGAAAAGCACTTGCCTCGCTATAGAGGCTGTTTTAGAATAAGAAATTCAGAACAAGATATTTTAATCATTGACCTATTGCCAGTTGAGAATAAGAACTTTGGGAGATAATGATAAAATTGTATTGTGTTAGAAAATATAAGAGTTGGAATTGTTGATAAATATTAATGTGATTTATGTGCAAGGAAACGCTAATAATTTATAATTTAGTTAATCTCCTATAGTTGTACGATCTTAAGAAACTTCACCCGCAAGAATAATGCTCTTATTCAGATGAATTTTAACTCAATGGATCTTTCTTCGTTACAATACCTGTTGGCTATGACTAATGATCAATCTATGGGAATTTGGGCGAGTAAATTTATTTTGAAACTATACAAGTTTATATAGCAAAAGAGTTGGAGCTTCTTAATCCAAAAATCTGTGAAATGAGTACGGTGACAAACTATACCACATTATGTAATTTTACATTATACTTTTCAAACTAAGAATCAATAACAACTTCTTAGTATGTATATCTTTAATTTTTTGTCTTCTTTACCTAATTTTTATGTTGGGTATTTCTTTTCCTTTTTGCCTTTATGTTCGGCTATGCATATAGACACTTATAAGAAAGTTGTTTGTGATTTGTTAGTTGGCAAACTCCTTGCAAAAGATGAATTCAAATGTGATGGACAACAAAATGTGGCTCACAAACTGTTCCACCCACGCACATACAAGTTTTATTAGAGATTTTGTGAGAACAATGCTTTTCAAAATAAACCTGTTAGTAGTTTGGATGTTGGGAACGTTTAAAAACACAAGCTTTCAACTTTTAAGTAATAAGTTGCTCTTACGATATTCAACAACCGGATCTCAGAAGCATCAATGGCTGAACTGAATTGGTATCTTTAAGATTTTAGCAAAAAGTTAACGTTTCTTAGCAAGTGTGATTGATAGGTTTTGCCAACATGATCATCAGGGAACCAGAACCAAATTTAACCGGCTGCACAATTTTTTTTAACCGTAATATAATAGAAATACATTTCGATGGACCGGGTGCATTCAAGATGCATTTAGGAAAAATCGGTATTTTTTCTCAAAAATTAACACTACATCGAAAATATCCATGGGGTTCTTGGGAACCCGTGGTTCCATCTTTAATGATTATTGGTAGGAACTTTGATGTTTAGGTACAACATAGCGAGCGTATAGAATATGTGTAGACTTTGTGTTAAAAGGCCAACTAATAAGAAATGCCAAGACCTTTTGAATTTTTATTCGTTGATGATTACGGATGATCAGTTTATCATGTTGTATTATTTTTTTGGGGGTAAAGATATCATGTTCTATTTTTTATCCACTAGCGTGTGTAAAATTATGATGCAGATGATTAATTGTTTTATGACATGGGGATCATATTTAATGGTCTTGTTGACTCTTGACTATGTTATGTTTAATATGCTTATGAATAGCATAATATGATTCACAAATGTATAAAAGTATTTGTTTTGTTTTTTAATTTTAGTGTTAATAACTTTAAGTTTTAAACTTTCATAAGAGGTTACATTTATTTACTATGTTCCAAAGGTAAAACATTATGTATATATTTAAAATAATGATGCTATATACTTATACGTTAGGTAGTTATACATGTAAATTATGAAAACCCGTAATTTATCGGACTATTATATAGTACCATTATTTATTATTATCAAAAAATGCGAAAATTTTATTTTCTGATGTTTATTGTTTTCCTGAAAAACGACACGCACGCGTTGGACACCGCCATAGTAATTGGTTTAAGCCCAATAATTATTTTTCGGAGTCAATAATATTGTTATTATATTATTTTTATAAAAACGTTCACAAAAATGTATTTTACGCATTTTTTTCTCAGGGCACCAAACCGGGATACCACGATTTCATTTAAGCTCTAACGGGACACGATACACAAAATAAATTTGAAATTATACTTCCTTTGTCCCTCCCTATGGTTTGCCGCTCCAAAACATTAACACAATCACATGAGCTTATAAATTCTATCAAATGAAAAGGACATTATACACTAAAGTTGGTTTTAGCTCAAGATAGACACACCATTGTGTCTCACTTTAGGTGATAACGCTCAAAATGAGCATGTTTTTAGTAGCGTTATTGTTGGTTTTGTGTATGATAATCGGCTATATTTACTCATAATTGTTGCAAAAGTGCAAAAGAAGCGTATTTGTATGTGAATGTAGTCAGGTATCGTAAAAGGTGAAGAAATGAAGATTTCATGCACATTTGGATAATTCCCGAGGAAGAAAGACAAGTGAGGAAGCTCATGGACTCAATGATTAGGAAGCACAAGGATTTCTAAGTGTCTACATCAAATAAATATCAAGTTTCATCTTGGAAATCAGCATCGAAAGCAAAGAAAAAGGCACGAATCGAGAAAAGTCAAAGAAAGTCAAGATTTGGTGTACGGAAGGCTCCCAGCCGATCGGTCGGAGCCCGCAACCGGATCGGCTGGGGAATGGTCAAAATGCAACCGGATCGGCTGCGTAGCAACCGATCCGGCTGGAGCACCAACAGTTACACTTTTACTCATTTATTGATGCCTTAACTTCTATTAATCATGAGAGGCCGATAATTTCCAGTTAATAACTTATTGAGGACGTTTTTGGCTTGATAGTAAAGGGTTCCTAGCTATATAATGCACCTAGACTTAGTAGTTTAGTGTGACACATCCAAAAGAGTAATAGTTTACACCAAAGCTATTACCAACCCTTATTATTCATCCCAAAGTCCTATAGTCTGTCAGAAACGTCCGGGAGTGTGGTGAGACCAATTCTCAACCATTGTGTAATCATTCGAAGTTGTACGGTTAGGCTAAGACGATTGGAGGCGCGTGGTTGCTATATTCCACAATTTTCTAGTTCTTGTAATCCAAAGCTTAGGTATTCTATTGAACTTTGTCATGAATCTCTATTCTATTGAATTATTTGAATTACCTTGTTACTACTTGTGTTATGTTATGATTTTCATGGAGTAATTCTTGAATATACTTGTGTGTAAGGATGTAGGAAATTGTAGGAGTGTTCTTATATGTGATGCATGTAAATGATCTTGTTTAAATGAGTTTGTTGGAAAAACTACTAGTCTTGTTTGATTTGTTGGTAAAACATTTTCAAGATAAAGGACCGAAAGGATTTCTCTTATGTTTTATTCCAAAAAGTTAAGTGACAAACTAATATGGGGATATGGTGATTGACACTCATCATGTTTACCTGTTAAAACAAGACTAGAAACGTTTTCATCACGAAAGCAAAATATTCGTAGGAACAAGTTGAATAAGAACCTTTACAAACAAATGGATTTTCTAAAGAATAATCATTAGGCTAAGGACCGAAAGGATTACCTATATGTTTTATTCTTAAAATGATTTTACAAAACATAAACCATGGATTGGAAATCATTTGCTTATGATTTGTGCATTGCATCAAAGTTTACACCAAGCCTTCATGAACACTCTTTATGATTACCTATGGACTTCACACAAGTATATGTTTCTTAATTTGAATTTTTACTAAACCAACACTTTGAAGGAAGCCTTAACAAGCTTTCTTGGCTCAAACACTTTAACAAATTAAAACGCAAATCCCTTTGGACGACCTCGACTTACCAACCTTTGCTATCACGGACGAGTATACTTGCTCGTATTTGTTAAAGTAATTACCGGATAAATCGTGTTTATAAATTTTAAAACTTGCACACGTTGGAACACATCAAGTTTTTGGCGCCGCTGCCGGGGATTTGAGTGTTTTTGATTTGTTTCGTTTTTTATATTTTCATAGTTTTGAGTTTGGTTTCAAGTGTTAAATAAAAAGAAAAAAAAAAAAAAAAAGGTTTTTTCGACCAACCGATCGGTCACATGAGCAACCGATCCGGTTGGTCCTCTCGATAAAAATTATGTTTTTCTTTTCTAGTTTCTAGTTAATCTAGTGTTTTGTGTTTTAGTTTGTTGCTTATTTCCTCATTTCTATTTTTTAGGCTAGTTTAGAAGCTTGCTTATGCTTGTTTTATTTTTTTTTTTAGATTTTTTTTAGGGTTATATATTATTTTTAGTTTTATTTAATTTCTAATTAATTATGTCTTGATTAGTTTAATTATCTAGTTAATTTTCGTTTTAGATGTTTTAGTTAGTTATAATGATTAGTTAATTAAGTCTAGTTAATGTTAGTTTATGCTTAATTAGTATAGTTAATGATTTTAATTAATAGGTTAATGAGTAGTCACACTTATTAGAGTTTAAGTTTTAATTAATTGTCTTTAATTAATTTTAATATTAATAAAATAATAAAAAATAAAAATAAAAATAAAATAATTTTTTGAAATTCACTCCACCGATCGGTCGGAACCGTAACCGGATCGGTGGGCGATTTGGTTTGAGGCATACCACCAACCGAATCGGTTGGAGGAGCCAACCGATCCGTTGGAGCTCTCGATAACAATTTTTTATTTTCTTAATTTCAAGTTTTAGCTTTTGTTTTTAGTCTTAATAAGTGTCTTTACTTGTTTAGAATGTATTTCTGTAGTTTGTTTTGATTTTAACTAACTCTAACGCTAATAATTTGGATGATTTGTTTTTGTTTTGTTTTGTTTTGTTTAGATAAGTTTGATATGGATAGTTTGAGTGGTATTTCCGAGTATCTTCGCAACTTGGATGAAATGTTTAAGGATACCGGTAATTCATTGGAGAAGATTGGAAACATCTTGGAGGAAAGTAAGAAAGAGTTAGCCATTGATTCGGAATGTTTAGAAGAAGTTGGGGAAAACAAGGTTCAAGTTCCCAAAAAGAATAGGGTCGTGATTTTCACGCAAGCACCTCTAACGGGGTACGACTCACCTTTTATGAGGTTTGGGACACCGTGTAGTGTTGAAGGAGTAAGCGCGTGGGATGCTCAGCTTAACATGGCTTATGGGGACGACTATATTGTGGACAAGGTACTTGACAAAATTGGCCACGTTCATTTAGATTATGAAGCTTATGGGAGGAAAATTGTCAAGAATCTTCGGATCAATATCCATGGTCATATCTTTGAGGCCGATTTTGTAGTTTTGGAAGAAGGGAATGCAGATGAACAGGATGTATGCTTTGGACGTGATTTCCTCATGACAACTAAATGTCAATTGGATTTTGCTCTAGGTGAAATGAGAATTAATATTACTGATTTGGAGGAAGAGAAGGAAGTGAACGACATGCTCGTGGAATTTTGTGAGAACATGGAGAAGAAGGAGAATGTGGAGATTGTGAAAATGGGAAAGGCAAGTAGGAAGAAGACCACATCGAATAAACTAACTCCCACCACCTCTACCACCACCAAAACCCATGATTACACACCATCACCACCAAATTCACCAAACACCTTTAAGCCCTTAACTCAAGAGCAAAAGGAAGCCATTCTAGCAAACCTAGAACAAAAATTCCTTGAGCTTAATGAAAAGAAACCCGTGATCGAAGTGTTACAAGATTATGTTGTTTACCGCAAAAAGCTCGATGCGGTTATGTTGGCTAGAGCAAGGTTGGAAGACAAGGACCTTATGAATGAGGATAGGGATAGAATTTGATTTCGGGGGGATGCCGCGGAAAGAGAGTGACCCGGGTAACTTCGTTTTACCGATAAAAGTTAACGGGACCACTCCTGTTTATGCTTTGGTAGACACAGGATCAAGTGTCAATGTGATGCCATATCCACTATTCAAGAATTTGGGACTAAGCAATCCTTAACCAAATCAATCGAAGCTAACCATGGCGGACAACTCTCAAGCTAAGGCTATGGGGGAAGTGAAAAATGTGAGGGTACAAATTGGCTATCAACCTTATTTAGCCGATTTCCTAGTCTTGGATATACCGGTTGACAAAAGTTTGCCTCTCTTACTTGGAAGACCTTTTCTTCGCACTTGTGAAGCGATAATAGACATGGGGAGGGGGACTATGACAATTGATGATGGAATCTCCAAGAAAACTTATTATCCCAAGCCTAGGGGTAAAGTTTTAGAGTTTATGGAGGATTTGGAAATTTTGATAAAGATGATGATTTGACTTGCTTTGAAGTTGGGCGTGATGCCCAAGGAAATGCTATGTATGGACCACTTGCCCCACCGTACTTTGATCTAGAAGATGAAATGGAACGTGCACTTGCTATGGAAGCCTTTACAACCCATTTAAGAACATCCTTGTGTACAAAAAGCTCACGGACTTCCTAGGATCCTTGCCCGTACAATTGAAAATTTTGGAGTGGGGACCGAAGGAGCGAGTGTATACAAAAGAAAGAAGGTGATGGGGAATGGCATGTAAAATTCGATATACTATGCCCAAGTGGAAGGAGATTTGTTAGAAAGTTCAAGACTCATGAGACATATCGTGAGTTGACGGGAAAATTCCAAAGCGAGGATATTTTGAGGCATGAATATTTTGAGGGGTGATGAGGAGTAGAGCATCGCAACAATAATAACAAGCATGTGTTTGCTTGATCTTCATCTTTTGATGAAATTTATTTTATGCACTTAGGGATTTTTGATTTCATTTGGTTTTTATTTCTTATTATTATGGTTTGAAGTTATTTTAATCAATTCCTTTTGAGTTTTAATTTAAGTTTGATGATTTAGTCTTTGAGTTAGATGTTGTTGAAATTTGCAAATGGTTGGATGAATGTTGTATGAATCTTTAATCGAATTTTTGAGTAAACAATTTTCGCTTGGAAGGTAAAATGGACAAGTAAAGTTAGAAAGGGTAAAATTCTGCAAAAATGCAAACCAAAATGGTTGTGTCCATGACTGAATCGGTTGGAAGCAAGTATAAGTGCCAAAAATTCAATTTTTCCAGAAAAACACACACACTAATCCTCCATTTTGGGTTTCACAAATTCGACCACTAAGAAGTTTTTTGAAGGTTGTAAGAGTATTAGAAGATGATCATGGCACCTAAACAAGTTAGCATCTGCAATCAATTAGCTTAATTAGGGTTTAATTTGAGTATTTGATTCGAATTGCAAATTAGGTCACAAATTGGGGGTTTTTGATGGGATCTAAATTAAGATGTAATATTTTAGAATTAAGTTGGTAATTGATATAGGAATGCATTGCAAAAAGAATTGTAGTGATTGATTCAACATTGAATAAGTATTAGATGATTGAATTTTCGGATTCAATTAGGTTGTACCCTTGAATCAAATTAAGCTGTAATTGATGATTCCTAGTTGTTAGATGATGCATTTTCAGTGAATTTTAGATGCCACATTGTTGTTAGAACAATTAATTGATGAATTGAAGTTAAGCTTGTAAGTTCTAAGCATGATGAACAAGTGATGATTGGATGTTTTTGGATGTGAATTAAGAGCAAATTGAGGTTGTAGAAAACATTAGTGATGGTCAAATGAAGTTTAGGAGTGAATTAGAATTGGAAAAATCTAGTGGGAAGTTAATTGGAAGGCCACGGCCTTATGCTGAACAGAAGACCGAATCGGCTGCGCAACGCAACCAATCGGTTGGACCAAGGTCAGGGGAGGAGTCGGATCGGCTGCCCCTCGACCGAAACGGTTCCAGGTTCTGTTGTGAAAAAATGCGAATTTTGAACAAGACCCTAGGGGCTTCTATAAACTTTATCGTTGGTTCTAACACTCTTATATTAACTTATATTTGTGATTTCTATAGAGAAATGTTGTAGGTTGTTCGAGTTCGATGCGGATTCCAACGAACCCGCTCGTGACCAAGTATTGCCAAAGGAATGCACTGAAGAAGGTTACCTATAGCATGCGAGCTGAAGGGAATGCAAACCTGAAGTTTAAAGATCTTATCAATGAGGAAAAACACGGTTTTAGGGAACGTTTGTCAAAGTTGCAAACTAGAAATGCTTTGGTTCCGAGGTTGGTAGATTGGGACTTGTTTAACGAATATGAGTGTGAGAATGAGTTGAGGGGTATGATGCGTATGTCTTATTTCTATCCGATTGATGGAGATTCGTTTGATAATTTTTCGTGGGAGAGAGCTTTTAGCATTAATGAAGAAGTTTACCGTGAATGGTATTTGGAGTTCTTCTCAACAATGTACTTTGAAAGGAAGGTAAACGTGTGAAACATCATGAATGAAATTTGTGTTTGGTTTAGGCTTTGTGGGCAGGATCATGCATATACTTTGTCGGGGTTTGCTGTTGCTCTTGGATTGTGTGAACCGGATGAGGTTAATCATCGGTTGTCTGAAGCTCATTTCTCAAGGCTTAAGAGGTTTGAGAAAGATTACCCTAGTGCTCCCGCGTATTGGAATCGCGTGGGAGATCCTTCTTGTCCTCGTAGGAATTCTTCAACCCTTAGGAATCCATTGTTGAGAATCCTACATAAGTTGCTAGTATGGGGCCGTTCCACGAGGTGGGAGCCGGACAAATGCCAAAAGCCGGACTTGTGGATAATGATGTTGTTGGAAGAATCCAAGGATGAGAATGCGGCTTGGATTACAGCCGAGTATTTGTCTAGGAAAGCCCCGGGTATCAAGGGCAATAGCAACATATGTGGAGGTCATTATGTGATGAGGTTGGCAAAGAATCTAGGGTACTACAATAGAAATGAGTTGGCTAAGTGTGAAGAAATAAAGGTGAGTGAGACATGGGATGCAAAGAGTTTTGGAAAATCTTTGAATAGGACAACAAAGACTTTGGGAGCATGGATTGAACCACCACTACCACAGCAGCCGGGCAATGTGCCAATGGGTAATGTGCCAATGGGTACGACTAGTAGCTTTGACTCGGGTTGGGGAGATTGGAACCGACACTTAAATGAAATTGAGTGTAGGGATGTTTGGAGAGATTCGATGATGTTGAGGAACAACTACATTAATGATTATTCGATCCCGTTCTTTCAACACATGGCTCAAGAAGCCAATTATGAGTTGCCTCCCTACAATCCGCCTAATGTTCCACCATATCCTTTCCCTTACACCTCGTATCCTGGACCATATCCGTACCCATATCCTGGCTATGCACCATTTCCCGACCTAGTGCCTGCGTATGGTAGATTACCCGAGGTTGGAGGATCTAGCTATGATGTTGGAGGATCTTCATCAGGAGCTAGAGGAAAGAAGAAGAGGAGAGTTTACACGGTGTTTGTGGGCGAGAACTATGAGACCGAAAGTGATGACGAAGATGATGATGATGATGATGAAGGTGATGAGATGAGCGAGGATGACGAATGATCATGGATCATTCTTTGGATTGTGATTTTAAAACAATGCTTATGTGTGTCGAACAATATTTTCTCTATCTCTCTCTCTTACTATTTCTTTAGGATTATTATCATACTTTGTTTATTTTTATTTTTAAGTAGCGTTTGGATTGTTTTTAGTTTTGTTTGTTTGTTTTTTGTGTGTTGTGTATATTTTGCAGTTTTGTTTGCAGGATGGATATGACGGAAGCTTATTGTTGGTCAATATTTGAAGTTGGATAACTCACATGCGTGCTATGACCCAATATGCGTATTGCATATTCTATCCGTGGTATCTTTTGACTATTTCTTTTCCCATTTTCTTTACTTTGAAGTTCATTTTATTACATTGAGGACAATGCAAAACTTAAGTATGGGGAGGGAAGAAAATAGGAAAAATGATACGATTTTAAATTTTTATTTTTTAATTTTTTAGTCTTATTTTTGATTTTTAGGAAGAGTTTTGGATTCAAGTAGCTAGTAGAAAATCGCCTTTGATTGTCTAGTTGTTTTCGCACGTTATTAATATATATTTAAAAACAACTTGGGTATTTCAATGGTTAAAAGAGGTTTTTGAAAATTTTGATTTGGACCAAATTACGAAAGTAATTCATTTTGGATTCGATAACATTTACTAGCGCGCATTATAGCCTTTTTCCACTAAATTGTGAGGATTCTTTTTGTATAAAACATATCTTTTTGTTTTATATTTTGCTATGAGTGTGCCGGTGATTATGTCGATTCTAGAACTTGTACTTGTTATGCATTACGGTTAAAATCACTCTCGAGTGATAAAAATATGTTCAAATGATAAGAGGCAATCGTAGGATTTAACCCAAATGGCCTTCCATTTTACATCTAATGTTTTTGCTAACCACATCGGTTAGTTAACCACTTTATATGGACCCATTTGTTAGTGCTCATTTTTAGCACTAGATACCCTTAGTTACACCCTTGAGCCAATCTTTTCGTTTTGTTAAATCCAAAAATACAAAAATATTTTACACCTTAAACCTTAGCTAACCCATGTCAATGTCTATTGGTTTGTTGCTAGTTGTTTGGAGTGTTGGATTGTTTTTGATGATTATGAAGAAGCTACACTTTGTCATTTGTGTGTACCATTCTCCAACAAAGATGAAGGAGACGTCTTTCTCATTTGTATTTTTGTGGTGTATGCTCATATTAAGTGTGGGAGAGTAAAAAAAAAAGGGTTATCGTTATAGCCAATGTGCTATATTGAGTATACTGATTAGCCAATGTGCTAAATTGAGTTATAAATGTTTGGAGATCGATATGTGAAGAAGAGGAAATTATAATCATTTTCGGGAGTGTGGTTTGTGTGATGGCTAGCAACATGGAGGTTTAGACTTGACTTTAATTTTCTTTTAAAACCAATTTCATAAACTATCCTATGGCTTATCCATACCATTTATAAACCCAAAGCCTTAACATTATAACCCGAATAAATGCCCTCTTTGATGAATTTATTTTATTTGTCTTGATACTTGTACAAGCTTATGGTAAAAAGCATTAATCATGACTAGGCATTGAGTGATTTACATATACCCACCAATATATGAGTGTTGAGTGAATTCTTAAAATCATTCGTGAGGTGTTTAGTTATGTTATCTAAAGTCATTTGGTTCATTTTAAAATTTTCACATATTAAAAGCAAATTAACAATTATTTCTCTTGAGGTGATTGTTAGATTTTTGGAACCACGGTGTCGAGACCATTGAAATCGATTTTCATAAATGCTAGACCTACTCGAGGGCGAGTAGAACTTAAGTATGGGGGAATTTGATAACGCTCAAAATGAGCATGTTTTTAGTAGCGTTATTGTTGGTTTTGTGTATGATAATCGGCTATATTTACTCATAATTGTTGCAAAAGTGCAAAAGAAGCGTATTTGTATGTGAATGTAGCCATGTATCGTAAAAGGTAAAGAAATGAAGATTTCATGCACATTTGGATAATTCCCGAGGAAGAAAGACAAGTGAGGAAGCTCATGGACTCAATGATTAGGAAGCACAAGGATTTCTAAGTGTCTACATCAAATAAATATCAAGTTTCATCTTGGAAATCAGCATCGAAAGCAAAGAAAAAGGCACGAATCGAGAAAAGTCAACGAAAGTCAAGATTTGGTGTACGGAAGGCTCCCAGCCGATCGGTCGGAGCCCGCAACCGGATCGGCTGGGGAATGGTCAAAATGCAACCGGATCGGCTGCGTCGCAACCGATCCGGCTGGAACACCTGCAGTTACACTTTTGCTCATTTATTGATGCCTTAACTTCTATTAATCATGAGAGGCCGATCATTTCCAGTTAATAACTTATTGAGGACGTTTTTGGCTTGATAGTAAAGGGTTCCTATCTATATAATGCACCTAGACTTAGTAGTTTAGTGTGACACATCCAAAAGAGTAATAGTTTACACCAAAGCTATTACCAACCCTTATTATTCATCCCAAAAGTCCTATAGCTCTTGTAAACGTCCGGAGAGTGGTGAGACCAATTCTCAACCATTGTGTAATCATTTGGAGTTATGCGGTTAGGCTAAGATGATTGGGGCGTGTGGTTGCTATATTCCACAATTTTCTAGTTCTTGTAATCCAAAGCTTAGGTATTCTATTGAACTTTGTCATGAATCTCTATTCTATTGAATTATTTGAATTACCTTGTTACTACTTGTGTTATGTTATGATTTTCATGGAGTAATTCTTGAATATACTTGTGTGTAAGGATGTAGGCAATTGTAGGAGTGTTCTTATATGTGATGCATGTAAATGATCTTGTTTAAATGAGTTTGTTGGAAAAACTACTAGTCTTGTTTGATTTGTTGGTAAAACATTTTCAAGACAAAAGGACCGAAAGGATTTCTCTTATGTTTTATTCCAAAAAGTTAAGTGACAAACTAGTATGGGGATATGGTGATTGACACTCATCATGTTTACTTGTTAAAACAAGACTAGAAACGTTTTCATCACGAAAGGGTCGAAAGATTCGTAGGAACAAGTTGAATAAGAACCTTTACAAACAAATGGATTTTTAAAGAATAATCATTAGGCTAAGGACCGAAAGGATTACCTATATGTTTTAATTCTCAAAATGATTTTACAAAACATAAACCATGGATTGGAAATCATTTGCTTATGATTTGTGCATTGCATCAAAGTCTACACCAAGCCTTCATGAACACTCTTTATGATTACCTATGGACTTCACACAAGTATATGTTTCTTAGTTTGGATTTTTACAAAACCAACACTTTGAAAGAAGCCTTGACAAGCTTTCTTGTCTCAAACACTTTAACAAATTAAAATGCAAATCCCTTTGGACGACCTCGACTTACCCACCTTTGCTATCACGGACGAGTATACTTGCTCGTATGTGTTAAAGTAATTACGGATAAATCGTGTTTATAAATTTTAAAACTTGCACACGGTAGAGCACATCAGAGAGAAACACAAAGCAACCTACATTCACTTTGCAAAATTTTCTCACACAAAAACTGGTTACATTGTTCTTGAAGCTAACTTAGGAATTTCTTGAGCTCTTTTGGAAAATGATTGGCGTCCTTGTTCCTCTACCATTCAAAACACTAAAAGTACTCCTCTAAAACCCATAACCTGATACTAGTCCAATTCATACAAAACACTACGCACAAACTTCATTCCTTTCTTTTCCATTGTTCATTCGTACCACACCAGGAGCCACAAGCAGCACTTTTGGGTTTTTATAGAAGCATAAAAGGTTGGTTACTAGTGGCTATAAGCTTGAGTTAATAGTGCACACTAGTCGATAACTTGAGTTTCTTGGGCACCAATCTCACTCGAAAATAAGTCGCGGTTAGGGATCTTGCATCGTTTTGCGTGCCAACACTCGTTTACCTACTTTTACCATTCGTTCGAGGTGAGTCATAGCCCCACTTTTACTCGTTTAATTACTTTATAAAATCTTTGGGAGATACATGCTCGTTTTACTTAAACTCATTATTCGCCTTATTTAAACACATGGTTGATTACTCAAAACATTTCTTGCTTTACCTAAATACTTGTTCGATTTACTCGAACTCTTTACACCAATTTACTCTCTCATACATGATTCAATTACTGAAAACATTTTATGCTTCGCTTTGATACTGAGTTGATTATTTAAAGGCAATACTATTTACTCATTTCCTACTTGATCTTTACTCATGAACACCAATGCATAAATTTAAACTGTTTACAGATTGCCTAAGTTAGGAATTGGTAATTGCATTACTTGGGTACTTCATTGCCTACATTACTTGGGTGCGTAGTCGCCTGCATTACTTGGGTACTTTGTTGCCTACATTACTTGGGTGCGTAGTCGCTTCATTACTTGGGTACTTTGTTGCCTACATTACTTGGGTACTTTGTACCTACATTGATTGAGTACGTAGACACCTAGAGGTTTTGGTGTCATGAACTTTGCGCAATTAAAATATTTTCCCTAACTTTTGTATGACATTATGTTCAATGAATATATCATATGCTTGGCTGGTGGTCCAACTTTATTGTTTTATATTAAACCTATAAACTCACCAACCTTTGTGTTGACACTTTTAGCATGTATTTTCAGGTTCTTAAGGCGTTAGCTTACTTATGGCGGCTTTTGGCATGGCATGGCATGGTTATAGGATCACGATACTTTGATATTCACTTGGGACCACTTTATTTCTATTATGGGCCTGCATTTCCGCACTAATTTTGAACAATGTAAATTTAATGTTTTTTATTATGAAATTTCTTCTAAAACGGATAACGTTTTCTATACTTTGTGTTGTGATACCACTTTAGTAGCACCCCAACGACATTAACTTCCGCTGAAATCCATTTTTGGGGGGTGTTACAGATTGGTATCAGAGCCAGGTTATAGAGAACTGGGTATTTTAAAACCTAGACTATAACTACTTATACAAAAACTTAACCCTATGACCTACACGTGCCTGCCTGCCAAGCTGATGCCTCACTTGTGATTCTGTTTGCTGTTATATTTGATGAAATATGTGTTTTACTATTGGATGACTTATATCCACTTATTTTCGCTATATGTTATCATTATTTTCCCTATATGTACGTTTACATATCACATCTGTCACAGCGTTACGCCTTTTCCCCTACGTAATCTAACTATTCAACTCCAAATTTGGATACTTGTCTTAGTCTTTCAAAACAAATTTTAAAAGAATTGGGACCATTACTAGTATAACTGAGCTGAGTATTTTAAAGTTCATTGAACCTCGGTTAAATATAGATTGATCACCTGTATTTAACCAGGGACAGTGGGACATATCCTGATCACCTATGTCCGCCTCAGAGGTGAATTTTGCAATAATTGGAGTAGTTATAATAGAGTTATGTCCAGGTTGGTTTTCGGTTTGATTTCAGAGAATGTTAAAGTTTTTGGTGTGTGTATACGAGCATGGAAATTATAAAAGTTCACCCCTACACACGACACACTGGCATCACAATACTTTCTCGTCACAATCTTTATTTTCTTTTCTTCTTATATGGAATATTTTTCCATCACAATCGGGTTATGTTATAGTCACCTCTACCCTAAACCTTACACTTAACTGATGAACCGCCTTACATCACTAGCCGTTATTGGAAAGACCCTCCATAACACCTATGAGAAAGAACTCTTGATGGAAGTAAACAACGAAAGGACCAATGAACCATTGCCAAGATCTAGAAATACACGATAAGTCGACTTATAACTCAACCGAAGCCTTAAGACTTTATGAAATAACCTGAGCCACTATCTTTGGAAAAAGACACCTAATCTTCGCACCTACTCCTCTTATGAAATAATAAACTGTGTCACTATTAAGAAACAAACTGTTTTTTAAAGTATCCTACGACTGTTTTGTGGTTAACCTACGAAACGTTTTACTACTATATCATAAAAATCAAAACTTCGGCCATACCACTATTTTATAAACAATGGATTAATTTTCTTTTGTTCTATAATTTTTTTTTACAAATTAACTCACAAGTCCTTTTATAAACCGATTTGCTACCTTACCACTACATCACAAAGTGAACTACAATTTTCCTACTATTTTGCAAATAATAAATTGTTTTCTTATTACTCTAAAAAACGTTTCACCAATCGTTTTATAAACTATCATGTAATCATTATGGGAACTACTTACTCCCTTGAAAAGTATTTTATGCTACTACCACATAAACAGAGAAACCAATATTTTTCTTTGTAACTAAACCAGACCTTAGAAGTGTATCCTACACCTCTGCCTGAAACTATAGATAACAATGAGCTTACCCTAATATTAAACATCTAACCCTACTTAACCTTGACAACTAGACTCTACCCTTACACATTTAAAACATAGGCACACACATATATATCCTACTACACTTTCTTCTTTGATATTCTTATTTTTAAGGACCTTCCTTCAAAATGTGTTTATATCAAACCATAAAACTCGTAATAATTCTCCAAATTACTCAATTTGATGGGTTAAGATTCTTGTGATCAAACTCTACTAAGACTTTTGAAGAGTGACTAAACGTTAACCTTCGTGAGATTATTTATCTACACCATGTTGAAAATCCCATTTTACTAAATTATAAATTTTTTGAGGATACATCACTTTACAAAGCAAAGAGACATTTATTACTTGAAATACTATTTTGGTCAAATTCGTATAGACACTCACCCAAATAAAGAGTTCAAATAAAAATTTATCACTCTTAGAAGAAAAACGCACTATTCCGGAACAAATCTATAACCAGTCATCATGCCCTTGTTGTCACTTTACTTCAGGACAAGTTGGAAACTCTGTGCCAATAGGGTATAGATCATATATGGGGTTAAAACTGAGCAAATCTAGAGAAACACTTGAACAACGTAGTGAGACCCAAACATGTTACAAGTATCATCACCTCTTCCCAGACACCACACTATCGGATAACATAAACTGAAATCCGGTACGGATTTCCTGTAAGGAGGGTAGACTATAACAACCCGTAATTTTTTGGACTATTATATAGCACCATTATTTATTTTATCAGAAAATGCGAAATTTTTATTTTCTGACGTTTATTGTTTTCCTGAAAAATAACCCGCACGCGTACCGACACTGCCATAGTAATTGGTTTAAGCCCAATAATTATTTTTTGGAGTCAATAATATTGTTATTATAATATTTTTATAAAAACGTTCACAAAAATGTAATTTACGCATTTTTTTCTCAGGACGCCAAACCGGGATACCACGATTTTATTTAAGCTCTAACGGGACACGAAATACACAAAATAAATTTGAAATTATACTTCCTTTGTCCCTCCCTACGGTTTGCCACTCCAAAACATTAACACAATCACATGAGCTTATAAATTCTATCAAATGAAAAGGACATTATACACTAAAGTTGGTTTGAGCTCAAAATAGACACACCATTGTGTCTCACTTTAGAAAACTTGGTCAAATTCTTCCTCATTTTCTCTTGATAATCTGATCGAGCACATGAGCAAACACACATAAAAATTTTCATTTTCCAATCAAGCCTCACATGTTTATCTTAGAAGAAGCAAATGATAATGACATTTGCTACTTTACTTTTTCTTTTACCCAAATTAGTCACACAAACTTTCACATTGACCAAATTTATACTTCCTCTTTGTTATAACTGTCGAACAAAACAAACACACCCATGGTCATATGTTGTGTCAACTTCACAAGAACTTCTTAAGAATAGCACTAGAAAGTGATGCTTGCTTAAAATGGCTACACACAAAATTGTACTAAGCATTCACTAAGTTTCACACATGTCACAAGAACACTTAGGTTATTACATCTAACAGGGACACGAGCTCAATATGCTTACACTACATTTTCCAAGCACTAAAGTATAGTCAATGTTGCCCTATTTTGCCTCCTTAAATCTGCCGAGAGAAACACAAAGCAACCCACATTCACTTTGCAAAATTTTCTCACACAAAAACTGGTTACATTGTTCTTGAAGCTAACTTAGGAAGTTCTTGAGCTTTCTTGGAAAATGATTGGCGTCCTTGTTCCTCTACCATTCAACACACTAAAAGTACTCCTCTAAAACCCATAACCTGATACTAGTCCAATTCATACAAAACACTCTACACAAACTTCATTCCTTTCTTTTCCATTTTTCATTCATACCACACCAGGAGCCACAAGCAACACTTTTGGGTTTTTATAGAAGCATAAGAGGTTAGTTACTAGTGGCTATAAGCTTGGGTTAATAGTGCACACTAATCGATAACTTGTGTTTCTTGGGCACCAATCTCACTCGACAACAAGTCGCGGTTAGGGATCTTGCATCCTTTTGCGTGCCAACACTCGTTTACCTACTTTTACCATTCGCTTGAGGTGAGTCATAGCCCCACTTTTACTCGTTTAATTACTTTATAAACTCTTTAGGGAGATACATGCTCGTTTGACCTAAACTCATTATTCGCCTTATTTAAACATATGGTTGATTACTCAAAACATTTCTTGCTTTACCCTATATACTTGTTCGATTTACTCGAACTCTTTACACCAATTTACTCTCATACATGATTCAATTACTGAAAACATTTTATGCTTCGCTTTGATACTGAGTTGATTATTTAAATGCAATACTATTTACTCATTTCCTACTTGATCTTTACTCATGAACACCAGTGCATAAATTTAAACTGTTTACAGATTTCCTAAGTTAGGAACCGGTAACTGCATTACTTGGATACTTCGTTGCATACATTTCTTGGGTGCATAGTTACATTACTTGGGTACTTCGTTTCCTACATTTCTTGGGTGCGTAGTCGCCTGCATTACTTGGGGTACTTCGTTGCCTACATTAATTGGGTGCGTAGTAGCATGTATTACTTGGGTACTTTGTTGCCTACATTACTTGGGTGCGTGTCGCTTGTATTAGTTGGGTACTTTGTTGCCTACATTACTTGGGTGCGTAGTCGCCTGTATTACTTGGGTACTTTGTTGCCTACATTACTTGGGTGCGTAGTTTCTGTATTACTTTAATACTTGGGTACTTTGTTACCTACATTGCTTGGGTGCGTAGACACCTACAGGTTTCTGTGTCATGAACTTAGCGCAATCAAAATATTTTCCCTAACTTTTGTATGACATTATGTTCGATGAATTTCTCGTATGCTTGGCTGGTGTCTCCAACTTTATTGTTTTATATTAAACCTATGAACTCACCAACCTTTGTGTTGACACTTTTAGCATGTATTTTCAGGTTCTTAAGGCGTTAGCTTACTTATGGCGGCTTTTGGCATGTCATGACATGGTTATAGGATCACGATACTCGATATTCACTTGGGACCACTTTATTTCTTTTATGGGCCTACATTTCCGCACTAATTTTGAATAATATAAATTTCATGCTTTTGATTGTGAAATTTCTTCTAAAACGGATAAGGTAAATCCGTTTTCTATACTTTGTGTTGTGATACCAATTGAGTAGCACCCAATGACATTAACTTCCGCTGCAATCCATTTTTGGAGGTGTTACATAAATAAATTTGAATAAGTAATTTGGAGATATGATAAAAGATTATGATTGCAAAACAACTTCCACATATATGCACTCTCTTCTAAATTCGTATAGGGCAATACCCCTCTAATCTTCACATGGCTGCCCCTTACTGCGCCAAATACCCCTCGGTAGAATGAGGATTTCATGAATCGTCAAACTAGTATAAACGAATCTTGCTTGTGCAATATTGTATTTCTGGTTATTCTAATTATATAGTAATTGCGCAAATTATTTAATTACTAAACGGCTTTCGGCCTAGCGTACTCGTGTCTTTCTAAAAAACTAATATGTGAAAAACTAGATCAAGTCTACTAATAGTTGTTATAAGTACTTGTGCAATTAAGTATTCTATTTAAATATGTTTAAACACCATCATTAGATGCCTTGAATCTAGCATGTATAGTCTTTTGATTTCTTGCTAGCTATTTGCTAGTCAATTTAACGAATCCGCCGCTACAAAAAAAAAATAAAAATAAAAAAATAAATAAAATAAAAAAAAAGTAAAAAATTAGTTAATAACTCAAAGTTACGATAACAAATATTAAAAGTTTTATACAATTGTCAAGTTGTCTCGTAAGGAATTAATGAACTTATGAATTTACTTTGTAACTTTCGTTTAGGCACAGGGGAAGACAGTTGAAATTTTTTGCTAAACAAATTGAACTTGTTCTCAATTAGATCCGTTCGGGTTGTTATTGATAGATGTGGGCAGGTCTCGACTAGGCGCCCTACTAAATGGTCTTTCATTTCCTTGAAAGTCATAATAGGGTGTATTTAAAGTTTGATATACGATTTTCCAGCTGGCTGAATTGTATTTCTGTAGCTGGTGCAGTTTCTATTCATTATTGTCCCGTAAATATCTGGTGTAATGGGTAATTTTGTACCCCTAGCATATTGACATATTGTTGGTGCTCCATTAACAGAAGCCCCAATTTTCTATCTTAACCAAAATCCAATATGATAGGCTATGTTTTGTAAATAGTCCAAGTATTGAACCACAAAATTCATGAACTTTTAAAGATTCTAAGAAGTTCGTTAATACAAAAGACTCTTTTGTGGCGACCTATATGAAACCCGTTTCAACATTAACCCAGCTCATGTTGACTTTTTTCCCAACCCATCCATTTTGCGATGCACTAGTACATGTTCTCAAGTGGATAATCTCAACCTTGTTATAGAGCAATAAAAGTAAAGTAAAGTAACGGCAAGCCAAAATTACCTGGACTGCACATGATTTTAGTGACATTTTTTCAGTTTGAAGATAAACTTAGATGCTTGATATGTTAGAGCTCGTTTGTGGGAAGGAATTACGTTCCCTTCTCATTAGGTTTAAAAAGAGCTCATTAGCTTAATTAGAATGTGCACATGAACACATGTACACACAGGGTTCATACCACTATTGATCATTTTACTTAGTTTGCCTTTACATGGAGTGATACGGGCGATCTGATTATAATTCATAACACCGTTAATTTCTATTATGTTATATATAAGTGATAGATTTTATTAAACTCCTTATATATGAAAACTACTAGTTTAAATTAGATTGTTGAAGATGATTGCAAATTTCTTATTATTCCAACTATGGTCGATCCTATAATGTTTCGGGTCATGGAGAGTTTAAAGAGATGAGCTTCGTGTTGCGATAGATCTTGCCGCTAAGAGGAATATACTGATTGAATTAAGGAGCGAGGATCACGACTAAACTAAATCTTGAAGGACTTAAACATAAAAGACATTGAGAAATTTGAAGTGTTGTTCAGATTAAGCATTAGCAAAGTTAAATGTACTCTATGAATTTTGTTTGAATATTTTGATCGATGACATATGCACTGACGAGTTTCGATACATCTTATATTAAGTGATGGATGCTTAATTGTATTTATTTGATAGTCTATAATTAACTATAAACAATGTCTATAAGAATTAGAAAAAAGGTGTGCATATGATGGAGTTTGAAATTTTCAGAATTCATAGCTAATTTAACATGGGAAGAACTTAATATTCTTGCAATTCAGGTACATCCAAAAATTGACATCTATGAATAAATTATGAGGCTAAATTTTATTTCATTTTTATGGGTTTGATAGC
Source organism: Chrysanthemum lavandulifolium (assembly GCA_022545495.1). Taxonomy (NCBI): domain Eukaryota; kingdom Viridiplantae; phylum Streptophyta; class Magnoliopsida; order Asterales; family Asteraceae; genus Chrysanthemum; species Chrysanthemum lavandulifolium. The sequence goes on from CM040240.1 coordinate 269,983,429, forward strand.
TTGTCACTATCTTGATATAATAAAAAAAGAAATTTCTTTTCATCCATTTCATAAATACCAATTCTATTTCATTTTAATTCGATGGTTTACAATTAATTATAAACAAAGTATATAATAATTAATTTAATTAGTTTGCTTATGAATAGTAAATTTTGATTCACAAAATGCGTAAATACCTTTTTTGTCCCTTTAATTTAATGTTAATAACTTAAGTTTTAAACTTTCATTTGAATTTATTTACTATTTTCTAAAGGTAAAACATAATGTATATATCTTAACTACATAAAATAGAAAAATGGTCAAAGATGAAAGTGAAAATTGAAAGTTGAAAGTCAATGTGATTGTTAAATGTTGAAATTATGCATGTAAGTGTAAAGTTGACATCTTGATTTTCTAGAAGAGTAACTATCCATGCATGTCATTCGTTTAATTAATGTACATAACTATTGCTAAGCTAATGGAAGAATGCAAACTAATTGAAAACTAAATGAGCCAACCTTGCTAATGGAGGAATGCAAACAATGCATTTAATGCATAAAGAACACCGCTGCCACCAGACGCGGATATTCGCCTAGTTTAAAATAATGATGCCTTGGTAGAATGTGGATTTTATTAATCCAACCTGTGCAATATGGTATTTATGGTTTTCTAATTAATTAGCAATTGTGCAAATGACTAGTGGTACCCGTGACAAATGTCTTTCTAAAAAATATTATGTGAACAACTTGATCAAGTCTACGGTGCAATTAAGTATTGTAATTAAATATGTCTACACGCTAATTTTCATTGGATGACTTGAATAGCCTGCATAATCTTTTATATTAATTTGTATGACTTTGATTAGAAGTGGTCGAAGTAGTAGTTAAAGAGTCATCATCCCAGCAAAAGTATGAGCACAACAGTACGTCATCGGCGCAATCTAATGTAATTTGCTATCTCGAATAAATCTAGCAAAGCAAATTAATTTCGAAAGACAACATGTCTTAGTTTTCGTGGAATACTCGCATCAAATATTTCCAAAAATTCCAGTATCATTATCTCAAAAAGTTTAGTTTTAACGTTTCGTGTGGTGGTAAGAAATCAAGACTCGACATATAACTCACACCAAACGTAACTCACACCAAAGCATAATATATATCCCAATATATTATGAGGAATAGTCAATAAGAATTGACCAAGACTCAACTCGAATAGACAACCACCGTGGAAGAAGTCTCATTCGTTATCATTTGCGTAAATATTAGCTTTGAGTTTATTGAATAGGTTGTGAGTGTTCCATGTCTAATATATTAAATTCTATTAGAGTCTAATATATTATACCGTTAAGTCACAACGTGTCCAATAAGTCCAACGTCTAATATCGCAAATCCAATAACAATCCAAATCCAATATGTCCACATAATATCAGTATCCAATCCGATATAAATCAACGTCAATGAGTCACAATCCGTATTAAGTGTATAATTAAATCTCCAAGTCACCATCCCAAATGTTAAAATCCATTATGTACCAATATCGTTCAACATCAAATATCATATCCCAAAGTATTATCCAAACGCACCAACGATAACCAAGTTGAAATTGCAATTTAATTATTAGACAACATGTAAGAAAACGTCAAAACCCACATTTGAACAAGGGTCAATCCAAAACAACAATCCAACTTGGAGGTGATTTAAGGTTGGACTCTAAAACAACAATCACAATTTCAGAAACCAGTCATGCTACTAAATAAAGCTATCATATGCAGGGGCAGAGCCAGGAATCTATGTCATCAATATAAAAATTTGTATAATAACATACATTCTCGACACAAAAATAAACGGGTTAGGGTTGTATTTAAGTGGGTGGTCAACACGGTTCTTATTGAATAAAACAAAATCTTTTAATTATGACGATCTTTGGACGGACCTATGATTTTGATAGGGTGTTGCACAAAATAATTGTTAGGCTAACTAAAGTTATACAAAAAACGACGGATTTTCAAAAATTTATACCCATGACCAAAAGGATGAGCAAACGGTACACCAATGTAGGTCCATCCTCATGGCTCTTACCGAATAAGAGCTAAGATCAATAAGGAGGCAAATAATTAAGATGTTTTCTTCGAAAAACTAACAGCATCTTAGTAATGTCTTGAAATGAAACATGAACGAGCAAAATTTCATTTCATGAGCTTGTGCTCTTGTGGTTTTCAATTTGTGTTTCATTTCAACCAGTTCGATCTTGGTATTAGCTCAAAATGAAATCCTTGATCCCCACTTATCTTCTAAATATTATGGAGTAGTTTATTTTTGGATCGTTTACCTACTTATTGCAAAACTTGAACAATAAAACTAGACAACTCTAATTCTCTTGGCAACTAACCCCATGGAATTGCGCCTGGTGAATACACACACATTATTTCGAAAGTTGCAAGAATGCGGACTTTTTTGGAAGGCAAACTTACACACCCACTTATAATATGCATTCTCATGCAGCCACGTGAATCTCACATTCGTCCTTAATAAGACTTAAACCTACAACCTGTTTACAATGGACATAATTTTTCACAGATAAAAACCCTTTGGTAGAATGCGGATTTCAGGAATCGTCAAACTAGTATAAACGAATCCTGCTTGTGCAAGATGGTATTTCTTGTTTTCTAATTCATTAGCAGTTGTGCAAATGATATAATTACCAAACGTCCGGCCTTAGGCCTAGTGGTACCGGCGACAAATGTCTTTCTAAAAAATTATTATGTGAACAACTTGATCAAGTCTACTAGTATTTGTGCAATTAAGTATTGTAATAAAATATGGTTACATGCTATCGTTTCATTGGATGCCTTGAATCTAGCCTGTATAGTCTTTTTATTTTAATTTGTATGACTATGATTAGCCGTGGTCATGTAGTAGTTAAAGAGTCATCATCTCCAGCTCATTTTGCTATTTAATTAGACAACATGCAAGAAAACGTCAAAACTCACATTTGATCAAGGGTTAAACAACAATCCACCTCAGAGGTGATTTGAGGTTGGACTTTAAAACAACAATCACTGTTTTCATGGACTCTAAAACAGCAATTACTGCTTTTCCAAGCTTTTCAACAAGGGTCAATCCAACTCAGAGATTATTTAAGGTCGGAAATAGATATGGCAGACAATTAGTGGATTTAGGGTTGCCCAGTAGATGCATTAGAGGCATGTACAAAATCTTAGTGTAATTTGTAATTTTTATGCTATCTATTAATGTCAAATCCGTTAAAAAAAACATTAGAAGTAAATGTTTAGGTAAACCAACCGGTCAATTAAGTTGTGTCTGTCAAATTATATAAAATCAGTTTAGTCACACAACAAATAAGCAATGAATAATACATATTTATATTGCAAGCTGGCTAATGATATAATCATATAAAACAAGACCCGTAGTGGATTCACCTGGTAAGCTTAAGACATGTGCAGCGCGAGAAGACTTTGGACCAATTAACGCACCAATTACGGCATTCACATGCACTACAGCCTTTGATCTAGAGGCTGGAAAAGGCAATGAAATAGAAATAAGTCTTCATTTACATGGATATCGAGTAGGAACAAGAAAGGGAAGCTTAATTGGATAGAGTGGTTTAATAACCCGTATAATTCTCTCATAACTTTGTTGCAATTGTTTTGTACTCTTAATTTTTTGCTAGCTGCTCTTAATTTTGTACTCTCATGGTATGTTTGGCGCAAGGGGCTGGAGCTCGGGCTTGGGTTGAGGATGGGGTGAGGCTTGGGCTATAAATCAAAGTTGAAATTTGTGTTTTTGTAAACTTGTTTGGCAAATAGGCTTAAAATTAAGCTTATTGTTGCAAAATTACTAAAAAGAACATAATTAAATGAGTTTTTGTATATGTTAGATATTTTTGTGGGTAAATAAGTAATTTATTGTTCAAAATCTCCGGCTAAAGTTTTTAGCCCCTTTTAGAGGCTTATGATTTCATAAGCCCGCGTGACAAACGAGACTTATTTTATAAGCCGACTTATTTTAAAAGTCCAAGCCCCATAAGCCCGCTGCCAAACACAACCTTAATGTTTTGTTCTCTATCAAGGATATTGCTCTTGTAAAGATTGGTTCCATTAATTGCTCCAAGTTGAACAAGGTTTCACAAGTTGTGTTTAAAAGTGCATTATGGTCCGTTTGGAAATGGTGAAACAAAGTGGTTAATGTTGAGCAGGAGGCCGTTGATAGCGTTAAAAAAGAAGATATCTTTCCCTTCCCGTCTCACTTTGATCGTCCCTAACTGGAGTTGTTGGATTGCAAAGCCTTTCGACCTGTTTGTGTAGTTTTGGTTTTGCCTTTTGTTTGGGTTTAGGTGCTTCTAGTTTTTGCGCGGTTGTTTTTCTTTATTTTTGTGTATTCGAACTTTTGTATCCTTTTTTGTGGTCTCCCCCTCGGATCCATTGTTCTTTTGTTAATATATCCCCGCCTTTCAAAAAAAAAAAATAATGAATCCGCCATTCAGGAAAAAAGCTTGGAATATAATAACATGACAATCATAAATAAAACACAATAACAATCAAGAACACATGCGAATAATTAATTAACATAAATGTATATGCAGATTCTAGAACATATAATGAATAATTAATTAACATAAATGTAAGTATACCACGTTCTTGTACACGCGTCAGTAAGACCCAATTGTTTATGGAAAACAATTGATCGACCCTAAGGGTTATGATAATTCCATAGGGTTTATTCTAGAACCATCTTGACATCTAATTTCTTATTTAGTCCTTCCTTTCGGTTAACATTTAACGAACCATCTTGTTAATTTCTTATTACGTGTAATTACTTAACGTTAGTCCATTACGTTATACGTTTTGTGTAAATAATAACTAAATATAACATTTTATATTTAATTATTAAACTTTAATTCTCATACGTAAAGTGTGCAATCCGTGGTCTCAAGTTCGATCCTATCTCACTACTACTAATCTATATCCATAAAACTAACGGCTCCCACTTTGATAAATCTCAATAGTTTGATCACATTGCTTAGCGTCTAGCAACACTTCGATGCCTCTAGCACGACTCGAGTAAGGCTCCTAGGAAAACCTTTTAATGATTTCTCATTATTATTATCCTTTTGTTTATAATACCATGTTAAATAAAGATATGGAATCAAGTCATTCTTTATTCAATCATTTTGTTTCTCGTTGTAAGTGATTAAGCAAAATTACCAAATCTTCTAAACATATTCAGGGGAGATCTTGGGTGCGGCCGCACAAACATCTTTTCAACAGAAACCAATTCTATCTTGACTACAAGAATAACTTACAAACTTTGCAACACTTCTGGAAACAACCCTTATGACTACCATTTACGTTTAGCGTTAAGTTGTTCCATAGGAGTGCACTACATTCATGACACTTATCTGGTATCTCAAGTCTGAGGATAACTATCCATGATTTACTTAATAACAATATTCATAAAGTAATATCATGTAGTCGGGATAAGTCTTATATTCAATTCATGGAATATCATCTGAAATTGGCATGCTACTCATCAATATACATTCATGTATATTCTACGAAATAGCTCAGATTTGTCTTAGTTTAATGTTACTCCCATATCATTAACTGACAACGGACGATTTAGAATAACTAAGTTATTCACCGATTAAACATGCAAATATAGGACAAACAATATTAAGTATGCATACAACTTCGTATCATTACTTTTAATAAAAAAAATTATTAACCAATTCACAAGGATTAAATTAACAAAGTTTTGATTGAGGTATTGGGTTCACCAATCAGAGAATTTACCTTTAATTATCGTCCATTATATCGTACTTTTGCATATGTCCAAAAACTTAGTGTGTCGATAATTAGCATAAAGTGGCGCATGAAATTAAAGCTAATCCACCCTTAAGATGTTTTTGAACATAAAATAGCCTACTTGGTAACTCCAATTTGACGCACAAAGAAGCAGAGAATTTAGTCAGCACGAACCATTAAACCTCCTTCTTTCGGGTCACAATTTAATGCGCCCTCCTTATACCTCTCTTATAGTTTGTCAAAATTTGATGAGCCGTTCTCACTACTTGGTACAAATTCATCACTCAATTAAACTATTAAAAATTTAACTCTTCAAAAATAAATTAAATTTCACTATTGTTTAGTCCAATTTATTTTTCTATTCATGAAATTACCCTTTGCTTAAAACTTTTCATACAAAAAATTAACAAAAAAGTAACAAATAAAACATAAACAACTAAAACAATGCACACATAGGTAACAACTAATATGCGTAAACAAGTAGCCATATGCAACTTATTTGATAAAATCTATTAATAATCAATTCCAGGTTAAATAATGTATATATTAACTAGGGCTTTCACTTACAAAAGGAAGTGAGCCACATAAATCGACGAATCGATTGCGTAAGCCATAGTCAAACATATACCAAATTGCGCATAATTGATTTATTAATATATATATTGGAGTCTTCCCAATAAAAGAATTATCAAAACCATACATGTGATAAATAACTTAACAATTAATAATTCATGCATCAATCCATGACGAACATGCATGTCTCATCATGAATATAACCTAACACTTATTCAATCAAGTCACAAGATTGCATACAATTCTATGTCACATAACAATTATTCACGAATTAATTCACGTAATATATATACAATTCCATGTTTAATTATCAATTAACAAAAAAAAATTATAAACCCTAAAAAAAATTTATGGATCGACTTAAAAACTTAGGATCGACTTAAAAAGTTAAAACCAATTAGGGTAAAAGCCCTAACCCTAGAATTAAGATTTACAAATAATAACCAAACCCTAGAATTAATCATATCACAAACACAATAAAATATCCATTGTTTACATGTTTAGTAATTAAGTACTCATTAAACAAAGCTCGTGATGCCACTGTTGGAATTTAATAACATGACAATCATAAATAAAACACAATAACAATCAAGAACACATGCGGAAGCGTATAGGAACATATAATGAATAATTAATTAACATAAACATAAAAGTATTTGCACCTTTTGATTCTAGCCAAATAAGAATCAATTCCCAAACTAGCAATTGAGATGAACCCTAATTAGGGTTAATAAGGATTATGTGAATTGCCCCTTACCTTTTTGCAATTCAATCCAAGATACTTACAATAGTGTGTATGTACTACGTTCTTGTACACACGTACTATAACGAATTAAAGTAATGCTAGTTTTTGAAACACGAAACAATTTTTTTAAGGAAAACAAGTGTAATCGACCCCTAAGGGTTTATACACGATCGTTTGGGACTAAAAGAGAACACACACAAGCTTAGGTTTTAGGTTTATGTGTACAAGAGTTAAGAATGAAGACCCTAAGCCTTGTATTTATACCCAAAGAAACTTAGTGTCCAAGTTAGGGTAGGATTAGGATCCCTAAGACCCTTGGCCGATCGGTTATGATAATCCCATAGGGATTCTAGAACCATCTTGACATCTAATTTCTTATTTAGTCATTCCTTTAACATTTAACGACAGTTAGTCCATTACGTTTAATTACTAAATAACGTTAATTCTAATACGTGTTCCCATAGTGTATAACTAACTAATAATTTATATCTAAATATAACATTTATATTTAATTATTAAACTTTAATTCTACATACATAAAATAAATTATTTAACTAAAATTCTCGTGTGCAAAAGTTCTTGATGGAGTCCATGTGTTTTCGTATCGTCCAATATTACAAACAACCTTTTCAAATTTATGCAATGTTCGATCATACATATAACTCACGACTAATAATTTATATCAATAAAACTAACAATGATAACAAATATTAATATTATTATACAATTTTCAAATTGTCACATCCGAAATTAATGAACTTGGATTTACTTTGTAACTTTCGTTTATGAACAAGGGAAGACAGTTGGAATCTTTTGCTAAACAAATCGAACTTGTTCTCAATTAGATCCGTTCGGGTTGTTATTGATAGATGTGAGTTGGTCTTGACTAATCGCGCAACTAGATGGTCTTCTCTCATTTCCTCAAAAAAGTCTTAATAGGGTGTATTTAAAAATGAAGAAACCGAACCAACTAACATTGTATATCTATCTTTATAGATACACCCTATTTTATCAAAAAATGGTCTTCTCTCGTTTACTCTCATTTCCTCGAAAGTCTTAGTAGATGATTTTGCAGTTGTGTAAAATGCCTATTTCCATTTAAGCATAAATTTGGCTCTTGGGACCATTCAACCCATAAAGTTGAATTTGAAACGATTAACGAAGTTAAAGTTTAGTAGGTATGAGTAAATGAGAAGCTCAAATACAATGTAATTTGATCAGTTTGTTACAACTTGATTGCATATAAATATCAACAAAATAAGTGATTTGAGTTTTAAATTAGGGTTTTGCTAACATGTGCACAATAAGCAAGTGTTAACGTGTTTATAAAAGGTATATTCTAGTTCATTTATCACTTTATTTAATATGCATTTAATGTATTTTTTAGTAAATTAAAAAATTTTGTGTTTATTAACTACACACTAACTTGTGCCTAGTGGGCACTCGTTAGCAAAACCTTTTAAATTAGTAAAACAGAAAAAAAAAAAAAAAAAAAAAAAAAAAATCAGTGTTTATATAGTTTAAGTATCAACGGTTCTAATGGATAAAGAAATGTTAAGAAAAGATTTTCGTAATAAGTATTAGTAGCCATTAGAAAAAAGTTGGATTAAAATAAATGGTCGGTAGAAGTTGCTTATATATAACATAACACATAACGCATCAGTACTTGGTACTACTCTGTTTTTACTACTCTCTGTTTTAATTAAACAACCTCTTTCTTCCTTCACATCCTTTTGTAACCCAAACACCCTTGATAAAACAGAAACATTATGTCTTCATCCAATCACGAAGACCTTGCTCACCTAAAAATCCCCCTTCAAGATATACTATCCGCAACCGACAACTTTTCCGATGAATATATCTGCGGGAAAAATGCATTTCAAACATATTACAAAGTACAGCTCTTGTTGTCCGGTGAGATAATTAATATCTACGCTGGGAGGTTAAATAAAGAATGTTTTGATGGAGACCAACAGTTTTGGACTGAGGTTTCCATACTTTCCAGTCTCAAGCACAAGAATCTGGTTTCATTTGTTGGGTTTTGTGATGAGAATGACGAGAAGGTCACCATTATCAAGCGTGAGACCGGAGGAAGTCTTCAATTACATCTAAGTGACCCGATGTTGTTGACATGGGTGCGAAGATTGGAGATATCTGTTGGTATTGCGCAAGCATTGAGTTACATTCATTATGATGAGTCACGCGATTTTAGCGTAATACACCGCAACATCGAGAGTTCATTGATTTATTTAAATGCTGACTGGGAACCCAAGTTAGGTGATTTTATATGTTCCATGAAGATCAAAGCATCTGAAAGGCACCAGTCTTTCAATACTAATGAAGTACGGAGTACGGATGGATATACAGATCCAACATATATAGAGACTAAAAGTGTGAGCCACAAGTCTGATATGTACTCCTTTGGAATAGTAATGTTTGAGCTAATGTGTGGCAGGAAATCAGTAATAGCCAACGACTATAATAAGTATTTGGCTCCGGTGGCCATTACCCATTATAGGGAGAAAAAGCTCGATGAAATAATTGATTGGGGTCTACGGCAACAAATGGACTCGCAGTCACCCAACATGTTCGCGGAAATAGCGTATGACTGCTTGAAAGAAGAACGATCGCAACGCCCAGATGTAGATGAGATTGTCCCAAGACTTGTGAAAGCGTTGGAACTTGCACGTGAAAACATGCCTGTAAGACCTCTTCTTTATACACCTTCAATTCACTACGTACATCAGTTTGCACGTCAGCTAGACCCCATAAACCTGATTATAGATAATTAATACTGTAGCAACTTGATATGATGTCTTCTTTTACTTACATGCATGTAGTAAAGGTTAATAAGTTTATATTTTATCAACACTTAGTCACTGATAAATAAATAAATGATAGCGAGAATTTTATATATATCCAGGTTTCGTAATCATTTTTGACACATGAAATATGGTGATAAAAACGTTTACTTATTTTTGTGGGTTATTAACGTAATTGAAATTCACGTTATTCGATAGGCCACCCGCACCAAGCTTTTAATTTTTGTAAGCTAATTCAACCACTAAATTCGAATTTTGCAATTAATTGATTATAGAAGGGAATATTGCTCATCTGAAACTATATATTAACGAAAAGGAGAAACTCAAACACAAATCAATTTTATATTAGAATTTAGTTACAAATAATAAATGTAGAAAGCTATAAATTCATACTTTACAAAATAAAAACTCATTATGCTTTATCTACTTCACTAAAACTTAAAAACAAACATCACATGTTAATTTTATTATAGACCAGTAGTTGTTAAGGATATCGAATTCGGATATTTGAAAAAGAGGTGCATGAAGCTCGGGCCGAAAAAAATCTGGGATTTTATAATTCATAAAGCTCGGGCCTTAAAAAGCCTGGGCCAGGTTGACCCTAACCATAATATTAAGCCTATTTCGGCTCCAAGAACCGGGCCCAAACCTAGCGTTTTTCAAGGTTTTTTTTTATATAATTTGTAATAATAATTTAATTATTATATATGAAAAAAATTGATCAACTGCATTTGTAAATATTGTACTAAAAAATAACAAAACAAAGTCACAGTTTATAAAAAAACCACATTAATTGCACAATAAAAGCTCTCTAACAACAAACTACAAACATTTAAGTCATACTTAAAAATAAGGGATTATACTTTTGTTGTAATTTAATCATTCATTTTTAAATAATAAGCTTGGCTACAATTCTCCACTAAAATACACAAGGAAATGAATCTGGGACGCACAGAAAGAAGTCAAGGACCCACAAAATGGCTCAGGGACCCACAATTTAAAGCACAAATTGTAGTGAATTAGCTACAATTCAATTGTAGCTAATATATTCCCTTATGTTAAATGTTAGTGTATTATGTAAAAATAACACATAATTTAGGGTTTTTTTTGGAAAAACACTAGGCATTTTTCTATAAACAGTCTAGGCTTTTGGGCTTTTTAAAGGGCTTTTCAAAAGCTCGGGCTTTTGACGGGCTTTGGGCTTAGCCAGGGCTGACGACCGGGCTTTGATGGAAATATAAAGACAATTAGGCTTGTTGGGTCAGACAAAGCTTCGGGACATGCTTTTTTAGTTTTTTGGGACTGGGCTTTTTCAGCCTTTTTTCGGTCTCGGCTCACGCTGTCTAATTTGAAATATTAATAAGCATAGCAAAACTTGTAGATATTTTAGAAAAGAGGACGGTCGGCGGAAGTTGACTATATTTTTACTTAGGATGGAAATAATTAAATATCAACCAAGACTTTATCACAAAGAGCATTAGGTGTGTCGAAGAGGTTTTGCTCCTTATTTGGGCCTTACTGAATGCCACCTCATTTCAACACTCTCACTTCAAAATAACCCTTCACTCTTAACAAAACAAGTTTCAACAAACCATTTGGGCCTCACCCACCCCAATTTTATTTTCTTTTACATACCAAAACAGCTACACAAAACAACTACTGCAACTCTTCTTTGTCTTTTTCTTCCTCACTTCCCCGACGAGAAGCAAAACGTCGAGCGACTGTGGTGTGGTGGCAAGCGGACGACGAGATGTGGCGGGGTGCCACATCGGAAACGGCAAACTACTTCGCCACTCTACGTCTACACCCCTCGCTCTAGTACCTGTACTGCAAGATACTTTGCAACATAATTATGTGTTTCATTCACAAGTTGGACAATCATCCTAATGTTCAACCCTTGCATACATCTCTAACTTCAGAATACTATCAGCATCCCTACTATTATTATTTTTTTTACTCGTATCAACCATGAGCTGATACAATGTATTTTTGAAACTTTTAACACAAAAGGATAGTTCTTCACTTTCAAAGTCAACAGTTTGACTTTTAAACTATCCAATACAACATCAAACAATGTCTCTCCAATTCCTTTCAACATTCTTTGGAAACAACTTCAAACTTCAGATGACCAAATATCAACATCAACCAATAAAGTATAATGCCAAATTAAACAATTTACTATTACACAAAGCACATGCCATAGTTTTTTTCTTGATATATACCACTTTAAGAACTAATCTCATGTAGTCAACCTGCCCTCAGTTGTCATCTGCGAAACAAAAACATGTCTTTGAATGTAATGAGGGAACCAAACAAGACAATTCCAATCCATATCATTCCTTCAAAACAGCATCAGGTAGACAAAGAACATGTAATGCCTAAAATAGACGAACTCCGCTCACCAGTATGCATCAGGTAGACAAAGAACATGTGGTAACATACTTACACCATCTGATTATGGACCAATATAGGCTTTAGAAACACCTCAGGAGCAAATTTAACTGCACTATCCAATGCTAAATCTCAACATGAAACTGTAACAAACATCACTTCCTAAACTTTTTAGGTAATCAGACAACATGAAGAACCAAAACAATTCAAGTTAATAAGACCATTTACTTCCTAAAATTTAAGAGGATCTAATTTTAGTTATTATCCACAAACATAATAACTATAAAGTACAAAATATATACAAGGCAAATATATAGATCAATATGTCATAGACAAGGTTCAGGAATTTCATGAAACAGTTTGTAAGCACTTCATCAAACTCTCTTATTGTGTTATCTTGTGTATTAATGCTCGTTTTTACTTAATATACAGATAATGTCTTCACCAAGGGACGATCTTGCTCACCTCAAAATCCCCCTTGAAAACATACTACCAGCGACCAACAACTTCGCTGACGAAAATGTCATCGAATCAGCTGCTTTCGGAAATATTTACAAGGGACAACTCTCGTGGTCCGGTGAGTTGATTAATGTCAATGCTCGGAGGATAAATAAAGAAAGGAAACAAGCAGAAAAAGAGTTTTGGATGGAGATATCCATGCTTGCTAGTCTCAAGCATAAGAATCTGGTTTCTCTTGTTGGGTTTTGTGATGAAAATGATGAGAAGGTCATCATTAACAGGAATGAGACCAGGGGCTGGCTCGATGAATACCTAAGTGACCCGATGTCGTTGACATGGGTCCGAAGATTGGAGATATGTGTCGGTCTTGCGCATGCATTGAGCTACATTCATTATGACAAGCAACATGATTTTAGCGTAATACACAGGAACATCCGTAGTGGCACAGTTCAATTGAATGATGACTGGGAACCCAAGTTATCTGCTTTTCAAGGTTCCATGAAGATTGAAGCATTGCAAAGGCACCATTCATTTCATACTAGTAGACTTGTGTATGCGAAAGGGTATGGAGACCCAACATATATTGAGACTAAGAGTGTGAACCACAAGTCAGACATGTATTCCTTTGGGATACTATTGTTTGAAGTACTATGTGGTAGGAGATCAATAATTAGCAACGACATCAATAAGTATTTGGCTCCGCTGGCCATTACCCATTATAGAGAGAAATCTCTTAATGAAATAATTGATTTCAATCTATTGAAACAAATGCATACACAGTCACTGAACATTTTTGCAGAAATAGCGTATGACTGTTTGAATGAAGAACGATCGCTACGTCCAAGTATAGATGAGATTGTCACAAGACTTGAAAAGGCATTGGAACTTCAACTGAAACATCAAAATGCGGTAAGACAGTTTTTTATCTTACATCTTTATAACATTACAACTTTTACTCTATATTTGTTTGAGTTTATACACCTTCACTCCATCAGTTTGCACTTCATCTTGACCCCATAAATCTGATTTTACATAATTAATAGCCCTTTGATTCATGTCTTCTTCCATTGCTTGACCTTACTCTGTATGACTTCCCCATATATGTAATGCTAATAAAACTCAAGTTAAGGATTCTCAAGGTGACCAAAGAGACCATGTTTTCACAGTTCTTAATTATATCCCTCTTTCATTTGCATGCATGTAGTAAGGTCAATAAGTTTATATTTTGTCAACAGTAAGTCACTGATCAATAAATAAATGATAGCGAGACTTTTTTTTATATATCCAAGTTTTGTAATCATTTTTGACACATGATAAAAAGGGTTTCCATATTTTTGTGGGTTATTAACATACTTAAAATTTACGTTATTTGATCCGCCATTGGTACCAAGGTCTTAATTTATTAAAATTTAACAATGAATTATAGAAAACAACGGCTTATAATTAGCAACTAGCTTAAAAAAAAAAAAAAAAAAAACGCAAGTGTTGTGATTTGAACTTGGGTGAAAAGCAACCTTGATGAAGACAAATTTGTCACTCGGCCAGTTGTAAATTATTTAGAGGTGGCAAAATCTGCCCAGAAGCAAAAAGATGAGCTAAACGGGCACATTTTTAGAAGATTTGGACACATTTAGCCCCCTTCTTTTTTTAAATGGGCACATATAGCCCATTGAAAACTTAAATGGGCACAAACGGGCACTTTTTTTTTCTCTCAATTGTTAACATTAACGATAGTTTTAAAGATTTTTTTTATATAATATATTTATTTTTGTTAATATAAATAAGATATTACGTTTAAGGAATTTATTTAGTCGTTTTAGGTCTTTTATTAAGCGATTTGTATAACATGTGCCCGTTTGGCCCGTGCCCATTTAAGCCCGTGCCCATTTTAGCCCGTGCCCTTGCCCGCCTGACCACTCCGCTTTACCACCTCTAAAATTATTGTTTGTTTTTACACTTAAGGGCAATACGGTAAAGGTAAGAATTTTAAGTACTTGCTTACCTGTATCTTTTTAAAAAGAATACAAGTTTAATTTTGTACAAAATTTGATATATAAACTAAATGTTGTTGCCATAAAATTTTGTATTTTTCATCTATTTGTATGATGTGTGACTATTTTCACTTCAAAATTTCCTTTTAACAAAAATGATGTATAAAAGTTGCACGTTTGGGATTTTTTTTTTTTTTTTTTTCTGTTTTTGATATATTTACGATGGTAAATTTTATAACATATAATTGGGAGTATTGAATGAGCAATAGTGGATTTTCCACTAAAAAGTTAACCAAATTACCCTACATACAATAATATCATACAAATGGGCTTGCAGGTAGAGAGTTTAGATCCTTTGCAAAGTGAAAAAAAATTAGAAAGTGTAGAGAGTCTATCATTGAGTGTCATGTGTCCCCCATCAAAGCTGATTCCTCTCAATGAAATTTTCCATGTTGCACTAAGTTACTTACGGATGTATGCATGCAGTCCGGGAACACTTTGGGGTAAACACCCATCCAAACAACTCCAACCCCTCCCTTTTTTCTCATTAAATTCGGTTAGGGCGCATTTTGGTCCTTTTAACTCATTTTTTTTATTCCACCACAAAATTTCAAACGTTTTTAAACGACGAACTCTTATGAAAAACCGATTTCACCATATTTTTTTAAATTTAATTCTCTTTAATTTGGTATGCATTATGATATATAGATCTCATCTTTTTTTTCCAACTTTTTGAGTGGGTGTTGGTTTTCTTGAAATTTTTAGCATTTTCGGCTCTAATTTTGATGAGTTTAAAAACCAAATTTTACAAAACTTAAATCATGAAAATTGTAGGCTTTTGACCATTTTTTACCTAGAAATTTGAATCACTCAAATTCGATATGATATAAGTGATATCTTGCACGTTAAAGATGAGCAATAACTGATGAACGTTATCAAAAATAACACGTTATAAAAATAATTGATGAACGTTATCGAATATAATTGATGAACGTTATAAAAAATAACTGATGAATAATATCAAAATAACTGATAGACGCTATTTTTTTCAAAAACTGATGAACGTTATAAAAAATAACTGATGAACATTATAAAAAATAATTGATGAACAATATAAAAATAATCGATAAACGTTATTTTTTGAAAAATCTTGAACATTATAAAAATAAGCGATGAACGTTATCAAAAATAATCACCGAACAATATCAAAAAAAGCGATGAACTGATAAACATTGTATTTTTATTAGAAAATTGATGAACGATGAACAATAGTAACTTGAATCGATGAACATTGTAAAAAATAACTGGTGAACAAAATTAACTGATGACCAAAACTAACTAATGAACTGATGAACCAAAAAAACCGATGAACAAGTGATGTAACTGATGAACATTATAATGAACATTATAATGTAACATCAAAGAAAACTGACGAACATTATAATGTAACATAAAAAAAACTGATGAACACTGTGACTTTAACAGATGAACATTATGATTTTTTTAGACAACTGATGAACAATACTTTTATTGATGAACAAATGAAAAACTATTTTCATCGATTGAACAAAACACAAATCAGATTTTGTGCATCATTTTAGCCTTCTTTTAGATCACCAAATACACCAATATCAAAACATACTCATTTAATAACTAGTGACATCACACATTCATACATATGCAAACATAACTCAACCCATAACATAGTTTACTTTCTGTATGTTTGACTTTCATTGATTTTCTATACATTTTACCAGCTTTCGAATACTCATTTTGTGCCTTCTGTTACAAAAAAATAGAATAAAATCATAAATTGAGAGCCACTTTATGTTGTATTTCACGTCATCGATTCTCGTACGTGCTAGAAGGCTTCAAACACACCTCAACTAAGACAATCACACACAAATCGTCCGGTGCTGCCACCGTCGGTGATCGTGACGGTGCCGGTGATGGCAAAGTTACGGCACCGGAGAAGAAGCTACTGGTGTGGTGACCGGAATGACGGCAGTCTAATGGTGGTGGTCGGAGGTGTGGCCGTTGGTGACGGTTTGATCGGTGGTTGCGGTTTTGACAGATCGGAGATCTTTTCAGTTTTGCATTTGAGATGGAGGATTTGATGAGAAATAAAGAGAGGAAGGAAGATGGGAGATAAAGAAGTGGGATGACCATTATGCCCCTATGTGTATATGTACATCTTTAATTTGATCAAATTATATTATGATCCAACGCTTACTTTTTAAACTTTGCAAAATTATTCCACTTTTTAAAAGATCCGGCACCTGCAGGTAGATCAATAGAAACCAAAAAGAAACTAATAAAAAATAACCACAAAGTAAAACAATCAGGAGCCCAAGTAGCACGTTGATATGCCAAAATCGTCATAGGCAATCTCCAGATAAAAAATGCAATGTAACAATAACACAAACGACGGGGCATAGGGAAGACAAAATACAATCTATCACAAACTATATAATTAAGAAACTCTAAAGTCGGAACAATAAGATAGTAAAATTTTAACAAGTGTCGCATAGTGAAAATAACCAACCTATTACATTTTAGCTTGAATTTGACTTTTGGGGGCATTTAACCCGTAAATTTGAAGTTTGCAATTAATTAATTATAGAAGGAGATACTGTTCATCTGAAACTATTAACGAAAAAGAGAAACTAAAACACAAATCAATTTGATATTACAATTTAGTTACATATAATAATTGTAAATCATTTTTATTTATTATTATTATTTTTAGTTATTTTTTTTTAAAACCACTTCATTAGAAAATCATATGATTTACAAAAAAAAATAGTGGGGAGCCGAGAGACTAATTAGGCCCCCATCCCTCTAGCTATAACAAAGCTAATCGTACTAAAAATATGATCAGCAGCACGTGCGCCGATTTCCTAAGTCAACGAAAACTACGGATGCGCTTTAGTAAGGTTATCGCTCTCTTCTCAAGTTCTCCAAGGAAGAGAATGAGAAGGGGAGAAACCTATATCCAATGTCTGCACATTTATGCCTCGTACTTGACACGCTTACGTTGCACTGCTTCGACCAGACCCGGTGCAAAATCAACCATATCATCATCATTATCATCATCATTATCATCATCATCATCATCATCATTATTATTTAGAATATCAATTTTTTTACAACCCTATATCACCTATCTCACAAATGCCTAACCCTATATCACCTATCTCACAAATGCCTCCAGTGAGGCTTGAACCCACAAACATCGTAGGTTAATTTTATTATGGATCAGTAGTTGTTAAGGATATCGAATTTTGAGGAAAAAAAATCCATATTTGAAATATTAATAAGCATATCAAAACTTGTAGATCTACTTAGGATTTTAGAAAAGAGGACGGTTGGCGGAACTTGCCTACACTTTTACATTGGATGAAAGTTTTAAGTCTTTATCACTAATACCTTGTACCGCAAAATACTTTCTAACATACACGTGTCTTAGTGCTCTCCAGTTTCATTCACAAGCTGGACATTTATCTTGATATTCAACCCTTGCATACATCTCAAACTTCACAATACTATCAGCATCTCTGCTAGTTTTTCTCTATCCTAGTATCAACCATAAGTCGATACAACGTATTTCTGAAACTTTTACCACATAAGGAGAGTTCTTCACTTTCAAAGTCAACAGTTTGGCTTTTAAACTATCTGATACAACATCAAAGTATCAAACAATGTCTCTCCATTCCTTCTTGAACATTCTAAAAAATCCTCCAATTCTTCTATTGCAAAATAAAGTATCCTGTAAGAGCTACGAAAACATGTCTTTGGAAACAAACGTCAAACTTAAGATGCCCATATATCAACTTTTTTTTTTTTTGGTAAAAGTAAAATATATTAGCGCCAAGAATATAAGCAAGTCTAACTATAGGGACAATTCCCATGGCTACAAAGAGAGACCAAATACAATAATTTAGTCTTATACTAGCCTATCCATATACAACAAGAAACTCAAATACAAAACTCCTATAACCACAAACCACTTGTAGACATATAGAAATACACAACACCTTTTATACTCAAGGAGCATGAACCAATCTATACACCACTCCGAACTCCTCATTATGAACAGCCTTCAAAACATATCTCAGTATCAGGAAACCATGCACTTCCTAAACTATAAAAGGATCTTATTTTAATATTTATCCACAAATATAATATGATAATAGCTATAAAGTAGAAAATGAATACAGATTTAGAATCAAATTCAAAATCAGTATAACATACAAGGCAAGTATATACCCCAACATGCGTTTGAAATGGCCCAGGAATTTCATCAAACACTTTGTAAGTACTTCATTAACTCTCTTATTAATTCACCTTTTTACTTGATAAACAGATAATACCTTCACTTCAAGACGATCTCGCTCACTTAAAAATCCCCCTTGAAAGCATACTATCCGCCACCAACAACTTTGATAACAAAAATGTCATCATCACAAGTGCATTGGGAAACAGTTACAAGGGACAGCTCTTATGGTCCGGTGAGTTGTTTAATATCAATGCCAGGAGGTTTAATAAAGAAAGGAATCAAGCAGAACAAGAGTTTCGGACTGAGATATCCATGCTTTCTAGTCTCAAGCACAAGAATCTGGTTTCTCTTGTTGGGTTTTGTGATGAAAAAGATGAGAAGATCATCGTTACCAAGTATGATGAAACCAGGGGAATGCTCTATAAATATCTAAGTAACTCAATGTCATTGACATGGGTCAGAAGATTGGAGATATCAGTCGGTCTTGCGCACGCATTGAGCTATATTCATCATGATGAGTCACGCAATTTCAGCGTAATACACCGGAGCATCGCGAGTAGCACAGTTCAATTGAATGATGGTTGGGAACCCAAGTTATCTAACTTTGAAGATTCCATGAAGATTGAAGTGTCTCAAAGGCATCATTCATTTCATACTAATATACCTCTTTATTTGATCGGGTGTGGAGACCCAACATATATTGAGACGAACAGTGTGAGCCACAAGTCAGATATGTACTCGTTCGGGATAGTTTTGTTTGAACTACTGAGTGGTAGGAGATCAATAGCTGACGATCAAGATAATAAGTATTTGGCTCCAGTGGCCATTTTCTACTATAAGGAGAAACTACTCCATGATTTAATTGATCCAGTTCTTCTGAAACAAATGGATCCGGAATCATTCAATGTTTTCGTGGAAACGGCTTATGACTGCTTAAATGAAGACCGATCACAACGCCCAAATATAGCCGATATTGTCACAAAACTTGAGAAAGCGTTGGAACTTCAGTTGGAACGTGAAAATGTTGTAAGACGGTTTTCCCTCTTTTTCGTTCTATATCATAATAACTACTTTGTGTTATTAATAAAAATAATACTAATTGATAGCTGTAACTTACTTATTACTGTGTTTATGATGTTAAAGGAACACTCGGTAGCTGCGGTCGAAGTTAAAGGCACATCATTCAATCATGAGAAGGTATTATTCTTGTTGTAACTTGTAAATTGTAAATCACTGGAATTTTTGAGAGAGGAAAACAGGTAGGTAATGATATATTTTTCTAGTTAAATCTTATCTGCTTATTATACTCAAACGATATTTGTTAAAGCAAGAGAAAATTAAACGATAAAGAATGATCACATTAGGGATAAACTTTAGTAAGCCATTGAACTCAGAAACATGCCACATAAATCATTAAAAGTTGGTGTTTTGTTCTGTTTATGACGTGATGACCAGGTAAGAGTGAAAAATTAGACACGCCACTTAGGGGGAATTGCTTATATATCCTTCCAAACACCTATAATTGTATATATATCCAAGCTAAACTTATAATTGCATGTATATCATTCTTAAACCTTAAATATTACATATATATCCAAATAATATTTTATATATTCTTAAAACCAAAAAAGATATAATAAATATAAATTAAATATAACATGCCCATTATACCCATGTTATATAACAAGATTATCTGATTTACTATTTACAACTTTCATAATTGGGTGGCTGTTTATAACTTCTATCATTACGATTAATTACAAGTGTGCAGAATTTTGTGATAAGCGGATAACAATTTTTATCAATAACTATTTGTTTGATTTCCTATTACTATATTCATAGTCGGTTGGATTTAGTAATCAATTGCATCAAAATTCTTTTTGGATGATGGCAGCAGCTTTTGTTCGATATAATGGAATTACACCCTTTTAGGATATGGATAAAGGATACGGGTAACTGAAGATTTTTCAATGAAGATTTAACAATTTATCTTTTGTTAAATTCGGTGACGTCAAATTAGACGAAGAATATGAGTAGTGTCTTGTATAACAAGGGTATAAATGTAATTTTAAATATGAATAATAATTAACACCTATTTTTGGGTTTAAAATATATATAAAATAATTATTTGAATATATATGAAAATTTTGAGATTTAAGAAAGATATATACGTAATTTTGAGTTTAGCTTGAATATATATGTAATTATAGGTCTTTGTAAGGATATATATGCAATTCCCCCCATATATAACTTCAGTCGAATTATAGTCACATTCACATACTCTGCCTATATTAATATAAGATCTTGAATTTTGGTTAGAAATATATCTTAGTATTAAATAAGATATAGGCACGAGGTAAGAACCACATAAGTAGGTGTTGGCTCAAAATAATAATTAAAATACATATGTCGTGTTTAGATGAAGATATGTCTAACCTGTAGTCGTTGAGACATCGTGTTTAGAAAAATGATATTCGTGAATAAAACCCTTTAAAGATATGTCTAACCTTTAGATGAAGACACGTGACAATTTATAATAACTCACCTCTTATATAAAGGTATGCTTAACCTGTAGTCGTTGAGACATCGCCTTGCGTTTTTATCTCAAAAGCAATGCACCAAGATGAAATGAAGTTGACTAGTATCAGCTATTGTCACATATAGTCCTTATGTGAAATGAACCCTGAGTCCCAAGACCAAGTCTCAACCAAACCCAATCATGTCAAGAGACTTCCCATGCGTTTTTAGTTCTCCCAATATAATTTCTATTTAGTTCTCCCACCTATACAAAATACAATAGGTGTGTACGCATGCATAATTTTAGTTTAGAAGTGGTCCACATTATCACGTGCCACACTCATCCTTTGTTTTCCATGTTTAGTTACTTTCTAGTCTATGGTTTATTCCTTCAGTTTAGAGAAGATCATTCATTTGTACTTTTGTTACTTAACTGTAATTACGTTGCATTTTGAAAAGGGAGAAAATTTGATCTAAAGTTTATTCTACTACTTTATTATATATATTGTAAGAAATTTGCTAAGCTATTTTTTCGGAAATAAGCTAAATTTTTTTTTTATTTTAGAAAGGCAACAATATATTACGAACCAAAACAAATAAACGTTAAAAAAAAAATGCCAACCCACCTTCTTAACAAGACAATTAAGAAGGATGAGCCCCAACCAAAACATACAAAAGAAAAACTAAAACCAAAAACCTCTAGTCGAACTCACAAACTAAATAAAACAAGCAACAAAGAATGAGCCAACAAAACATCTAGACTATAATACCAATAACTAGGCAATAGTCCCACCCTTCTCGATCTGATGCATTTTGTAGAAAGGAACCAACAACAACTTTTACTTGCCCCACATAATTTGAGTACAGTTGGAAAACACAAGGGACAAAAAGAGCACACCAAAAGGATAACTTTTTGAAACCATATTGCAATCCCACTATAACCGTATAGTATCACAGCCAGAGCAAAATGAAACTTCACATCTGAGCTTGAACTGAACTTTTAGACCTGAACTTGTACTTGAACTGCAGCTTGAAATAAGTCTTCTGTTGCCAACTGTGACAAAATAGAAGAACACCAGCACACTCAAACTGACTTCACACCAGCACTTGAAGAACCAATATATGGGACTTGTCTCACGCATTACTCTAGCAATATAGATATTCATAACTCACTGTGCAAATTATACATCTCAGCATCATCAAAAACTTACTTTATCCTAATTTTTTGAGGATCCCATAACCATAATTGCCAATCTATCACATTATCTTTTTTTGATCTTCTCACAATCCACTCGAAGCTTTTGAGTTGAATGTCTTGAACAATCTTGTTAGTACTTGACACCTTTTTACCAAACACACGAGCGTTTCTTTCTTTCCAAATATAATAACCGGACGTCCATATAACCGCTTGCCAAACACGAGATAAACAAGTGGGAACATTAACACTTCCATTATGAGAAAATACTTCCTCAATAGTAAAAGCGTTAACACTCCCCACCTTCCACCAATTGAATATTTTAACCCACACGCTCATCGCTAAGTCACAAGTGACCAAACTATGAGTGCAAGTTTCCACGATATTGTTACAACAAGGACATAGAACCGTATCCAAATCAATTTCTCTTTTATCTAATTCTACACGAACCGGAAGTCTTCCTCTTAGCGCCCTCCACACAAAAATGATCACTTTTTAGGCACCAATTTGTTCCAAAGTGTCTCATGAACACCACTTTCCACTGCAACACCTTCTCTCGATCGGTCTTGAAAGCTCTTTGACCGTGAACTCTCCGTCTTCACCAAGAATCCATCTCCATTTGTCCCTACAATTCAAATCAACAACTATATTTTGTGTAACCCCTAAAAGCTCTTCATACTCTACTTACTCTACCCCTAATGTTCCTAACCCAATCCCATTTCCAACACCAAACATCATTGACCCACGACCCCTTATCCCACACGCAACCCTCCTTCCTCCTATCTAAATGAAATAACCTAGGGAATCTATCACATAACCTCCGATTGTCCACCCATCTATCTACCAAAAACCTAATATCTCTCCCGTCACCCAATACCCCGACAAGAGATGAAGAGAAATCTATCCCGACACCATCGATCTCCTCCCCAATCTTCACAATATCCTTCCAAACCCCCCCACCCACACCCCTCCCATCACCCAAACCCCCACAACTCCCGTGTATGCTTTTAATCACCCTAACCCATAAACTCCCACCCTCCCGCCTAAACCTCCACCACCATTTACCCAATAAAGCCAAATTTTTTGCCCTTAAAGACCCAACATTCAGCCCCCCCTCCCCAAAAGAAGTAATAACCGAATCCCATTTAACCCAAGAAAGTTTTTTACCCTCCCCAACACCCCCCCAAAAAAAATTCTTTCTAATTCTCTCAAGATTTTTAATAACACTCAAAGGCACACGAAACATCGAGAAATAATACAAAGGCAAGCTACCAAGAACCGATTTAACCAGTGTTAGGCGACCCCCGAAAGACATCGTTTTAGCTTTCCAATCCGCTAATCTATTTTTGAATTTCTCCACTACTGGACCCCACGCATTAACCCTCCTCATGTTCTCCCCAATTGGTAACCCCAAGTATGTAAATGGAAATTCCCCAATTCCGCAGCCCATCCACCTCGCCATCTCCTCCATTTCCCTCTCGTTTACTCCTATACCATACAACTTGCTTTTGTTAAAATTTACTTTTAAACCGGAGACCTCTTCGAAACATTTGAGAATGCACATAAGAGATTTAGCATTCTCCTTATTCCATTCTCCAAAAAATATAGTATCGTCCGCGTATTGTAGATGTGAAACCGTAACTTTATTCTCACCCACGACAACCCCCCTAAATATGCCTTTCTCCACCGCTTCGGTAACAATTGCATTTAGCCCTTCTACCGCCAAAATGAAGAGGAAAGGTGACAACGGATCACCTTGTCTAACGCCCCTCTCCAATCCGAATTCCTCCGACGGTGATCCATTGACGAGTATGGACATCGAAGACGACCTAAGGCAAGAATCCACCCATTTACACCATTTCCCTCCGAACCCCATCCTTTTCATTATGTCAAGTAGGAATCTCCAATTTAAGCTGTCATATGCCTTCTCGAAGTCCACTTTAAAAATTAAGCCTTTTTCTCTCTTTTTTTTCAAGAAATCCATTGTCTCGTTTGCAATAAGAACTCCGTCAAGAATATATCTACCTTTTATAAAAGCATTTTGAACTTCTCCCACCACACTACCCACCACTCGTTTAACCCTTTCCGCTAACATTTTTGCTATTATTTTGTAATAACACCCGATAAGACTAATAGGACGAAAATCTCCGAGCCCTATAGGGTCCGCCATCTTTGGGATGATGGAGACGAAAGAAGCATTGCAACCCCTAGATATCTCCATTTTCTCCCAGAACCATTGCACCGCAATTAATAAATCCGATTTAATGATTTCCCATGCTTTTTTGATAAACTTAAAATTAAATCCATCAGGCCCTGGAGCTTTATCCCCCCCGCACCCACCAATCGCTTCCCACACCTCCTTTTCATTGAAAACCCTCTCCAATGTACGTGCCTCTTCCATCGAAATTTTCCTAATTTTACTGCTACAAAAAATTGGACGAGTCATCCCTCCCTCTGAAAATAAATTTTTGTAATGACGGGCCATCTCATCTTTAATTAAGATAGGCTTCTCGCACCATATGCCATTAATCATGAGGCCTCTTATATTACACTTGTTGTTCCTTCTCCTAACATATGAATGAAAGAATTTTGAATTTTCATCCCCCTCAACATCCCACTTGAATCTTGCCTTTTGCCGCAACATATTACCAAACTCTCTTTCTTTATCCTCCCATTGTTTCCTAGCCTCCATCCACGTCGTCCTCTCACTGTCAGTCAACATCCTTGATTCCGCTTCCAATTCCCATCTCATAGCCTCATTTCTTAACACTTCCACTTTCTCTTTATGCCCTCCAAACCTCTCCTTACTCCATACCCTAAGACTTTCCTTGACATTTTTTAATCTATCTCGAAATATGCAATCTGGCCGAAAGCTCCTAACCTCTTTCCCCCATGCTTCCTCTATGACCCCAAAAAAATCTGATTCTTCCATCCAAATATTGAATAACCTAAACGGTTTTGGCCCAAAGTCCAGCTCCATGTCCTTTATCATGATCGGACAATGATCCGATAGCTTTCTATCCAAGGCGACTACCGATAGGTTACCCCATAACTCATTGAAGTTCTCATTTAACAAGAACCGATCTAACTTGCTAAACTTCAATCCATCGTCACTAACCCTAGTAAATTTCCTCCCCCCCATTGGTATCTCAAACAACCGCATTTT
Organism: Chrysanthemum lavandulifolium; assembly: GCA_022545495.1. Classification (NCBI taxonomy): domain Eukaryota; kingdom Viridiplantae; phylum Streptophyta; class Magnoliopsida; order Asterales; family Asteraceae; genus Chrysanthemum; species Chrysanthemum lavandulifolium. Next base: position 270,009,370 of record CM040240.1, read on the forward strand.
ATTAATAAAGTCGTTAAAATCCATCATCTCCTTAACGTTCACCTGAGAATTAAATCTATCTTCGATTCTTCGAACCACATTTAAATCCCCAAATATACACCATGGCCCTTGCCATTTATTCATTAATCTTTTAAGTCTTTCCCATAACGATGCTTTGTGACTACCCACGAGCGGCCCATAAATACATACCAGAAATATATCCTCACTCTTTCCTTTCCATACCCCCTTAATCGCGATAAACCTCTCATCCCCGACCGCTTCTTTACATAGAAATATTCTAGTGTCCCACATTACTAATATACCCCCCGAGTTCCCAATAGCTGGTAGTTGAGCATACCCATACCCTTGCCCGCCCCATAAGTTTTCAACCCAAATATCATCAACTATACCACATTTTGTTTCCTGAAGTCCTATAACGTCCGGACGTTCATCTTTAATTAACGATCTAATCCAACCTTTTTTCCCGCACTCCCCCATGCCCCTCACATTTACCGAAATCATCTTCATATTAAACTAATTAATTAGAACGATAAACATAAATGCCATACCTCCATCATAATTGTGTCTGTTTGCCAACAAAACCGACCTCCTTGTGTCCCTCCTCACTACAATTTTTTCTCTTCTCTTCCTCGACAGCACGTGCCCACGACACCCCAATCATCTCCCCTATTTCCTTAACTTGTTCCATATTTACGTTACATTTATCGATGTCTCTTTCGCATTCCTTACCTCTCCCAAAATGGAAAATCCCATTACTTTCACTTTCTACTTCGTGGTATACTTTATATACATCCGAAACCCCTTTTATGTTGTCCCCTAATCCTTCCACCCCGACTCTCCTTGCCATTTCCAATGCTTTCGTAATACTTCTCCTTCCTATTTTCTTTTTATCCTCACCTTTCTCCTCGGTCGATTTCCCCTGATTAAAAATCATGTCGTCTTCATTCCCTTCGAACTTCCTCTCATCATTATCTTTCCTCTTTTTCATTAGCCTATCTCCTCCACTAGCCGCCGAGCTAGATGGAGAAACCTCGCGTTTATCTCTTCTACCCGATGTGCTATCTCCAATTACTGTTGCAACGTTTCCTTCCTTTCTTTTACTCCCTTCTATCTGTTCTTGTATATTACTTTTTTTATTCACGAATTTTCTACATGTTCTGTTATTCCCACGATGTACTCCCTTATCATTTATCTCAATTGTGCTGTTGACCATACCATTGACATCAATATTTGTATCAGGCCCAGCGTCCACATTTTTATTACCAGGCCCAACATCCATATTATTATTACCAGACCTGTTTGGTGTATTCTCGTTTGAGTCCAACACAAGCCCATTTCCATTATGTCTTGATACTTTTGTAACATTCACACGTGAGTTAGCAAAATTACCAAATATGACATTTTGCTCACCAATCATATGTTTTCCAACATTATCATTCTCCTCATTCATATATTCCCCACTAACTTTTCCACTAACTTTTGTATTTAAATGAACATTCGTATTTTGCTCATCAATCAATTGTTTCCCAACATTAATATTCTCATCATTAATATGTTCCCCACTATCTCTTGCATTTAAATAAGCTACGTAAATAATAATCTTTGTTTGACAGACAAACTTATAAGAAATTATCATAATCTTTAAAAAGCAAATACTACTTCATGTAGCTTATAGAAATATATTTTTTTTAAATATCAATCTTCAGCACCATCCCACCAACAGTTACATAAACATTTGCCAAAGATACCCTTCAACAATCTTCACCCAAGTTAAACATGTTTATCTATCTGAGTTTTGATATTTAGGCCTACTAACCAAACCTACTAATATGCCTAATTATCTTATTGGAACTCTTGTCATCTTTTTAAAGGTTAAGCAAAATTTAACTATTATTCCTAATGTGTCCTTCGTAAATAACTTCCTAATCTTAATTATTTAATTCTATCACATTTTGTCACATTTTTTTTCTCTCTTTTTCTATGGATCTTTGAACGTGATTTTGGCAAGCCTAAAATGTTTGATGTATTTTTGTTTTGTTGTTGAATCACCATGCAAGGAATAATTTGATATCCATTGAAACCCCATTTTTAATTTGCCAGCATACACAAAAAAGTATACTATGAAACCAAAACATTTTTTAGTAGGACAAACTCAAAAACACATGAAGAAACCTATATATAATAACCATCACACGAGATGTGCCTTGGAAACTGGAAACTAAAGAAAAAACACAAAAAACATTTTTCTTCATACAATTATCTAATACTTAGTATGTAACACAATAAAGCAGGCAAGCAGCCAAACATTTTTCTTCATACGAATAAGTTAATTAATATTATTTGTTCATGTTGATTTCACGTACTGATAAGAGGAAGAAGCATGTTAGATAGATTTATTAGGGTGTTGATGTTGAAAAGATTTTGGCCCAAGATGTACGAATTAGATATTTTAAAGAAGGAAATGAAACTGCTAAATTATTCAACAGGGGTAAATTAGGAACACCAAAAGAATATTGGTTTAAATTTAAACTGAAAACATGTGTAAACCAATCAAAATTGTAGGTCTAATTTTAGGCATAAAGGCCCAACTATCATTTTTCTATCTTTTATATCTATCTTCTTTACACTTATTGTGCCAACATTTATTATCAGCCCATTGAAAATGACAAAAATATTCTTGACAGTGATACACAAGATCCCGTATGATATGTACTTAGCTTCTCACCATTTCGTCTCTGTAGTAAATATTTTAATTGATCAATCAACCTAACTGAAATGTTACGTCTTGTTAATCTACACATATAGGGATCAGTAACCTTCGCATCTATAGGCAATGATTCCCAAGTCAGTAAAAACACAAAGTCTTTCCTCAAAGATCCATCTCTCTTAAAACTCAGCTATGAAGATTTGGAATCAGCAACCAACAATTGGGCTGAAGAAAATTTCCTCAGCAAAGATCGAGTGATATTCAAAGGTTGTCTCTTGCGTTCCGAACAGTCCATCGATTTCTTTGGAAAGATTTATGAATCTGATTCTGAAAAAGATGAGAGCAAAATGTTCCGGATGGAGCTTTCGATGCTTTCAAGTCTCAAACATAAGAATCTAGTGTCTCCTATTGGGTTTTATGAAGGGGAAGGGTGGAATGTTATCATATACAAGAGGGAGGCCAAGGAAAGTCTCGAAAACTATTTAAGTGACCAGACCCTCACATGGATGCAAAGGTTGAGCATATGTGTTGGTGTTGCAAATGCATTAAGTTACATCCATTATGATGCTGGACGTGATTTCAGTGTCATACATTGCAACATCAGGAGCTCAAAAATTTTACTTGATGACGAATGGGAACCCAAGTTATCTGGTTTTGAACTTGCATTGAAAAATACAGTAGCTCGGAGGCACCGTCTTCTTCTTACTCGTGATATTGTTAAGAATGCATACCTGGACCCAAAATATAAAAAGACTGGCGGTGACCCACAAGTCAGATGTGTATTCATTCGGTGTTATATTATTCGAAGTCTTATGCGGAAGGAGTGCAGAAGTAGAAGACGATGATGAAGATGAAGATGAAGACGGAGACGAAAATGAAGATGAAGATGAGTTGAGAAAGGGGTTATTATTAAGTCAGCTGGCCAAATCTCAGTTGGATGAAATGATCATGCCGCATTTACGAAAACAGATGGACCCAGAATCATTAAAATCTTTTCGAGAGACAAACATATTGGTGCATAAAGAGGAACGAGCGGATCGCCCGTATATAGATCAGGTTGTCAAAAGACTTGAGAAAGCATTGGAACTTCAACGGAAACATGAAAATCCAGTAAGAACATCAACTTTGTTTGTTATCTTTATGTAACAATAATTGGTATATTTTTCAACTCATTTCCTATTCTCTTGCAAATATCATATTAGGAACTTCCAAGAAATGCATTTGACGCCACATCATCAGATCATCTGAAGGTAAATATTTTCTTTAAACTTTTAATTTGAGGCCGATTATCCTGATTAATAAAAAAAGAGTTACTTACTAATTGTTATTCATTGGTTAATTAGGGTCAATTGTATGTTTTAAACCAACATCATCAGATCACTATAACATTAATAAAAAAGAGTTGGGTCTGTTTATTTTTTACTTATTGAGATGGTAGCTAACAGATTTGGCCCCATTCAGAAAAAAATTGTGTTTCTTTTTTATTTGGGCCCACATATTGCCCTTATATTCTCTAAATGACCAAAGACTCAAAAGAGCACTACTCCCCAATCAGAGGAGATAAGAGAACGGGACCCACTGATGTTTGTAAGCCTCTTAATTGAACAAAAAAAAGAAACAGGCACTTACTTACTTCCAAGAAATGCATTTGACGCCACATCATCAGATCACTATAACATTTTTTTAATTCTACAAATAGGTCAATTGTATGTTTTAAACCAACCAACTATCATTGTCTGGTATACTGTATAGCCACTATTGCTCACCAAGATAAGGTAAATAGGGTTATTTTTTTTTTTTTTTTTTTTTTTTTTTTTAAATAATAAAACTCCGATTTATATAGATAACCTTGATTGTATAAAACTAAGATTTTATAATAAATGTGATGAATATGGTTGTTTAATAAATGTGACCATTTAGCTTGATTGTATAAATAGATCGTGCATTATGGTAGAGCTTTAAAAAAGTTTATAAACTAGTCATGTCATCAAACTATAAACCTTGAGACATATGTGAAACTTGGGGTTAATTTTTTAAATCCACCAACCTTAGCTGGTTTGACTATTCCTTTTTGGATTTTTTTTGCTAGAAACGAAAAAGAATTGTATAAAACGCACCCAAGAAGATAAACCGATATCACCATGAGAGAGAGAGAGTAAAAGACAAGAACTAAAAGTTTGTCATCCAAGAGCGAGGAGAACAAAAGTAAATAAACTATTTAGCTAAGCCTGAAAAGACCGAAACCTGCCAACCAAAATTAGAATAAACATCCGGCTGGGTTCATCCTTGACGACCATTCCCTGTAAACCAATGAATAATGGTTTGACTTAAAATAAAAAATTTCTTCTCCCTAGACGTAATAATACCCATAAAAATGATACCTAGACGGCTAGACACAAACTCGATTCCATTTCATACATTTATCGAACCTACATCGCTTTATATAATATAGAATTAAAAACAAGAAATAACAAACTAACGCCATTGTTATGTCAATTTAGCTTTGGATAGCTAAATATATGTTCAAGGACTATGTTTTAGAATGTAAGTGTCCTAAGGGACTAAGGCGAGGGAACTCACCTTCGTCTTTTGTACTTCAATGTTTTTTGGTTAATATATTTTACCAGGGTGCAGGATTACTCCCCTTTAAAAAAAAAAAGGACTATGTTTTAGAATGGTATATCATTATAAGGCTATGATAAAGAAAAGGCTATAAAATGGTTGAGAAGATAGTGAAAACCTTATGTAAAGTATCGGGTTTCAAACTTCAACCACGTATAAAACATCTTAAACCATTTATAAAGTAATTTATTTTATGCTAATTAACCCAAGGTTGAATTACTCTAATTATTTAGCCTTATTATTATTAGGTTAATATGATTCATAAATTCACTCTTTTTCTACTTTGTTTTAAAATATAACAACATTATAACTTCTACATATTGATCTTTGATACTAATTTATCCATCTATTGAAACTATATGTGTGCCGCCACAACGCGCGGCCATGAAAACATGTCTTGATATTTTTGCTAGATGTATTTTCCGGCTATAGTTTCAGGGATGAAAATCATTTTTACAATAAGTAACTTAAAATAGATCAACTGTTGCTTTTGGGTGTTCTCACATTGGTCAATCATAAAAAAGAAATCTTATTTATTTATATATTATTATTATTATTTTAATTTGGTGTTACGTAACTCCATAATGTTGCAGGGGAAGAACTTGGAACACTTGAAGATTGGACTAAATGATATAAACGATGCTACCAACAAATTTGACGACACATATTGCATCGGGTCAGGCGGATTCGGTAAAGTGTACATAGCAGATCTTGAACATTTCGATAGTAGTAATTTATCGTCGATAGAAGGTGTGAATAAGCGCGATTTACCCAGAAAACGAAGCACGGTAGCCTTAAAGCGCATTCACAGTCAAGAAGGAGAACAAGGGTTCATTTCAGAAATTGAAACTCTAACTACTTGTAAGCATGATAACATAATCTCTCTACTTGGCTTTTGTTCAGAAGGTAACGGTGAAATGATCCTGGTTTATGAGCATGCTTCAAAAGGAAGTCTTGAAAACTATTTGGGAAGCAGTGAAAAAACGACTAATCTTACTTGGGTGCAACGTCTAAATATATGTCTTGATATTGCACATGGTTTGAATTACATTCACAACAACACAGATCACGGCAAACAAAAGATGATACACCGTGACATCAAGAGCGATAATATTCTATTGGGAGATAATTGGAAGGCAAAGATTGCGGATTTTGGGCTCTCCAAATTCCACCCTGCAGATCAAGTGGCTAGCACTATCTATACCAAAATGATTGCAGGTACACGCCTGTATTTGGACCCAGAATATCAGAAGTATGGTAAACTAAATAAGAAATCAGACATTTACTCGTTTGGAGTAGTGTTGTGTGAGATCTTGACTGGGAGGTTGGCGTATGATTTTGACAAGGGAATTGCACCCATTGCAAGAGATCATTTTAAAAGGGAACAATAATGAAAATCGTTGATCACAAGATAAAGGAGGAGACCGATGAGCATGTCTTTTCTTTAAGTAAAGGACCCAATAAAGATTCTTTGGACATATTTTCAAAAATCGCTTTTCGATGTATAGCAGAAACTCAAGTCGAACGTCCATCAATAGAAGTTGTCATCAGCGAACTCAAAAAAGCGTTAAAATTTCAGGTAAGTAATGCATTTAAAATATAACTTTATAATCTACTCATATTCTTTATCATCTCGTGACCTTTCATACATTATACGTTGTGTGAATACTATTTTAATCCTCAAACTGTTACTCAGTTTACCATTTAAGTTATTTTAGACCTTAACGTTTGTGACTTATAATTTTAATCTTAAAATTTACTAACAGGCAGTTGTAAACCTCCTCACCCCCGCTGTGATATGTGTGTGTGTGTGTATAATTTTTCTTGACATAAACTTGCAGACTAAGAACCTAAAATTCATGAATGCATTTTAGATAGCAAGTAGTTCATTCTGTTTTTAACTTATAAAATCGAATGAGTGTCTAATGATTCACAGGAGAACCACAAGGACAACCTCAAACTGTCACTTGATGGCATAAAGTTGGCCACGAAAGGCTTCAGTGAAGACAATATTATTGGACAAGGAGGTTTTGGAAATGTATACAGAGTAGTAGCTGCTCATGGAGATAAAATCATTGCTGCAAAGCGGTTGGATAAGAAGTCTTCTGAAGGAGAAGCTGAATTTATGACAGAGCTGGAAATCCTTATGGAGTATAAACATGAAAATGTCATTGGTCTTGTAGGCTACTGTGATGAAGAGGATGAGAAAATAATTGTTTATGATTATGCATCGAGAGGAAGTCTTGATAAGTACTTGAGCGATGATAGTCTTACGTGGGTGATGCGGCTTAAAATCTGCATTGATATTGCAATCGGGTTGGAGTTCCTTCATGGAACTGTTTCAAGTCCAGAAATGTTAATACATAGGGACATCAGCAGCAACAACATTCTACTGTTTGATGATTGGAAAGCAAAAATTTCTGATTTTGGGCTTTCCTTAGTGTGTCCAACAAATCAGGATGTAGGCTTTGTCATCGACAATGTTACAGGCACAATCGGCTATCGTGACCCACTACATTCGAAAACAGGATTCTTAACTAAAGAGTCTGATATATTCTCACTGGGTGCGGTTTTAATTGACATATTGTGTGGGAAACTATCATCCGAAGAGCTAGATGATGAGTTTCTTTATTTACCCTTTTTGGCAAAACACCACTATCATGTAGGAAAACTTGATAAGTTAGTGTTTGAGGGTATAAAGGAACAAATTGAGCCACAGTCATTTATAATATTTTCAAGGATTGCCTATCAATGCATACATCACAGGAGAGAACGACGGCCAAAAGCTAATGAAGTGGTCAAACAACTTAAGAAAGCATTGGAATTCCAGGTAAGTTTCTATATTTTGAAAAGACTGGCTAACTTTTGATTCATATATATCTAAACTATGGCCATTAAACTGTAAGAAAGTAACTGTATGAAACATGAGTTTGTTAATTGATCAACGTATATACAGGAGGATTATGAGAAATGGGAGCCTAAATTGCCTAAAGACTATAAAGAAATAATCCAGAAGTCAAAGTGCCCTGAAATCTATTCTACCATCAAGAAACAGGATCTTTACAACATTTTTTCAAAGCGAATCCTCCTTCAACAAGAGAAAATGGTTATGAGTTCATTCTCAAATCTCACTTATATTTTTGTGCATCTTATGTTCTATGTACCCCTTAGTTTATCGGGGATGAATCAAAATCATACATGCATTTAGACATCCTAACGTTGAGTCAGACTTGTTTTTTCATTGTATTACAGTTGATGTCATTCGATGGTATTGGAGAATATGCAATGGTTTCAGCGACATTGTTTTCCTACAAAAACAGCTGTCCACATGAGTGGAAATCTCTTCCAGAGTCAAGGTTATTCTCTCTACATCTTTACATTTGTTGTTAGATGCATAAATTTATGTTCTAATCTACAATCTAATATGATCAACAACTTTTAGAATAAGAATTATAAACAACTGACTTTCATAATCGGATATAATACGAAAATGTTTTTTAATCAAATGGTTAATAGACTCGAAGAAGAGTAAGTAGCAGATGCTTTGTAACTTGTACAGGTTCAGTCCCTCAGCGTCTTAGATCTTTTCATATCAACTCTAAAGTCTCTTCAAGCTTTAGTTTATTTATACATCGAACCTTGATACTTACTGAAAGTACACAAAAGAACTTTATAAGTTAAGACATAATAATTAGGTAAGAACGATCAAACTTAAGGTTGCATGACACGATCATAAAAAAGAAAGGAAATTCAATTTTACACGGAATTATATTTTTTATAGGAATTGGATTACATAGTGCCGATTTTGATATAAATTGTATTTTATGTCAACTAAAATGACTATTTTTCCTATATAATACTAATTAAAGGGTGAATAACATGAATAGAGCTACTTTAAAGTATGCATTTATGGAATTGGGTGAAGGCTGAATATACGTAACAAACTTTTCTCAAATTACCCAATATACGTAACATACTTATTTTAATCTCCACATACGTAATATACTTTCAACTCTTTACCAATATACGTAATATTGACAGGTTACCACTTTAAAAAGTTACAATAATGGTCCCCGCCGTTTGCGTTGGCTTTCACCGTTAGTCCTTGACATTTTTCACTTAAAAGTTCTGATAATGGTCCACTGTGGTTTGCTTTGACTTTCACCGTTCGTCCTTTGACTTTCATCTTTTTCATACACGTTTTTACACTTTTTTAAACATGTTTTTACACACGTTTTTCTATGCATTTTTTTACACTTTTTTATACGTTTTTTTACATGGTTTTATGTACGTTTTTTTACATGTTTTTATACACGCTTTTTAAAAACGTGTTTATATACGTTTTTTACACAATTCTATGCACGTTTTTATATACGGTTTATATACATTCTTCACACGTTTTTATACACGTTTTTTTACATGTTTTTATACACGTTCTTTACACATTTTTATATACATTTTTACATGTTTTTATACACGTTTTTTACACATTTTTATACACGTTTTTATGCAAATTTTTATACACGGTTTTATGTACCTTTTTTTGCACGTTTTTATACATATTTTTAAAAAACGTTTTTATAAACGTTTTTTACACGATTTTATCCACGTTTTTATACACGATTTTATATACATTTTTTTACACGTTTTTATACACGTTATTTACACATTTTTATACACGTATTTTACACACTTTTTTACATGAATATATGCACGTTTTTATACACAGTTTATATACAATTTTATACACGTGTATAAAAACATGTATAAAAATGTGTGTGAAAAACGTGTATAAAAATGTGTAAATAACGTGTAAAAAATGTATATAAAATCGTATAAAAACGTGCATAAAATCGAGTAAAAAACGTATATAAAAACGTTTGTAAAAGGTGTATAAAAACATGTATAAAACATGTAAAAATCATGTATTAAAATGTGTAAAAATGTGTATGAAACAGATGAAAGTCAAAGGACTAACGGTAAAAGCCAAATCAAACCAAAGAGACAATTATTATAACTTTTTTAAGTGAAAAAATGTCAAAGGACTAACGGTGAAAGCCAATGCAAACGGCAGGGACCATTATTGTAAGTTTTAAAGTGGTAACTGTCAATATTACGATATTGGTAAAGATTTGAAAGTATATTACGTATGTGGAGATTAAAATAAGTATGTTATGTATATTGGTAAATTTGAGAAAGTTTATTACGATATATTCACCCTTCACGTATGGAATTCATATATAAGGCTAGTCCCAATCGTGACTGGGATGACTGGGGTCATCCAGTATCGCCGCCTTTCTCTCCAAACACCGACACGACCCGGATGCCCCACTCGATGACCCAAGCTTTTTTTTTTTTTTTAATTCAAACATATTTAACATTAAATTTAAATTTCAAATAGGAGTGGGATTATTTAAAATTCAAATTCACACAATTCACACTATATATACAACCCTACCAGTCAACCAATTCACACACAAAACTCACACAATTCACACACAACTCACACAATTCACACACAAAAATGTCTCGCAAATATTTTTCTCAGCAATTCCCAAGTCCAGAAAAGTTCTTGGAAAGCGACTTTCCAACTCGAATCGATTCTTGAAACCGACTTTCCAACTCTACTACAGTTTCAAGTTTACTCACCACCACACGAATCTGTCTTTCCGGTTTTCCAACCGGAAAATGTATTTTTAAACTCTCCACCTGTGAACAACCCAATTGTTCCAACTCCACCTATGAACAGTCCACAGGTGGATCTTCAAAACCACCCCAGCGGGTTAAGTGAGGCTTCCCTTCGGCAACTAGAACTAGATGAAGAAAACGGTAGGGAGATTATGGAAGAGCAGACACGTGAAGAAGTTGCTCGCCATGAGCAAGAAGCACGGGAAGCTCAGTACCTCCAAGAAAACTACTTCGACATAATGGAGCGTCGGTACTATAATGGGGAGTTTAATTCTCCTTCAAGTTCTGAGGGTTGGGTCTCAGATGATTCGTTTTTTTAAGTTTTAGTAGTTTTATTTCCATCAGTATGCGTTGTAGTTTTTTATGTTTAAGCGTATTATGTATTTCATGTTTTCAATTAATTGTTCAAGTTTCAATTTGTGTTTTTCATTAAAATAAAAACATTACAATATATTAAAAATAAAAACGATATGAAATACATTAATAGTAAATCTAATCTGAAGAGTCGGAGGGAGTCCGATAATCGGCCAAAAAATCACGAGCCGTCGAAGTTGATGCACCTACACCATCTTTTTCGTTCTCCCGGTAGCTCTAATTGATTTTTGTGTTGACGTTGTCCGTTACCTTTTGAACACACCGCCACAACTTGTCAGCAATCTCGCCGTCTTTGCGGGCTTGATCTTTCAAAAACTTGTCGATCACAGCTTTTCGTTCAGGCGTAATGTCGTTGCAACTCTTGTAGTTTTCTCTCATCAGTTGCTTCTCTGCCCTTGCCTGCTCAAACAAATGGATAACATCCATAATAGCGTTTTTTCGAGCAACATCATTTTTCTTCACATTGTTTATTAACGTACATTTTCATATCTTCAGCGGAATGGGGGAGACGGCAAGCCATAATAAATCTTGTGTTGAGAAGTATTTTGAGGTTGAATTGTGTTTGAAATTGTGTGTTAAGAAGTGTGTTTGAGATTGGTATTTATAGGATGTGAAAAGTGGTAAAGTTTAAAAAAAAAAGGTTTTTTTTTTTTTTTTTTTTTAAGATTGAAGGGTAACCTATGTTTGAAATCGGGTGAGATTTCAACCGATATACTTGTTTTTTGTTCTCAACCGATCTTCCGACCGAATCACCACATTGGGTGTCCACCGATCTCAAATCGGTCATGGTGGAGATTATGGGGTTGCCCGACCGATGTTAACCCATCGAATGCGACCAACCTAAGATTTTAGTGTCTTCTTGACTAATTCTAATAGTCTCAGATATATATGTACTCTGTAGCTTGATTCTTTTCTTTCCAAAACGTGGTTGAGGTACGCCCTTTTTTGGGCCCTTTGTTTGCACGGCCATGAATAATAAATTTTACTAGCATCTTGCTTGTCTATTTCAAGATATTATCCTTTAAAAAATACATAACTTAATGGTTATTATAAGAAAATTATCATAGTTAATTATATATTTATGGATACAATAAGTTTCAGTTTTGAAGTTAAGTCTTTTCCCAATTTCAAAATAAATTGTTTTCTCATTTATTTTGGTTTAAAGAAATACTAAATTCTAAAGTACAAGTGTACATTTGGGGGGATAATGGTTATAACTGACTGGGACTTGAATATTTATAATATGTGCAGATTTGAGTCAGTAGCGGAGATGTCAGATGTTTCCAATTTGAACATCGAAATTAAGATAGATACTCGATTGTTATCTCCAAATGTTGTTTATGGGGCCTATTTACTCTTCAAACTCTCTGATTCAAGAAAAGTATCAACTAAACCGATGTATGTTAACCTAAAGTATAGAGTGGGCTCCGGAAATCTACATGCATATTTTGCAAAACAGAGTGAGGAAGAGTGGATGACGATTGAGTTGTACCGATTCATGAATCAGAAAGAAGATGTCATGTTAACGTTTCTACTAGAGAGCTTTTCATCACACTATTGTGGAGATAGTGCGATTTATGTTGAAGGCATTGAATTTCGAGCCATTGACAAAGTGAGTATGGAAATATACCTTGGCTCCATTCATTATTCTTTTGTTCGTATTGCATAAAGGGATTGGATGCATGGCAAAAAAATAAAAATATTTACATTTAAAAAAAAATCATGTTTATTGCATATTTAACATTATTTGTACACAGGTGAAACATGAAGAAAACGAAAAGTTGATGGAAGTCCAACAAGTCTTGAAATCAAACCTCAATTTGGATCAGGTGCAACAATTGCCAACTGAAGAACTATCTAAGATACGCAACAACTATGGCGAGTTGCTCTGGATGGGCGAATTGAACGGAAAGAAACTTCTTGTGCTTTCGGCAAAGGCAGTTGTATATAAATTTTCTAATGCGGATCTTTTTACTTTAAAACCATCAGTCAAGTCCAGGTTTGCTTTATATATAGCCTAATTTGTTACAGTTTCCTTTAACCGCTGAACTTTTTTTAATTGTATATTCACAATGCACTCATCTATGCTTGTACAATTATTTGAAATTGTCTAAAAAAAAAACTACATTTAATAATTTGAGGTCCAAATCATCTTAGTTGTATAGTAAAATACTGAAGATATGTGGGTGACAAAAATTGTACTTCTTTGATTTGGTATTTTGTGTCTTCAAGTTATATTGTTTTGTTTTATTCTGTTTTGTTTCTATGATATATGTAATCATATTATATATTGTACATGCAGATTTCCAGAGGTGCTTGAGGTTTTGCCACAACAAGTATTCTATATTAATTGCACGATTAGAAGTCAAATGTTGTCACGGATACGAATCGTGTGTTACCTTGTATTCAAGCTTTCAGAAGAATGTCAGGGGCTGCATAATCCGGTGAAGGTACGAGATCTACTCCACCAAGTAAGCGAAGAGGCTGAATGTTTCTATTTTATTACCCCAAGCCCACTGAATATAAATGATATTACACGGGTTCCAAAACAAAGGGAAGATGGATGGATGGAGATTCAGCTGTGGAAATTTAACTCGACTCATGATTTCAAGGATGACTCTCTTTCTATCTATACGAAGTTTACAAGTCATGAAGGAACTATGTCTGGCCTCATCATATGTGGCCTTGAGTTTCGGCCAAAGTATATTGGAAACAGCGATGATATTCAAGGGCGAAGAGAAAAGAAAATAATGCTACAAGAGGAAACCCAAAACCCGCACATTCAACCTAAAAAAGACGAGACGACGACAGAACTATGAAGCCGTTAGATCACTAGTGTTTTAAATCATATAGTCTAGGGAGCGGAGAAGCTCTACTTTGAAGAGCAGTTCTCAATTCAAGGACTAAGCATTTTTTTCAAGGGAAGTAATGATGTAATCATCCTTAGCTTAATAAAAGCTTATTGGCCCGTACTTAATCTCTTGTACTCTAGTTTGTTAATGAAACCAAGTTATGTAAATCTAATCGTTTCTGTGTTTGTTTGAATAAATTGCACCAAAGGAAAAAAAAACTTATAACTAAGTTTTTATTGGATGATGGATATATAAAGGTGTTAAAATGAGACGGTGGAAATTAAATGGAATTTGTTCATCATATGAGGTATTCTTGTATACTGCCATATTAAATTGAATTTATTAACTGCTCGCTTCTGGGTTTCGTAAGGAAGCAATGGTTTGTTTGAATTATGGTTTTGTATTGTTTTGCTACTGGTTTGGGTTCTTTTTTTTATGATTCTGCTCTTGTTCCGATGTGATTCTGACAACACATATGGTATGTTATCTGATTTTGCTCTGACTACCTAATTGTTTGCAATTGGTTGGTTATGTTTGATTCCGCCATGTTCCATCTGATTTGCTCTGGTTCTGAATTTGCTTTGGTTACTTAATGGTTTTGCATCTGGTTGGTTATGTCTGATTCTACCTTGTTTCATTTGATTCGCTCTGGTTCTGCATTTGGTTATGTTTGCATAGTCTCATTCAGTTCGGGTTCTGTCTGCATATGTTTAATTCTGCATCTACATTTGTCTCCTGCTGTGGTTCCGTCTTATTTATTTTCTAGTTTATTTGTCAAACTCTCAATGCACCTAACAATTTATCTTCAATAAGCTTATTTCAGATTCCACTGTAAGAAATCGGGAAGGTCGGGCGTCAAGAGACTCATCAAGAATGAGCTCATTAATTAAGTCAGATGAAGCAGTAAGATCCCCATCAGTTCACATGTTTATATAATAATTGAGTGTCAAAGTTGTATGATTCGTTTACTTTTTCATCACACACAGAAAATACCTCCCTGCTCACCACCACCTAATTGCCGGATAAATCACTCTCCAAAACACAAATTTTTCATCAATCATCTTCAAATTAAACAAAAACACAAAAACCTCCATTTTTTACAAAAATAAAAAAACGCTAACCCTAGTATTTTTTTCAACTCAGATCACAAAAAACAATTTGATTTTGATATGGTGATTCATAATTCAAATTCGAACAAGGGCAATGAATGGACATGGGTGTTTAATGGACGTCATAATCAACATAAGAAACCTACTGATAATCCTTATTCAAAGGACGTGGAGAGAATCACAGAGTCTTTCTATGTTACGAACTTTCCTAAGTATATTGATGCTAAACGATTGTGGCAGATGTGTGAACCGTATGGAAGGATAGTAGATGCATATATTCCGTCGAAGCTCTCAAAATTGGGAAAGAGATTTGGATTTGTTCGATTCATGGGAATTGGGAATGCTGAAGAGTTTGCGAAGCGTCTAGCAAACATATGGATTGAAAATTTCCATCTTTTCGCAGCAGTAGCGAGATTCAAGAGGCATAATAAAACTCAGTCGCGTAATGTGTTAGAAGATACCAATTACTCTCGTAGTAGGGGTCCGGCTCAAACTTCTTCTAAGGTGAATAATTCAACCGCAAACATATCAGGAGCAAAATCTTTTGCCTCCGTTGTGTATGGAGGAGAAAAGATGAATTCCAATGATTAATCTAGTGGTGAATCGAGGTGTGTTACTATGAGTGATTGTGATTTGATCAAAGTGGAAGAATCCACTACGCTTGCATTGGTGAAAGTTCGGGAAGTTGGGACGATGAATGCAGTGTATCGATTATGTAGGAGTGAAGGATTTACTCAGATTAAGGTTCATCATATTGGGGGATTATGACTTTGGATACAGTTTCAGGATGCAGCCACTTGTAATGCATTCAGAAACAATGAAGCAATGAAAAACGTGTTTTCGTCCATAAGGAGTGTTTCTCAAAACTTTGTTGTTGACGAACGGATGATATGGATTGAAATTTCTGGACTTCCCCTATGTGTATGGGGTTCTAGTGCATATAAGAAAGTGGCAAATGTAGTTGGCAAGTTCATGTTCTTTGAGATTGATCAAGGGTCATCCATGGGTATTGGTAGAGTATGTATCACCACAAAACAAAAGGATAGAATTTCTGAGAATGTGATTGTAGGAGTTAATGGGGAGAATCATATGGTTCGTGTTCAAGAGATAGCCACATGGAGCATTCGAATTGCAGATGATATAGTGTCAGAAGATGCAACTAGTGACAAAGATGAGGAGGTTGGTGACATTGGTCGGATTTTTCGTAAATTTGCTATAGATTTTGTAAAACCCTAAAAATATAAACGCATAATAAGACTATGTTACCCTTGAAATCAAAAATATAAAATACGTAAAATATAATAACATTCATTTAACGAAACTAAAAACCCAACTTATATTTTATTCGAAAAACCTAACGTGTATATAAATTAAGGACATTGGTACGACAAAAGAATATAAGTCACGCAACATAAGTTTGGGCCTCGTTCTTCTTTTGTTTGTGAGCCGATCGGTAGCCAACCTTCATGTTGGGCCGAGATTTGTTTGTGAGCCGGTTGGGCTTTGAGCCGAGAACCAAGCCACCCCAAGCCCTAGACCCGATCGGGTATACATATACACTATAAATACAAACACAATGCATAGAATTGGAACCCTAGTCTACACAAAGTCACGGCACAATCTTTCTCCCTTTTCTTTTCTACCGATCGCTGCTACTCTTGGGTTCGTGTGCTTGAACCGAAAACCTTGCCAAGGTATAACCACATTCTTCCTCGTCTCACTTATGTTACATGCAAGCGTAAAACCTTTTAAGTTGTGAAGTATGAATCGGACCATGACTATGCCGAGCCACGTGAATCGAACAAGCATATATCTGAATCGGTTAATTATTTGTAAAACATGCAAGCGTAAAGTCCTTAAAGCGTGAGTCGAGCAATACGAGATAACCGAACCTTATGAATAATAAACCGTGAAACATGCGTGAGTTGTGAAGCATGCGAGCTTGTCGTGTGTACATATTAGGTGTTCATGTCTTTTTCCGAAACTATGTATATGTGTGTGTCGATGTGTGTTTAAATCGGTTAGCTAGTATCTTGGGTATGGTCACATGAAATCATAAACATATATTATACATGTATGAGTTAACGCATGATTAGGTCATAAGTTGTGTGGTTATAAGTTAAACGGGAATGAATGTGTATCATGAAACTTTGATTTTTGCGTTAAGAAGGTTTGGGTCGATTTGCATGCATTGTGAAAATATATGTGAACTTGGGTTGATTTAAGAATGGTTAAACGTATATGTGTGTGTGGGTGTCGATATGTTTGTGAGTCGGGAAACATGTGTATTAAGTTGGGATTTGCATGAGTGGCGTGTATGTTGAAACAAGGGAGGAAGAAAAGGATTTTGGTCTTGTTAACGTAGGGTAAAAGGGTCGACATGCGTGAGTTAATTGTGTAAAGGCATGCATGAGCTTTGTTCAACTTCCGTTTGTTTTTCACAAGTTCTATGTCAAAGTGATGAATCATTAAAATCTGTAACATGTCAATTTAATGCGTATTAATGTGGTATTTAAAAGATTGGGAAAAACCCTAGAACATAAATGGGAAGTCGGTTAGGGTTAAAAGCTAGGGGTGTAAATTCGTTATTTCATGTGAGAATGGTAAGTCTTGGAGTCATTAATAACTAGAAATTAAGAGTATAATGAGCTAGTACTAAGCGTGATGTAAACATGCGTGAGTTATGATTTTATATAAGGAACTAAGTGTCATGAATTGAAAGTATGGGATGCATGGTCTCATTAGGTTGCGTTCGAACAAATGTTACATGTGAGTCGTGGATTAATCATGTAAAGTATAAAGGCTTGTGTAAACTATTTTGGAAAGAGAGTCCTAAAATCTGTTCTTGACATTTATAAACCCTATACCTTGAATGATGATCATATAAGTCCTCAAATAAGATATTTGTCATATTAAACCCTTAAGTTTACCATTTGTCATTTGCAACCCATAAGTTTGGCTAAGTAATGATTAATACTCTAAAATGATTATAATTCCGTCCGTCACTAAAAATGAGAATATCCTGACAACTCTAAGAATATTAATGAGATTAATTTGTTATAACTTGAATAGGCTAATGAGTATTAAATAAATCATAATCCGTGTAGATTCGTTGAAAGAGACGCGACGTTATATCTTCGTGATTCACTCATTCGTTTGCTTTTCTCTCATTTGCTTTAAAGGCGAGATATTCGACCTTTTCAAGAGGTTCCTTATGACGTTCTTTTCGTTAGTTTTCCTATTTTACTTATTAGGGTTCCCGATGCCATTGCTATGAACCCTTTTCTGATTGTTTGAATCTGTTGCTTATCTGAACTCCTGTTTTATTGAACCATGCAATATCTGATTTGAACTTGTGTTATGAAGACTCTGATATGCACATTGTTGAACCTTACTATGTTTAATTATGGACTTCTAATTATGAATGAATGATTTGTGACTGTGATATGAACTTCTGACCTCTGAATATTTGAATGTGAACCTTATGATATGAGTTATCTAAAATGTTATCTGTTGAACTTTGTGTTTGATTATGATCTGTGTCATTTATGACAATCTGTTTGACCTAAGTCAGTTTGATACCCGAGCCACTATTTCACTAGTCATGGGGTTCCATGTCCGTGTCGTTGATGCACCTCGACATTACTCTAGGTCGGTAGAGTGATGTTCGCCACGCCCCTTATCTCATTATCATTATGAGCTCAAGTTATGTTATATGACCAATATCTGCGTGGGCGATGGATGCATCCTAGATCGATCTCGTTATCCGATATGATTTGTCACGGTGAATGATGTCGTGTGCATCTGCGTCTTCACAAAATTCGGGAGCTAGCTACTCCAAATTATTTTACGAGGTTACTATCGAATAAGTAGTTATTTCGATATGATATGTTACGGGCTCGTGGTAGTTAACTAAATCTTTATCTGTTATTTCTATGTTAAGTGTTCTGAGTATGATTCGGTATGTTCAAGTGTTTATGATTATGTGCTGGGCTTATTATATGTTATTATATGAATTTATGCTTTTGTATGTTTATGTGACTACCGTCTATTATGCTAGGTTATGATTTACATGTTTAAATATGATTCACATGCTGTCATCTGATGTTATGTTAGTTTATCGTTATGTGAATTCGTTTATCTGTGAGATGAATGTGCTGGTGTGAATTTAAGTATCCTGAAAGTTTAGTGTGCATGATTGTTCAGTTAATGTTGTAAACTTTGCCTATCCGTTAATTATCTGTCTGCTTATGATGGGTCTGCTATGTTAAAACTCTGCTAATGTTAAGATTCGATCTGAGAACTGGTTTAGTTTATGATATCTGTTCTGGTAATTACTAATGGTTATGATATGTCGTTGTCTATCTAGTTATTGATAAGGTTTTAAAAGGTACCATTTTGAGGGTCGTTTAAGTCCTTATTTGATCACTTTTGTATCCGTTATTGCTTAATATCGTTCCTTTTCACTTTTAGGTCTCTTGAAGGCAAAATCTTTGGAATGGCACTTATTTGGACGAAAAGGCGAATATATGAAGAAAATGGCCAAAGTCAAAATCGAGACACTCACAAATGCGGAAAATAGAAGGCGGCGGCGTCGGTGCTAATGCGGCGCCGTCGGAGAACTTTTGTGACGGATCGCCAAGCCAAATTTCTTTTTACACTTGATTTGATCGGCGTCGAGAAAGCCGGCCAGCGTCACAACCACAAGGTGGCCCGTCACAAGGTGATCAAGACTATCACAACATGTGTGAAGTAGTTGATATTGTTTTGGCCATAACTTTTGCATACGAACTCGGTTTAGGTGGTTCAAAAGCCAGCGCGACCGGAGCGAGAAAATCTACAATTTGGTGAAAAAATGGTCGTGACGCCGTCACTCTATAAGTGTGACGCCGTCACCCTTTGCCGACGAAAATCGCCTATAAATAGAACATTATAACTTCACTTTTGTAGACTCTAAACCCTAACTCCGATTCGGGGCTTAGATAGGTGTTTTCCGGCAACTTTGAAGGTTCCAATCACTCTATAAACATCTTGTAATGGTTTGTTGATTATATCTTAATCCATATATTCAATTTATCATTATGTCTATCCTATGTTTGATTGATTGTGTGTATGCTTGCATGTTTACCATGTCCGGCTAAATTACTTGTGTGTTTGCTTAGATATATGAAACCTAGTTGTTAATTATTGTTAGGTTGTCTCTTATCTTAATTGTAATTGGCTTAGGAGTGCGACTAGGCTATCGTTGTGTTTAATACTTGATAAATCTTTGATAGTTTATGAATGACTTAGTGGATTTCGTTTACTAAACCAAAAGATAACCTCAAAGTTAGTTTATGAATGACTTAGTGGATTTTGTTTACTACACTTAAGGTGACTTCAAAGAGTTAGGAATGCACACCTTACGACCTAAAAAAACACAACGCGTTAAGAATAAGGACGTGACAATTCAACCATCAATAGGAGATAACTAGGGAGTAGTAGCATCTAGGTAAACACATCTTTAACTATCATACGAGCACACAACAATAGACATAGACTATCCACAACCTTAGTTTAGATAATTAGATAATAGTAGAGTAATCGGTAGAAATACCAACCCCCCCAAATCCAATACCCGAGATTCGTACCTTTCCATTTCATAAAATATAAAAATACTAAAATAATCTTCCTCAACCTTAACCTTAGCGTAGTAACTTCTTACTAGCATTCCTATTCCCCTAGAGAGCGATATCAATACCGTGGCTTACCCTAATTACTACACTACAACGATTAGGTTCACTTGCCTAGGGTGTTATAAAACTTGCTCGAAGAAAGGAAGTTTCCTTGACCCCGAGCGAGCGTGTGGCGTTATCAAGTTTTGGCGCGGCTGCGGGAATAGAATAGCTAGTTAGTAGTCCACCTCGTTTAGGTTCTTTGCTGATTCCTATCAAGTAAATTTTTCTCATTTTAGCTTTCTCTTAGTCTATCCCCTTCTTCGTGACCTTTGTTCGTAACACCCATCACTTTTCATCATGGAAGGTGATAACCACCCACCATTCATCAACCCACACCAAATGACCCGCCAAGAGCCCGTACTCTTGGTGAATACTCAAGACCAAGCCACCTAAGCTATAGGAACACCATTGAGCTTCCGACCAAGCCCGAACTACGGCCTGCGATCCGACACCATCCGGTTGGTGCAAAGCGGATGTGCATTCCATGGACTTCGTTCAAGATCCTAATCGACATCTTAAGGATTTCCTTAAAATTGTCGATTCCATCGACCTTGATGCTACTACTCGGGAGACCAGCGTCTGCGTCTCTTCCAATTCTCTCTACGGGACCAAGCTAATAATTGGCTTGACCGACTTCCCGCGGATCCATCTCAAGATGGGATGATCTCACCACTCGTTTCCTCGCCCAATTTTTCCCACGGAAGAACTACCAAACTTAGGAATGACATCTTGATGTTCCAACAATGTCAAGGCGAAACTACATGCGGGCGTGGACTCGATTTAAGGACTTGCTCCACAAAGTCCCTCATCACGGCATCGATCTTTGGCTTCTAGTCCAAATCTTTTACGATCGTGTCAACTTCTCAACTAAGAAATCCATCGACCAAGCGGTGGTGGTAAACTTAGTAAACTCACCGTGGAAGAATCATGGGGTACAATAGAGGACCTTGCCCTCTATGAAAGCGAATGTTGGAATGACCCCGTGAGTTGTCCAAAGCGATAAAGCGATCTCTTTGCCTCCCATTGACTCACAACCTTCCAATCGTAGGATGCTCGAACTTGAAGATCAAGCCAAATTCCTAATGAGCTCTACGAGACTCTAAGCTCGAGCCAAATAACTTAGGAAAATCCTACAACAACCCTCCAAACACGGAACTTCCACTAGTCTTGAGGAATGGTGTCCAAATTCATGTCATCTCAAGAAGCTCGATTGATGCAACTTGAAGCCGATTTCAAGCAACGACAAAGCGAGATGACAACCAAGCTCGACACCCTCTTAAAAGCCTTCAATGGACATAGGGATGAAATACGAGAAAAAATGGCGGAGATGATGGACTTAGTGAAAGAGTACACTAAGGCGAAGATTCCGAGAAGGTGCTAGTGAGGAGCGATGAGCACGCCACCCCACTTTGTCTATTAACGCCATTTCCATTTCTTCGATGAGGATGGAGCAGTTGAGAAGAAGGAGCACGAGGCGGCAAGGATAGTAAGGATAAGAATGAGGCTCGGACTAATGATGAACCCAAATTCATCAAGCATTACCTTAAGCATGAGATCAATAAGAAAACAATCGTTAACCAAGTGAAAAACTTTAGGTGCAATGATGTTCTTAGGAAAGCCCTCTTAGGTGAAATAGGAGAGGAAGAGTATGACACCATGCCTATTGGACCTATGTGCAGTCGATTAAAGAAAGCCGGTAACTAAGAAGCAAGAGATCTCGGGAACTTTGTAATTCCATGTAGCATAGGTGACTTAGAGAACCTAAATGCCTTGGCCGACCGGGGATCCGATGTAAACATAATGCCGTTGTCGATCTATAATAAGTTAACTAAGGAGGAACCGACCAAGACCAATCTTAGACTTTCCTTAGCAAATCATTCATATGTTTATCCCATAGGAATAGCGGAGGATGTCTTAATTGAGGTTGCCAATATTGTCTATCCGGTGGACTTCGCAATTGTAGACATTGAGGAAGATAAAAACACGCCATTAATCCTAGGGACACCTTTCATGAGCACCGCTAAGGCAACCATCAAATGCGGTGAAGGGATTATGATACTCAAAAGTGGAAAAGGACAAGTTAGGATACCTATTGTTCGAGATATCCTCTTAAGATCATGGAAAAGATTACGGATGAGAATCCACAAGTCCCTAACAATGTGGTTAGGAAGAAAATGAGCGATTGGGAAAAAGGGCTTAGAGAATTCATGGTTCAAGGTTAAATGCAACATTGTGGAAGCGTGATAAAAGTTAGGAAATAACTATACCACAATACCACAAACTCAAAAGAACCCTAAGGAATTTTGAATGGAGAAAAGGTGCTTTTGTATAAATCAAGAATAAAAGCATTATGGGAAGGAATAAGCCAAGATGGTTTGGACCTTATACGGTGAAAAAACTAATCTAAAAATAAAACCGTTATCATAATAGCGATGTTGGAAGAGAATTCACGGTGAGCATACAACGTCTACAACCTTATGATGAAGGCTTAGTTAAAGAAAAGAAGAATGACAATGAAGTCACGTAGGGGCACGACTTCGAGTCTAGCTACAAGACTCATAAATAAAGAAAAGCGCTTCGTGGGAGGCAACCCATGCTTAATTGTTTGCTTGTTTGTGTGTCATATATCTTTTCATTGATTGTTTATTCTCATGTTTGAATTTGTGAAAATGCTTTATTTTGTCTTTAACCTCGTCTTAATTACATATAAAGGTATTTTACAAAAGGGATAAGTGTAGGGAGGATTACACACGTTTTAAAAAAAATAACGTGAACATGAGAATTACAATTCTTGAAAAAGATATATATGTGTGTTTGTTAGAGTCAAATGCTTGTATCGAGTCATAATGGATGTTATTGCGGAAATTTTCCAGTTTTAAAGATAAAATTTTCGAAATTTTTCGAAAATCGCGAGACCGTTTCTGTCATGATAACTGACGGCGTCGAGTCGCATAACTGACGGCGTCGGGAGGAGCAAACTTGACTTCTAACTTTTTCTCGTTTTACGTACTACTTATAAATTTTTGGAATTTTCTGGTCTTAATTTTCTAGAAAATCGCAAACATCCATTCCACAAGCATTATATCTTATTTAAGTGCGGAATTACATCTTGTTGTGATTTTTCTTTGTTCGGTTTGATCGTTGGGTTGTTTGTTTTCTTCAAGTGTGCGGGTTTAGTTTATCAGAAGAAGATACATAAGATTGGAAGGAGCTTTTCACGCATATAATTCTTCTTGGAAAGGATTTAACCACCACTTTACGGATCCTACCGAGCTAATCGGGGAGTATTAGTTTCTTTCGTTTTAATTACCTTCCATTATCATAACTTTGATACTTTCGGGAACATTGGGGACAATGTTCGGTTTAAGTGTAGGGAGGAAAATAAAGCGGGAACTTTGAAACTATGCTTATCCTTGATTATTTGCTTTGTCCAATTGTGATTGTGTAATAAACCATGAGAAAATGTCGGTTAGGGTAATTTTGGCACCAAATTTAAAATTTTCATGACATATAGGAGTGGGCCATTAGTCTTAACAAAAGCGTCTCATGGATAGGAAGTTGCATGACTAGCACAAAACCCTTTACCACCCAAATTCCACCAAAATGTGAGGATCGCCCTTAGATTAGTAGGAATTAAAGCATTCATCTTCAATGCTTAGAGTGTGAACCGGTAGTATATTAGATTCTAGAACTTGTTTTGTGATGCATTCGAGATCGCAAGTGAGGCTACACTTGTGTAGTTAGGAATAACTAAATGATAAGAGGCATTAGGATAACCCTTGTTTGATACACGTAATATAATTACTTCTTCCACATCGGTTGAGTAATTCCCCACACCCTTTGCGTTGTACTCATCTTTAGTACACGATACCCTAGTTAACCCCTCGAGCCTATCCTTTTCGCGGTTCTCGTGATGTTTCGGTTTTCGGAATATCAATGAAAACATTGTTTACACCCCACCCCAAATATACACCCAAATCGCCTTAGCCTACCCCTTATGCACTCACTTTTAGTGCAAATGTTTATTATCACCCTAAACCCTTAGTTCAATTATCTAGTTGCTTGCATAAGTTGCTAAGTCGAGTCATATCCTTTGTATCTGTTTTGGGACGATTGGGATTCATGGGAAAAGTTAAAGTTTATGAAATGACGGAAAGGGCGTTAAATTCAAATTCCCTTTGTTTGCATAATAATGTACCCCAAGTGTTTTGATCTTTTCAATTCGGGTCAAATTAGTGTTAGAGTAATAAAAACTCAAGTGTAGGGATATGTCTATAAATCCCTAGTATTTTGATGTTATCTTAGAGGATGGTAGAGTAAAAGTGTATGAAAAAAAAAAAAAAAAAAAAAAAAAAAAAAAAAAAAAAAAAAAAAAAAAAAAAAAAAAAAAAAAAAAAAAAAAAAAAAAAAAAAATACGGGCTACCATCCTACATCTATCTTTAAATTTATGTTTGTTTATTTCGATTATCTAGAGTTTAGAGTGTCGAGTCTTGGCTTAGCAACGCCATTCTTCATATGCATTTAACATAGAGATTTTTGACTTACCACCACTAAATAGCCTATCCCACCAAACCCTTTGTTTCCCTACCGTAAGCCTAACATTACAACCCTTTAAAGACCTCTTTGATAGTCTTTCCTAGGTGCTTATGCCAAGCGATGGAGGTTTGATCTATTCTCAAGCCTATGGTAATCTATGTACTAGGACCGGTTAATGAGTGTTTATCTTCCATTTCCTATTTGTTATATTTCATATATACACCGAGAGAGATGTGAGTATCCAAACACCCCATGTGAGGTGCTAGTATGTAATTCCGTGCTTGTTATGACTTTCTTGGGGCTTATATGTGTTGTGGACCGTTTTGAATTAATGCTTCATGACCCCAACTTATAAATTAATTGGCTAAAAGCACATTTGCTTGAGGACAAGCAAATAACAAGTGTAGGGATATTTGATAAGGTTTTAAAGGTACCATTTTGAGGGTCGTTTAAGTCCTTATTTGATCACTTTTGTATCCGTTATTGCTTAATATCGTTCCTTTTCACTTTTAGGTCTCTTGAAGGCAAAATCTTTGGAATGGCACTTATTTGGACGAAAAGGCGAATATATGAAGAAAATGGCCAAAGTCAAAATCGAGACACTCACAGTCTTTGAAAATAGAAGGCGGCGTCGGTGCTAGTGCGGCGCCGTCGGAGAACTTTGTGACTCGGTGGCCAAATTTCTTTTTTCAAGTGGCGTCGGGTTTAGAAGCCGTCACACTCGGCGCGTCACAACCACAAGGTGGCGCCGTCACAAGGTGATCAAGACTATCACAACATGTCTTGTAGTAGTTGATATTGTTTTGGCCATAACTTTTGCATACGAACTCGGTTTAGGTGGTTCAAAAGCCAGCGACGGAGCGAGAAAATCTACAATTTGGTGAAAAAATGGTCGTGGCCGTCACTCTATAAGTGTGTGCCGTCACCCTTTGCCGACGAAAATCGCCTATAAATAGAACATTATAACTTCACTTTTGTAGACTCTAAACCCTAACTCCGATTCGGGGGATTAGATAGGTGTTTTCCAACAACTTTGAAGGTTTCAATCACTCTATAAACATCTTGTAATGGTTTGTTGATTATATCTTAATCCATATATTCAATTTATCATTATGTCTATCCTATGTTTGATTGATTGTGTGTATGCTTGCATGTTTACCATGTCCGGCTAAATTACTTGTGTGTTTGCTTAGATATATGAAACCTAGTTGTTAATTATTGTTAGGTTGTCTCTTATCTTAATTGTAATTGGCTTAGGAGTGCGACTAGGCTATCGTTGTGTTTAATACTTGATAAATCTTTGATAGTTTATGAATGACTTAGTGGATTTCGTTTACTAAACCAAAAGATAACCTCAAGTTAGTTTATGAATGACTTAGTGGATTTCGTTTACTACACTTAAAGGTGACTTCAAAGAGTTAGGAATGCACACCTTATGACCTTAGAAAACACAACGCGTTAAGAATAAGGGCGTGACAATTCAACCATCAATAGGAGATAACTAGGGAGTAGTAGCATCTAGGTAAACACATCTTTAACTATCATACGAGCACAAAACAATAGACATAGACTATCCACAACCTTAGTTTAGATAATTAGATAATAGTAGAGTAATCGGTGAAATACCAACCCCCAAATCAATACCGAGATTCGTACCTTTCCATTTCATAAAATATAAAAATACAAAAATAATCTTCCTCAACCTTAACCTTAGCGTAGTAACTTCTTACTAGCATTCCTATTCCCTAGAGAGCGATATCAATACCCGTGGCTTACCCTAATTACTACACTACAACGATTAGGTTCACTTTGCCTAGGGTGTTATAAAACTTGCTCGAAGAAAGGAAGTTTCCTTGACCCGACGGCGTGTGGCGTTATCGACAATATTCTCATTCCGTTGTGATTTCGTTATTTGTATATTTGTTTCGTTTAGCTTTTGTTTCATTATATCATTCCTTTGGGCTTTGTAAGCTTAGCGCATTTTCTTTTCTGCTGCGGGTTTTAAGCATTCAAGATGAGCTTATGGGATAGGCGATCCGGGTTGAGAGTAGAGACGAGAACAAGATTTGAAAATAGGGATCTTAGATTTATTTTGAATATTAAGTTATTTATATTATCTTTTGTAAGTTTTGTAAAGGTTTCCGTTTTTGTATAACACTTTAAGTTCTGATATGAAACCGTATTGTGATATCTTTACCCTTGTCGGGTTGGGGTGTTACAGATTTCCTAGGAATTTTCAGTTTCATTTTCTAGTGATTACCTACCAAACATCGTAAGTGTTTCCTAGGCACTTCCAACAACAAAATATCACTATAAACTTACTAGGAAAAAATAAGCATTTTCCAAATAATAAATATTTCATTCAACAACCATCAATTCTTAAAATATAAAATCTCATAACATATTAGCATTTTAGCTTATACAATGATATCTAAAAACTAGCTAGCTCGAAGATGGAAACTATTTGTTCAACTACTTGAAGCAGATTGGTTCCAAGTCCAACTCCTCAACTCCCTTGTTTGCTCTTGTAGTTGTTCAACTCCTCAACTCCCTTGTTTGATCTTGTAGTTGTACTTAACTCTATTACTCAGCCTACAAATAAAAATAAACAGCCAAAAATATCGACCAACAGCCGAACAACCAAACATTAGCAGATTAGCAGCATATGACCCATTAACTCAACAAATAACTAATCAGCCAAACAGCCTATTAGCCACAATGAAACCTGACCGATTACCAATACCAAGCCAATGTGACCCATTGCAACCCATACTCATTTTAACACATATTACCCATTATAGCCTAATATGACCCATTACAACTATTGCAACCGATCACGACTACTTAGGACTGTTATGACCCATAACAACCCAATATGACCCATAAAACCCAACATGACCCATTAATACCGTTGCAACCCATTTGTATATTTTTGTCGTATTCTGACCAAATATGACTTATTACGATCGAATATGACCCACTAAAACCCAATATTACCCATTTTATCAAAATACGATATATTTTAACTAAAAAGAAACTACATACCTCACATTAAGAGGCCATACCCAAACGATACTTGTCTTGCTCACTGTACCTGTTAAGGCCAAATCAAGAATAATAAGGAATGCATATTAGTAATCGAAATAATAATAAATACTACGTATATATTATAAATCAGATGACAAGAACAATAAATAATAGTTATTACATATTAGTCGTCGGATGAATAATGCTCATCTGAAGAATAATCAACTAAATCAAGTTCTTCATCAACATCCTCATTCGAGTCATCATCTCTATCTATAAATTCTTGTTCATTGCCACTAATTGGTAAATGAGTATTGTCAATGTGATCACTCTGAATTTCTTCAATTTGTCCTTGGGTGACAAGACAAACTGGTTCACTATCATCATTCATGCTCGTGTCAAGTGTACAGAATAACCTTTCACTCTCTTGAAAGAATTCATCCTCCTCCAAATTATCATCATCATCATCTAGTAAAGCAGTGCTACTTAGTAAGTGCTCCTTGGCTTAGTCTTCACAACAAATTTCACCAATCTTTCATATCCTTAGTCATTGAAGGATATGGTACATAATAAACTTGCTCTCACCGTGATGCTAGGACAAATGGGTCGTCAATGCATCCTTTGGTTGTGTTTGATATCAACCAAATTATGTTTACGATCCAATTTTACCCCTTGAAAAGGGTCAAACCAAGCACATTTAAACAATACAAAGAATGCAACGACCATCTTTAGAGTGGTATTCGAGCTCCAAGACCTCTTCTAACGATCCATAATAATCAGTCTCGGAGACGGAAGAATAAGACCCTCTTGCGCATGCACCACTATTGTGCGTAACCCGCCCTATACCATGTCATTTAGTATGGAACTTGTAAGCATTGACAAAAAAATCCTTCGTGTAATTTAACATTGCGTAATGGTCCTCGTGCTAGACCTTTCCAATGTTCACAACTACCATCTAAGCTTTCAAAAACCTACATTAATAACAAAATTAACATTGTCAACTAAAAATGTTTAAAACTTGTAGGTAACATAGTATTTAATATTAATATTTGTGCTTACATAGTCCTTGAACCAGTCAGCAAATTCTTGGTCTCTAGTAGCAGTAAGTGATGCTACATCAATAGAACAATCTCTTTCTCTAATCCAATTATCAAACAAGCTAACAAATAGAACTTTAAAATGTTATAATTATAACTTAGATATATGTGACACTAATAATAGTTTTTGATATACCTTATGAATGGTTGAACCTCTTGACAGTTAAGCAATACATAGGTATGAGCCTTGTGCCTCTACGAAGGTGTTAAGAATACTTCTCTTCCTTTCTTGTTAAAGTCTACGAGATAGAACTTTAAATATGCTTAATTTTAAGTTTGTACTCGAAGAACTAGAAATATCAGGGGCATAATTCCGAGGGTCGCGATTCTCGTGTTTCTATTGTCGGATCAAGATACAATGAGCATTGGGTGGATAGCTCATGTACGAGATAAGACTCAGAAATAGACCCCTCAACCTTTGATTTGTTTCGGACCGTTCTTTTCAATGAACCTAATTTCCTAAAAAAGTTATCAGAATATAAAAATATTAGTAAATAGATAATAACAACAATTACAACAACCTCGGGATCAAGACTCAAAAGTAGACTAAAGATGCTCAAAGAAAAGATTAAAGAATGGCACCATTCCACCAAACACATAAAACAATCTCAAGACCTAGCTCGCAGAAACTGGCGCAAATGGCCTTATGTGCTACTCATTAATAATTAATATGGGTTAAATAACAGAATTTGATCATGTTAGATCCCCCTGCAATAATAGGTCTGTAGAAACGAAATTGACAAAAAATTGGATATGAACATAGTGTCAAATTCGGATCGAGAAGAAAGGATAAATATGATACAAGAATGAGGAGTTGGATCATATAGCTGGTTTGGACCTTGATCAAAAGGCTCATGCTCAGTGGGATGCAGAAGGTGACGAAAACATGAAATTTTTTCAAGGATTGATTAATCAACAAAGAAGAAAACAATTGGTGAAAGGAAATTATGGTTGACGGATTATGGTACTCAAATCCTTCTCATGTGAAACAATATTTCTTTAATTTCTATAAAGAAAAGTTTCAAGATCAGGTTTCGAACGTAAATTTCACTGATATTCCTCAAATCGTGCGTCTTACTGATAATGATCGTCTCCATCTAGACAAAGATGCATCATTGGAGGAAATTAAGAATGCGGTATGGGATTGTGGTAGTAGTAAAGCTCCGAGCCCGGATGGATTCTCGTTTCGCTTACAAGTCGTATTGGGATGTTTTGAAAGTTGATGTAGAGGTTTTGTGTCAACCTTTCTTGCTTGATCCAAATGCGGTCTGCGAGTTAATTCGGCTTTCATCACTCTTATCCCCAGGTTCATAATCTCTCCTCATTAATGATTATCGGCCTATATCCTTGATTGGCTTACAATACAAAATATTAGCTAAACTTCTTGCTAATCATCTTGCGGGAGCTATAGATAAAGTTGTAAGTCATGAGCGGTCGGCGTTTATCTCAGGACGCCAAATTCTTAATGGTCCCCTTATGTTAAGTAAGCTAATTGATTGGTATAAAAAGAAAACAAGAAGTCGATGATCTTTAAGGTGGACTTTGAGAAAGCATATGATTACGTAAGTTTGACGTATCTTGATTATATTTTACTACATTTTGGTTTTAGTGAAAATGGAGAGGATGGATTCGGCATGCTTACATTCGGCCAGGACTTCTATTCTTGTAAATGGTAGTTCGACCAAAGAGTTCTTGATTAAGCGTGGTTTGAGACAAGGTGACACATTATCCCGTTCTTATTTATCCTCGTTATGTAGGGTCTCCATGTAGCTATTAAAGATGCATCCCAATCCCGGTTGAATAAAGGAGTAAGCGTGGGGAAGTAAAATTTCAAATTTTCTCATTTATTCTATGCCGACAACGTGGTTATGGTCTCGGATTGGAGTACAAATGACATGGATAATATTATTCAAGTCTTACATATTTTCCATCTAGCATCGGGGCTTAAAATCAATATTAATAAGTCTTATGTGTACGGTGTCGGAGTTTCCACGGAAGAAATTGAAACTATGGCTAGTTTGGCGGGATGCTCTCCGGGTGCTTTACCGTTTGATTACTTAGGTCTTCCAATTGGTGTGTATATGAATAAGGTTTCGAGATGGAATAATTTGGTCGATCGGTTCAAAGCTAAACTCACATCATGGAAATCTAATCTTTTATCGATTGGTGGTCGTCCAACGTTACTCAAAACGGTGTTGGGTAGTCTCGGTATATATTACATGTCTATTTTTAAAGTTCCAGCGACAATTAATAAACTTTTAGAGAGTATTAGAGCTACATTTTTCTGGGGTGGTGATAATTAAAAAAAAGGTGGCTTGGATAAAATGGGACCTTGTATTGGCATCCAAGGCTCATGGTGGTTTAGGTGTGGGTAGTTTAAAGTCGTTCAATTTAGCTCTTCTTCAAAAGTGGCGTTGGGGATTCTTGACTCAACCAAATGCCTTATGGGTGTCTCTAGTTAAAGCTATACATCGAGAAGACAAGGGATTAGACTCCACTCATTGTGCTACTCAAGGTACATGGGCTAATGTGGTTGCTTCGTTTCATAATTTACACGTAAGTGATATTATTCCAAAGAGTACCATTCGGATAAAAGTAGGTTGTGGATCACAAGTTAGATTTTGGAAAGATGTTTGGATTGGAGACAATGCTTTGAATCATCGGTACAACAAATTATTTATGCTAGGTAAAGATGTTTTTTCTATTGGAGAAACACGTAAACATATTGACAAGTGTATTCTTCCTATTATGGATTCAAGCACAAGATGGAACAAGTTTCTTCCAAGGAAGATTAATGTTTTTATGTGGAGACTATCGTTGGACCGCCTTCCGCACCGTTTCACTTTATCCATACGTGGTTTTGATATTGATTCAATTTTATGCCCAATGTGTTTTTTTTGGGTAAAGGGGAGTAATCCTGCACCCTGGTAAATAAATTAACCAAATAAACGTTTAAGTACAATGGATATGAGTAAAATCCCATATCTCAGCCCGTTACATAGGCATAAAGCTTACATAACAAGATACTTCCTAGTTTCTAAACAAGAAAACAAACCACTACTCAAATGAAAACATATGACACAACGAAATAAAATTACTTCCTAGGACCTTGAAACTTTGTGCCATAAATGGCATTAAAGGCATCCAAATTCCCTGGAAGATCACGAACCTGTTTCGCATAGTCATCGAAGTCATAGTCATCATACTCATCTTCAAACTCTTGGCCACCACCAAATATATTAGCAGACTCATCAAATGGGTTAGCAACAACCTCATCTTTAGAATCAGACACCTCAATCACTCCCACTTTAGAAAAAGGGTTAACTCTCTTAGTAGAAGAGGTAGACGGAACAGGTTGACCATCATCATCCACAAGAGTAGCTTTCCCATCAATAATTAGCTTTTCAAGCTTACCAATTTTCTCAACTATGGGAGTAGAACCAACATCCATTGTTCCCATTGAATCACTCACAAGCGTTACATGTGATGTATAACCAGTCTTAATCAACTCATCCTCATTAACCTACATTGTACGACCAGTATTCACATCTGTATCATCCATATTAAGAGCATCAAACTTATTAGACGTAGTGATCCTGGTTCCACTCGTACTATCCACATCAGAAGCCATCTTCTTACTGACATTTACTTTCTTGGGTTCAAGAGGAGGCTTTTTGGGCCGATATTCAAAATGCTTGCCCACCACATTAGTAGATCCTCCTCGACCCGAATTCGGCCCAACTTGCTTTCCCTTCTTCTTATTATTAACAGTCTGAAAACCATCACTTACGTTCTTATGAGGTTGAGCAGTTGGAATCACAACCTTAGGGCAATCCACCAAAGTATGTCCAAATACCCGACATTTGTCACATCTAGGCGGTTTCCATTCATATTCAACACGGATCTTCTCAATAGTCGAACCCGTACCATCAAGTAAAGGAATCTCGACAGTGAGGCTGTCCCTAAGAACCTCATCCGATTTTACATCAATCATACACCTAGCAAAACTACTACGGCCCCAAGATTCTTTGCACATTTGACTAGTAAAAGCATCTAACCTTTTGGGCGTACCAATTAATGTAGCAAGAAGAATGAGCCCGTCATCAAAAAACATAGCTAAAGGAACATCATGGAATTTAACCCACACCGGAATGTTAGTCAAATCCTCTTTAAGCAAGTTGGTGTTCAATGTCCATGGTTTAAGAATAATAGGAACATTACGAATCACCAAGGACCATTATCAAGAACATCATCGACGCCTTTTTCAAATTAAACTTGAAGAAGAAGAATCCCTTAGCGTTCATCATAACCTTTTGTAAACCATACTTTGCCCATGTGCGAACATAATAGTCCACAACAGAAAAGCAAGGCGTTGACCAAGGAAGTATCCGTAGAGTATTCTCAAACCTCATGTTCACCTCTTCCACCACTTTCATTGGGACCGAAAGGTCAACATCATCCTTCTTTTGCTGCATTCTAACCTCCGAAAATTAGACACATGTTTCGGATTCATTAGAAGCAACACCAGCGTAAGAAACCGACTTAACTCCATTACCACAAGTAGTAACAACCTTGGGTGCATTAGGATCGAAGTAACACTATGATTAGTACCATACATCCGGGATTGCATAGCGACATCAAAATCGACGGAGAAGTATTTGCAGAATAAACTTTAGTACCAATCGAATTAGATTGAAGCCCAATCCCACTCGAATTGTTCACATCGAAGATGAAGCCATCTTAGCAATATCATCATCAATTTTATTCATTGCTTCATCAAATTTCGATGCGCATTAGCAATCAATTGCTCCACATTAGGCTATTTTGAAACATTAGAAGCCGAATCAGAAGCAGGTGTATCATGGCTTTGCTCCAAATTATCCAAAACAACCTTATTTTTAACCTTATTCACGGCCCCTTCACAGTCAATATGATCACCAAGAATCTCGTCCTGACCAGTACTCCCATCATCATTGCCTGTATTCAACCGTGCATCAAGTTCATCATCCTTAAGCAACCCAACATCACTTCCAACTGATTTGCCATCAATCTTCAAACCACTACTCGCACTTTTGTTCATCAAAAATCCCTTTTCCATCTCTCAAATCCCACACAAACAGTCCACAAACCAATATAAAACCACAAAACAAAGACCAGCAAGCATGCAACAATCAGAAAAAGAAAACCCTAATCGCAAGATTAGGGTTTGTACGCATTAAAATCCAATCGCTAACCGTAACCCACCATATTGATCGTTATGTGATATGTGTTAAATCGATTCAATCCACCAAAAATAGTTGCACAAACCGACTTAAATTAAAAGCAGGATGGGAAACGATCAATAATTAAAAATCAGTTAAAAAACCCTAACAATTTTATTACCAGAGATCCACCAAAAACGATTGATACAAACAACAAATCTGTATAGAAACTAAGTAACACGAATATTAATTAGTAACTGATACAAATCAGTGCAAGAATCAACAAGAATTTGGCAGAAAAGTGGTATAGAACGATTAGAGAAGGTTTAGGGTTTTTTCGCCAGAGAGATTTTTTAACCAAAATACTGTTGGAATACCTCCAAATCAATGTGTTTAGAGATGGCCGAAACTAAAGACCATATATGTTTTCTCTACATGCGAGCTTGTTGCTGATGTATGGAGGTTAGTTCGATTCTGGTGCGATATTTCTAATTCTAATATGAGTTCCATTGCAGAATGGTTAGCGTGGATCGATGGTTTAGCAGGAGCCTTTGTTAAAAAGGAGCGGATATATGTGATAGTTGTGACTACATCGTGGTATATTTGGAAGTTTCGAAATAATGTCATTTTTAACTCTCGGTCTATCAGGCAAAGTGACATTTTTTATTACATACAATTGTATTCTTTTTCTTGGTTAAAATTTAGAGGGGCCAAAATGTTAAGTTGGCAAGATTGGTTACAAACTCCTTTGTAATTTTCTTCTAGTTTCTTGCTAGAAGTTGTGTTTTATATATTTTCTTTTGTTGCTGTTCAAAAATAATAATTGAGTGTCAAGGTTAACTGGAAGTGTTTTAGCCTTTAGGTGACAATTAGTGATAAATTTTGTATAAAATTACTTTATCGGTGTAAACTTTCTTTTTATTATTCGTAAAATAGTTAAGTATATATTAATCATCGAAAACTATAAATCTGTTACAAGTCAATCATCTTTAGCTAAGTACATTCCCATAACACCATTATGGTCAACAACTCAATTTACAAAACCATGGTGATATGACCCAAATGAAGAAAAAAAAGTATCGTGATTAAACCCGTAAAACCCGACAAACCACATTGACCAATTATGTAATTAACACTTGAAATTAAGAAGGATTGTCTTGGACTCATAATTTAGGCTTTGAACTAGCTACCCAAGTTGCTCTCCGGATGCAAAATACTTCAAGATTTTTAATCTAAACAATCCTTGTCGTTACTATACATGATGTTTTTGTTCACTTAGGTTACTCTACTCAAGAAGTGAACAAAAGAAGATTAGATTAAGCTAAGTGACCAAACACGCTAACTATAATATCCTCTCGTATGTATTAATTGTACTAGCCGGGTACCACAGCGTTGCGGCGGCGGTACCGTGTGATTATACCTTTGGCGATAACAAGGTTTTTCCGATGCATTACTTTTAAAGAAGGAAAAAAGAATGTCCAACAGATGTTATTAATTGAAATTAGTTTGTTTTCTTACCTACGCATTTAGTAACATAATAAAAGCTTTTATAGCAGGGTGCCTACGCGATTATATGTTTTCATGATGCTAACTTAACACATGGCGATAACTTAATGGAACAACTTTACCACACAATGTTGCTACGATGCAACGACGACGATCTGAAGCGATGGTCAACGATATAGCTATTCGCTTAGGACGTGTAATATTATATGTCATTTAAACATACAAGGTGTTTTCAATTAGCGGTTTTAGCACCATATAGTGGTGTCTATATTGCTAAGTTGCGGTGGTAAATGGTGGTCATTTGCGTGGTCGAAAAGGTGGTGTCGATATTCGACTACATAAAAGATTGGTTTCTAGATTCACTTAATGATTTGTAAATTTTATTTAGTGGGTGTTTTAAAAAAGAAATATAAAATACGATGATTTATGCGTTATTATTTTATACTATGTGATATATTAAGTGTATTTTTTAAGTGAATGGTATTTTAATGATATTATTATTTAGTGGGTGTTTGAAAGATATAAATGATAAAATGATTTATGCATTATTGTTTTGTATCATTTGATATATTAATTGTACTTTTGAGTGATGGGGTATTTTAATTATATTATTAATGATTTGTAAATTTAATTAGTGAGTGTTTTAATGAAAAAGAAAAATTAGATGATTTGTGTATTATTGTTTTGTACCAATTGCTATATTAATTGTATTTCTGAGTGAGAGTATTTTAATGATTTCATTAATTCTGACATTAATATACATGAATGTTACAAGTTAGATGATTTATGCATTATTGTTTTGTATCAAATGATATATTAATTGTACTTTTGGTTACAAGTTTTGTGAGTTACTTTTATTAGAAATATTGTTTGTCTTAAAAATTTAAGACTTCTATATTTAGAATGTCCTAAACACTTTATATAGTAGTATAAATAATTGTAATAACATGTGGTACTTGCAAAACATGAACCTTTTATGACGGGTTTATTTTATAACCCCAAGCGCATTGAACATAAATGGTAACACTTGGGTTCCAAAACAAAGGGAAGACGGATGGATGGATGATAAGAGACCGATTAGAGATGGTCAATCTCCAAGAAGTAGATACAGGGACGAGATGGATAAGGCCCTTTGAGCGGGTAAGACTCCAAGAAAACTAGAGAGAAACTAAGACTTTAATCAATTTTCTTCTTCATTACAAGACATAAGGATTACATATAAATAGGACTAATAAGAAGCGTTATCTAAGAACAATAACTAGTTGTCGTGACCCACTACTCTACTATTCTAAGAACAAAACACATGCATGCATGAGCTACCCTAAAAACATGGAACATCTTGATCGTCATCAAATAACCACTTCTTTCAAAACTAAAAGAAACGGTAGTGTTAACAATTTTCTAAGCTTCATTTAACAATGAAACATGGGTGCGTATCAATGGAGATTCAAGTGTGGAAATTTAACTCACTTATGAAAAATTCCTTTCTATTGATATGAAATTTACAAGTCATGAAGGACCTATGTTTGGCCTCATTATATGTGGCCTTGAATTCACCAATGTTTTTGGAAATAACAAAGATATTCAAAGGCAACGAGAAAAGAAGAGAATGCTACAAGATGAAGCCGAAAACCCACAGATTCAACCTAAAAAAGACGAGAGGACGACATAATTATGAAACTTATAGATCACTAGGGTTTAGAATCAATTAGTCTAGGAGAAGCTTTACTTTGAATATATGTTCTCAATCCAAAGATGAAACATTATCTCAAGAGAAAGAAAAATGTATTAGTAGTTAGCTTAATGTAGGCTTATTGCCTTGTACTAGTTTACGAAGAAATTATAAAACTATGATGATATAAGAAAAGGTGGAAAAATGTAGGATGATTTGCATTTTGATTTTTTAATTATCTCTAGTTCTTTACTTGTATAATAATTAGTTTTTACTAAAATTGGTAAATCCCCCTTGCCTCGTTCAATAATCATAAAACGTATATAAAGTAAATACAATGCTTTGAAAATAAGCCAACTAGATAATGGGCTAAACCATTACGAAACAATATTAGGCTAAACACTAAACTAATACATGAGGCCTATTAATATCTTCGACTAATACACCCCCGCAGTTGGAACGGGAGGTTTCCGGATATTCAAACTGGAACGAAACTCGAGAAATAAAGCACGTGGAAGACCTTTGGTGAAAATATCGGCATACTGAAACCGAGATGGAACATGCAAAATGCGAACTTGCCCCGAAGCCACATAATCACGAACAAAATGTGTGACAAAACGTTTAGTGTGACCATATATGGCATTTGGTCACAGTGTTAGTAGTAAATGTGACTATATAGATTAGCTTTTGGCAAGCTAACACAAACTAAACTTTAAACACACATATTAACTTACGTGACCATATGTACTGGATTTTGGCTACACTTAACGAATGTGTGACAAAACGTTTATTGTGACCATATATGGCATTTGGTCACAGTGTTCAAGTGTGTGACATATATGTGTCACTGTTTATATGTATATTGTGACTAATGCTTCAACCTTACTTTTCATTTGTCAAGCGTTCCAATTTCAGATGTGGCTAAAGACTTAGCAAAACATATCAGTCACCCTTAAATAATGTGTGACAAAACTTGACTCTATGATTTAGACACATAAAAAATTACTTCATATGACTAATGCATCATGGTTACTTGTATTTGTCACGCTTCCAAATTCATATGTGCCTAAATGATCGAAACAAAATTACCAGATATCTTTAGCCACACAATGTTCAATTGTGTGGCAATATGAGTTTAATGGTCACACAATCAAAATTTTCATGTGTGACTAATTAGTAAATGTTGTAAATTTCGTACCTTCACCACAAAAAATATGCGAATGTGTGGCCGTTCCATTTCGACCATGTGTGACCAAATCTGTTTTGTACTAGTGGTTAAAAGGTTTCCATAATATTGAGGTGTTTTTATTTGTGTTCGGGCCTCAAGATCAACATGGGAAGTCACAAATTTTGGGTGGGGATTGACGATAGTGAGGTGAAAAGAGTTGCGGATATGGTGGCTTGCAAATCAGGATTGTGCCCTTTGATTACTTGGGAATACGTATTGGTGGAAATATGAGCAGAATAGCGAATTGGGAATTCTTGTTTTGAAATCTTCAAGTCTCGGCTTTCTCGTTGGAAAGGGTCGTGTCTCTCTATGGGGGAGGGTCACTTTAATCAAAAGTGTGATGGAAAGTCTCCCCACTTACTACTTGTCATTATTTAAGGCCCCGGTTAAGGTCGTGGAAGTATTGGAAGGAATTATCATACGCTTTTTATGGGGAGGTACGTCGGAAGCTAATAAACTTCATTGGTTGGCTTGGGAGAGGGTTGTCACTCTTGTCAAAGTGGGTGGTCTCAGGCTCGGTAGATTAGCGGACGCTAATATAGCTCTCCTCTCGAAATGGATGTGGCGCTACAAGACCGAAAAGGAAAGTTTATGGAGAAGGGTGGTGGATGCTATTCACGGGTCAATGAGACATTGGTTACCACTTCCGTTAAATAGGGCTGTGTCGGGCGTTTGGGTTAACATTGTGAAGACGATATCTAAGGTGAAGGTTGTTGACCTCGGGTTTAATCAACTGTTTAAAGGCATTGTTGGTGACGACTTTTGTGAGTTTCGAGAGGCTTGACATGGATGGGAGTTCTGATGATGAGTCGAGGGAAACTAGGCGGCTGTTGGGCCTGCTCGGGGATACTCGCTTGAACAACCAGCGAGATAGATGGACATGGATTGGTGGTAATCATAATAATTTCAATGT
This sequence comes from Chrysanthemum lavandulifolium, assembly GCA_022545495.1. Taxonomy (NCBI): domain Eukaryota; kingdom Viridiplantae; phylum Streptophyta; class Magnoliopsida; order Asterales; family Asteraceae; genus Chrysanthemum; species Chrysanthemum lavandulifolium. The sequence goes on from CM040240.1 coordinate 270,049,621, forward strand.
ACGGGCAGTGAAAGAATTCCTATCTTGTGGTACGGACTATAGCAGCAGGTTTGTTTTCAAGTGGTCTAATTGGGTACCAAAAATTTGTAACATCTTCATGTGGAGGTTAGCAATGTAAAGTTGTATGTTTCCTTTTTGCCTCTCCACAATTTGGTGGATGTGTGCTTTTGTGAATAATAGTTAAATTTAAAAAAAAGAAATTAAGGGGTAGGTGAGCAACCAAAGCTTGAGATTCTCTAATTAAAAGAAAGATTAAGTTAAGATCGAAAATTTCAATTTCTTGAGACCACTCATAAACAATACCCTACCCAAATACTATATGATTTTAGAACTATAATATACGTGGGGTTTTGGCCGTATAATAGCAACGTACTTTTCAAATGTACCGATCTAGTACGCGTACTATTTTTGTCCCACTTAATGTAACGAACTTTCTGTTTTTGTACCAATCTACCCCATCAAACCTGTTTAACCGGCACCAAATTTTTTTTTGCCCATTTTCGCACGTTCTTGTCCGTTTTGCACGTTTTGGTCCGTTTTACGTTTCCGCACGTTATCACACGTTTTCATCCGTTTTGCACGTTTTCGTTCGTTTCGCGCGTTTTCGTTCGTTTTCGCGCGTTTTCGTCCGTTTTGCACATTTTCACACGTTTTGCATGATTTCATCCGTTCTTACACGTTTTTGTTCGTTTACGCATTTTCATTCGTTTTACATGTTTTCACTGCTTTTGCACATTTTTCCATTTTGCATGTTTTCGTGCGTTTCACACATTTAGGCACGTTTTGTCCGTTTTGCATGTTTTACACATTTTCGCCCATCTTTGCACGTTTAGGCTATTTTAGCATGTTTTCGTCTATTTTGTATGTTATCATCTGCTTTCGACGTTTTAAACGTTTCATACGCTTTCATCCATTATTGCACGTTTTCGTCCATTTTAACGTTTTTGTACGTCTTTGCATGTTTTCGGCCGTTTTGCCCGTTTCATCCGTTTTACACATTTTCGCGTTACTCTTATCACAAGGCGAAAACATGTAAAACGGATAAAAATGCGAAAACGAACAAAAGCGAGCGAAACGGACGAAAACGCGCAAAATGGACGATAACGTCTTAAAACGCTCAAATGAAGTGGTGTTACTCTTATCACAAGGTGAAAACATGTAAACGAATGAAAATGTGTAAAACGAACAAAATATGTGAGAACGGATGAAAACGTGCAAAGCGTGTGAAATGTGCAAAAGCAGAGAAAACGGACAAAATGGACGAAAACTGAAAATGAAGATACGTTACATTAAGTGGGACAAAAATAGTACGCGTACTAGATCGGTACATTTGAAAAGTGCGTTGCTATTGTATGCACCAAAGCGCTTAATAAAAAGATGCATAGCGGTTTCCAAACTTTTTTCCGGTGGCGGTCACTTATGGGTAGATTGGAACAAAAAGCAGAAAGTTCGTTACATTAAGTGGGACAAAAATAGTGCGCGTACTAGATCGGTACATTTGAAAAAGTACGTTGCTATTGTACGGCCATATACAATGTCAACTAAATTTGCCCAGCATGTCATGTGTTGATTGTTGAAACATGTGCCGCATAGTAAGGCGACTCCTATGGTTTTCAAGGATCCATTCTACTTGAATAAAGCTAAGTTTAAATCTTGCTTATCTTGTTAATCCACGCGACCCTTTAGTTAATCCATGATACCCATTAAAAAATGTTATATTCAAATCGTGGGTTGGTACATCAATATCTCGAATTTAATGCTTATATGTAATTTAATATTTTTTTTAAATTCACTGGTTAACAAGTTCCATGTGATGTACATAAGACGATGGGATGAACTTGATTTTTTTTTGTTTAGAATATCCCTATAACAAGGAACTTTATTGGTGTTTGAGAAGACAGCTTATATTCGTTGCTATTATGAATCTCCTGTGAAACTTAACCAAATGGTTAAATTTTTTTCTAGTCTGGTATGTAAGTATACTTAAGTTCGGATTTTCTCATGATACAAATGATTTAAGTGGTGTTTGAATGCATCTGATGATACATATGACTATATCAGCAGTTAATGAGATTGGTTTCTTCAGTTAGCTACATCCAGAGAAGAACCCAGGATTTTTTATATGGTGTTGCACAAATTTTCATTTATGACTATTAGTAATAAAGTTGCACTATGAGAGATTTTTTTAGCAAAAATGGGTGTTGCACATGCCAAAAAAAGACATATTTTGGAAACAATTTACACTTCATGACCTAAAATCGGGTGTTGCCTGTGCCACACCCGGCTCCCAAGTGGGTCCGTCCCTGGCTACATCGTGGCTTAGTTAGGGGGGTGGCAATGGTCACTCACCATACCTCACCATGCCTCACCACCCACCAATAATATCATTCCACATAATCTCATACCTCACCATACCTCCTCATAGTTTTTTAGTGGCAATGGTAATTCCATATCTCACTCATTTTTTTTTTAATTTTTTTTTAAAATTCATAATTATATTACTTCAAGTCCAAACTGTGGATAAATGGACACTAGACATGTATACATTGACCTTGTAATCCTATCCATTCTTTCTCATCAAAAGATCTTTTACTCTAACCAGACACCAAGGTTAATCTCCCAACTCAACCACAGTTAGAAACTTGGTTTATATTCAACCCACCAAGCACATCTTCTCCATAAACCAAACAAAACAAACCTCAACAACTGTCGGATGATGATGTTCTGTCGGAAACAAATATTCTCATCCGACCATTTTCGCATGTATGAGTTTAAGATTAGTATGAAACAAATCTAACCATTTTCGCATGTATGGCCAAAGTCCCTTTCTCCTTCTCTTCTCCATACCGCTGCGGCAAAGATACCCGCTAGCCATGCCGTCAACTCCATACCGCACGGCTGGCAACGGTGTTGCCGTGCGGTTTGGATGCAAACCAAAGTGATGCCGCGACCATTGCCACCCCCCTTAGTCATTTAATTGAAAGTCAACTAACTACCAATTATTTATGAATTTCATTTACCTTATACAATATAACATTTATTGAAGGGTGCTTTGGAGCCAGATCTTGTTGCAAAGTCGCCGGCTAGGATGGTGGCTAACTGCAGTGGGATGACTCGGGTGTATTGCGGTGTCGTAGCTCGAGCCGACATTGTTCACACGTCGAGCCATTGGCTAAGAGGATTAAAAATGGCATTTCTAGTGTTTTCCACTAACTTTAGTTTTTGGGTTAATTGCATCTTTTACATCATTTTCTATTATCGAAATTATTAGGGTTCAACGCATGTTGTACACATGTTTTTCATAATCTATTCCTGAACCATTTATAGAAAAATCGTTGTTTCATTTGTTTGATTTTTATATAAGAAAAACTCGACACACATAATGGGTGTAGGTAAAAAATAGAGACAATTCATTTTATGCAAAAATAAAATATAGTTATTTCAAGTTTATTGATTTAGCTATTTAAAATTTGAAATTGTTTTAATGGTCTTTTTTTTTTTTTTTTTTTGCAAAGGTGAATGTATTATATTAAACTCCAAATGCTTTACAACATAAGAATAATGAACAAGATTTGGACAACCCCAAATCTTAACATACTAAAACAAACTATCTGAGACTCAAACTAGACAAACGCAATATCCAATATCTATCAAAACAAGTATGGCAAGAATCCATTCTCTGCCAATCCGAAAAAGAACCAACTCAATTTCACTATACACTATACCTCAATTCACCTTACAATTGCTAGGATGTTGTACACATGTTTTAATGGTCTTGATTGGATTGATAAGTAACGTGCCAACTTACAATTGCTATGATGACTTAGCTTGCATCTACATAAACTACAAATAATCATGTAAAGCAATGACGATTTGAACATTATCTACCTTGTCATTTAACTACACATGTTTTACTAAGTTATGCATTCACATTAAGTAGGATGGTTAGTTCTTCCACCCCAGTTACACAACATCATTAAACAGAACGATTAATTTTGCTAATATATAATGAAATTCCAAAGCCTCAATCCAAATATATGGGGTCGTGATAATATCATATTCTTAATCTATTCCTTCTTAACTTGGATTGAATTGTGTTAAAAGAAGGTTTACAGGAGGGTTGTTAATTTTATTTTTATTTTTTCTAAAAAGAGACAGTTAATGCTTCATATATAACTAGCGAGGTACCCGCGATGCGGGCGGGTACCACTGTGACTATATTTTCTGACAATGTAATGTTATGTGGTCATACTTTTATTAAACAATTAAATTACAAATAACAATTATTTTAGTTATGACCGTGGAAATAATTCATCTCCTGTTAACCGAAGCTACCACAAACAAAATCTTGATTCTTTCCTTCAGCACAATCACCCTTCGTCAATTTTGGAGCCGACAGACCAGTTCGACCCCATGTTGCAATGGTGGCGACTTGTCGGCGCAGGGCGACCGAACCAATCGACCGACCATGGGAGCAACCTAATGGCTTTATTTTTAAATGCTTGGCTTAGTAGTTTAATTAGATTGTAAATTATGGTTAAATTGTTGTATATTTTAGTGAAGGGTAAATTAAATAGTGTATTAATTGTATGTGTTGAATAGTGTTTTTAGTTGTATTTGTGCTTCAAATAGTTTGTACATTGTGTTTTATAAATTATACTTTTTATCAAATGGGTGTTTTAAATATGACATTAATTACAAATGTTGACCACCAATATGTGTAGGTGTTTATGCATAAATTAATTGTACATATAGCTTAAGTATATTTGCTTAAAATCTATATATGAAAATCTTAAAAAATTAAAAGAGAGAGGATCATCCCTCCATTATAAGTAGTATAGATACTTACCACGTAGCAAATATAAATATAAATTGAATAAGTTAACGTGAAATTGTCTTCATTGGATGGCTTGAATCATAATCTATAAAAATATTAAACCTTCTTTTATGGTCTTATTATATCAATTAGTCATAGTTGACTATTATTGCCATATATCAAGGTCAATCATGTTGTGTTAATGTATTACATTTTGCAAGTAGACCGGACGCGACAAGACCCACATGCTAATTTTTTTATTGGGGTATTTTATTGAGTTATGTTATCTCCACCCTCTAGATGTGATAGAAGGGGGAACAAGGTTCAAAAGATTCTTTTTGTCTAACACATTTTTTTATCAGTTTATGTTTCGTGTTTTCTGTCAGTTTTAAGCTTTTGAGTTATTAAACTTTATAGTTTATGTTTCGTGCTTTCAGGTTTATAGTCTTTTTATATATAAAAAAATCGAAAAAAAGAAAGGGGGTGTTATTTGTAAAAAAAGAAAGGGTGAGAATAACCTCTCCCGTTTTTTTTTTAATTTAGTGGCTAACATGTTCCAGGTGATGTACATAAGACAATGGGATTAAATAGATTTCTTAGTTTAAGACATCTACTTTATTGATGTTTGAGAAGACAGCTAATATCCGTGAAGTTAACTTAATAGTCAAATTTATTTCTAATCTGGTATGTAAGTATACGTAAGTTCCAATTTTCGCCTGATACAAATGATTTAAATTACCATGATATTAGTTACGTGAAAAGTTACACTTTTGACCGTAACAAAAACACACTTGGGTTAAAAGAGCTTTAGACTATGTTTGGCACATAAGATTATGGGGAGATTATGCTTATTGTTTCAAAAAATAAGCTACATAAAAAATAATCTTTCATAATCTCTGAAAATAAAAGGTTACTTCATGTAGCTTATAAAAATAATCTTTTTTTATAATCTTTTTCAGCAACAGCACCAGCACCAACATCAGCAACAGCACAATCTATTTTTGCCAAACATACCCTTAGTATAATGTCTGGTTGCTAGTTATGAAAGTAGATAGTTATATCTGTGTATGTTTGAAATAGAGTATAGATTAGCTTAATCTCAGTGTATGTTGTTGATTGTATGAATGCTTATTTGTTTAGCCTCATTAATTCATCATGGGGGATGTCCATGAGTGTATATGAGTGTCTACTACTCTTTTTGTGATTAATAATATTTCTCCTTTTCAAAAAAAAAAAAAAAAAAAAAAAAAAAAAAAAAAAGCTTGGGTTTCATAAATTAAATGAGTAAAAAAAGCATCTGATGATACATATATGAGCAGTTAATGAGCTTATTTTTTCAATCACCAAGGGCGAAGCTATTAAGGGCCTGTTCATTAGTGTATTTTTCCTGCTTTTATGTGTATTTTTGTGAAAAAAATTATTTCGCCCTCCCATTTAATATAAATGTATTTCTAAAAATTTTGTTTCGCACTCCCACAAAAATTTTCTAGCTCCGCCATTGCGTCACTACATCATGGCGTAAATTTACCTACTTTTTGTAAGTGTCGCTAAAGTAAGATTTAGTGACACCTTCTATTGTATTACTACAGGCCTGTTACTAAACCCATGTGTTTAATCTTTAATGATTTTTTTTTTTTTTCCCCAAAAGGCATCTTTAAGTAGTTGTTTCTATATAATCATTTTATCGAACTTTGTATGCAAGTTTGATTCCACGATCCCAAATGCACAAACTGAAAACTATGATAGTAAAATATTAATAAACAAAACTTGCAGATATACTTTTAATAAATTAGGATTAAAGAAAAGAGGACAGTCGGTGCCGGCCTATATATACATGATACATACATACTTATGTATTAATTCAATATCGCCTTCATTCCTTCACTTCCTTTCGTAACTTAACCCAACACCCTCTTTAGCTCACATTTACTTGATTAACAGAAACATAATGTCTTCACCCAATTACGATCACTACCTTGCTCACTTAAAAATCCCTCTTGAAAGTATCCTATTAGCCACCAACAATTTTGCTGACGAAAACTTCTGGGGAGAAGCTGATTTTGGAAATCATTACAAGGGACAGCTCTTGTTGTCCGATGAGTTGATCGATATCCATACTCAGAGGTGGAATAAAGAATGGGATGAAAAAGAACAGCAGTTTTGGAGGGAGGTTTCCATGCTTTCTACACTCAAGTATAAAAATGTCGTTTCTCTTCTTGGGTTTTGTGATGAGAATGATGAGAAGATCATCATTATGAAGCTTGCGACAAGGGCAAGTCTCAACAACTATCTAAGTGACCCGATGTTGCTGACATGGGTGCGAAGATTGGAGATATGTGTCGGTGTTGCGCATGCATTAAGTTACATTCATTATGACGAGTCACGTGATTTTAGCGTTATACATCATAATATCGACAGTGAGACAATTCTATTAAATGATAACTGGGAACCCAAGTTATCTGAATTTAGACTTTCCATGAAGGTTGCAGCATCTGAAAGGCACCTGTCTTTCGATACCAGTAATGTTTCGAACAGGCTGGGGTATACAGACCCAACATGTTTAGAGACTAAAAGTGTGAGCCACAAGTCGATATCTACTCCTTTGGGATAGTAATGTTTGAGCTTTGTACGACTTTGTCGTCCCAAACTTGCACACAATGTCGACCAAAGAAAAAAGGCACGACATGTCGTGCCTTTTAATAGACCCTATTGTGTTGACCCAAAAAATTTGGGACGACATTTACTTTATACTTTGGGACGACGGATGTTGTGGGCCCAAATAAAATTCAACACGAAAATCGATTTGGGACGACAATGTCGTACATTTTTTTTTTTTTTTTTTAAATCTTTTAAATTAACCTAAAAAGTTAATTAAATTGCAAAAAGGCGGCGACATTGTCGTGCAAATTGTATACACGTGGAAATTGTATACACACGTGGAAAAGCAGTGGCCACTTTGTGCGAAATGGCACGACATGCTTTGTATATTAGGGACGACAATGTCGTCCCTAATTGTCTGGATGGGCAAAAAAATGCGAGAAACGCATATTTTCCAGATTTTTCCGGATTTTTTCGGAAAAATCTACCAAAACAAATGCAACTTTGTAATCAATCACAATCCACAATACCAAATCGACAATATGATACAATACCAAATTACTAAACGGATCGAATAACATTCCACAATTCTACGATACCATTTAACAAATACTATACAAAGTAAACTACTCTTAAACTAACAAGTCTCAAACTAACATGTCTCAAACCAACAAGTCACTAGCTTATAAAGCTAAATAACATGTCTCAAATTTCCTAAATAACATTCGACAAATACAATACTATTCCATAATATTAATAAGTCTAAAATACACAAACTAACTTCCGCCTACTCCTCAAAGAACTCGCCGAATCGCCCCGACTGTCACCCGACTCGTCACCCGACTCGTTGCCCGCCTCATTATTATCCCCACTATCATCATCATTATTATTCAAGTCATTATTATCAATATGATCATTTTGGCTCAAATGGGGATTATTTTGTGAGTTGTACGGTTAAGGTCCGGTGGCGGCATAGCATAGTTCGAACTAGTACCGGCACGTGATAGAGTTTGGAAAGGTGGGCGATAACAACCGCAAATGCATTATTGGGGTTGAAAGTGGAAGCTTGGAAACCATAAGGGCGGGAGGGGAAAAGGGTAGGAATGGGTACCGGGGAAAGGGAGGTGAAAATGGATTACCTTGTGATGAGTTGTAGTGGGACAAAAATTCGAAGGTAAGATCCAGTATGTCCCAATCTGCGGCTTGGGCGCGACAATGCTTCCTTAGCATGGCAGACTCTTGCCTAGCCGCGGCGGCTCGCCTCGACTGACGAGCCCGTTCTTGAGCAGCCTTGGTTTCCCTCATCGCCTCGCCATATGCTCCTAGTAACGTAATCTTGATAGCATGCCCACGTGTGAACTGCGGCGGTTGAGCCACCACCGGTAACCTCCCCCCGCCGCCGATTCGGCGGTTATCACTCGGAACTACACGCAATATTTCCAAGTTGCTCATATACGGGATGAGACCGGCTCGACTTGCTCTTGAAGGGCCCTCATCTCATTCTGTAATTTCAAAAAAAAAAAAAAAAAAAAAAAAAAAAAGTTAGGAAAAAATAATAAATGAGAAGTAACTTAATATAATGACGCATGTTAAGAGATAAACTACTTACGTAAGCCGTCTCGTTCTCTCTCGTCTCAAATGTGCCATCTTTTTTGAATGGCATCTCCTCCGTGTTTCAAGCGGTCTTCATTTTGATTGTTATTGTTGACCCTCTATACATACAATATAAAATAAATTGATAACGAGGTAAATATAAACAATATAAAACCTTTAAAATCACAAAAATTATAACGAGTCTTACATGAATGTTGCGTCCTTGAACGAACGACCGTCGACCTTGGTAAGTTATAATCTTGTTTTTGATCGATTTTACGCATTTGTGGTCGATCTTGCCATCCGTTTGGGTCTAACCACCATCAACCAACATCTCCCATTCCTCTTGGGTTCTGTTCCCCGTGTTTTCTTGGGTGGCGGATGTGCCTTTGCCGCCGCGGGTGTCTCGTGGATATCAAAGTATCTAGACTTGAGCCTGTGTTTGTATTTTCGGTATAGCGTCCTCTGCTGTAACCATAGCCCAAGTCCTATCCTTTCCCCCACCGTATAAACATTCTGTCCAACCGTGAATCTGGTCTCATTATTCAACCAAGGCGCCAGGTTGAAATAGGTCTGCAAAAAAGTATACGCATTTAAACAAACACACAATTTAAATATAACAAGCATATCTAAACGGTTAATAACAATCACAATAGAAATAAAATAAACAATAAATATAACCTGTAGGGTCGGCATTATATCGCCTTATAAGAATCGAAATTTCTTCCCAATCGGCATCAAGGGAAGTGGCCTCACTTGTTCCCCATAAGACTACTTAACGCATTGCATAAGTGCCTACGGTGTGAAGGTGCCTTGATCATCGGTATCAAAGCCTATAGGCAAAGGTCGTCCGTTATTCTCCTAAAAGCCTTCCTTAAGGCCCGATTTGCCGTCTCACCGGTGATCATTGAACCTACAAATATAAGTTATTAAGTTGTGAAAATACATGTAAAAAATTTAGTTTTATCAATAAAATTATATAATAATAAAAATAAAATAATAAAATAAAAAATCACAATTTGTTACCTGCGCAATAGCCCGGCAAAGTAAATGAGGGCCGTCTTGGTGGATCACCGCCAGCATCCCCGCCGTGTGATCTAGGTTGTACACACGCCATCTGTAAAAGTACAAGTAAAAGAACACATAATTTCGTGGACCAATTAACACTAATATACACATTCATATAAACATATAGTAACAATTTCATTCAAATTACAATTTAAAACAATGATTGTCATAATCAAATTACAATTCAAAACAATTAATTGTCATAATCGAATCATCACTAGATAAAACTTCTTCAACAACAATAGTGGGGTTCACTTCATCATCATCGACACGTCAACATCATCATCATCAAGGACATGGGCAACGACGTTATCTTCATTAGTAACAAAATCGGCATCTTCTTCAAAGAACAACATCCGGTGGGCGTCCCATCTGGCGATTCATCATTTACACTCAAATTCGCATACTCAAAACCAGTTAAACCAACAGACAATGCAACATCAGATGAACTGCTACCATGTATAACATCCTGATAAGAATCTACCACATCCCCATGCCAGATCTTCCGATGATGAACATCTTCGACAACCTTCCAATGAGGTGGTCGTCTAGCAGGGTCTTCAAGGTAGAAGACTTGTGTTGCTTGTGTCGCAAGAATGTATTGTTGATTTCTAAAAGCATCCCGTTCAGTCAAAATATGATGTATGCCATGATCAATGTAAGAACGTCTGGAGCGTGGCGTAGGGTTAGTAGGGTTACGGGTGTCGAACCATATACATCGAACAACACAACCTTACGGTTGCCCATATAAGTGAGCTCTAGAATTTCTTCTAGTTGACCATAATACATAGCTCCATCGGGCCGGTGTTGAAACTCCACGCTTTGAGTGGTATGAAGTTTATCGCCACATGCCAAAGAGATGCACCAAGAACTTCACACCGTTCACTATGCATGCGGGGTATGTACTTGCACTAGATGAAGGTCCACATGCCAAAGAGAGTAACTCGGGACTACAACTTGGGGACATGCCTTTTGCAAAGAGCTAGAATCTTGTTAAACCCGACATCGCTTATTTTATGTAAGACCTTGATGTGCTCTCGACGTAAAGCCCAATGTAGTCATATCACAACCTGGTACAACTTTTGGGTGGACCTAGCAAGTAACTCTTCGTACTTGTTAGTAATGTTATGATCATTGGTTTGAGCTGGTTGAGGACACGTTGTTTGATCTGGTTGAGAAACTGTTGTTTGAGATGGTGGAGTTGGGACATTATCAGCAGAAATATCTTGGAAGAATGCATCCATGTTCATGTGTTCAGGTGAAGGTGGTTGTGGTATGTTATGTACTACGGGTGGAGGAAGTGGTTCACCGTGATATTTCCAAGGGGTATAAAGTGTGTCAAACCCGTATTTAGATATGTGTGACTCAAGAGTTTTGAGCGTACCCAATTTAGTTGGAGCGTTACCACAACGAACACATGGGCAATGAATCATTTTTGTGATGGGGTTTACCAATGGCTTACAATGCGCGATGAATGCAAAAAGACCATTTAAAATTCGGGAATTACGGTTGGATACAAATGGTCCAACTCTTATCAATTGTCATGATTGCGTTGTAAAAAACATATTCAAAAAATTAATTTGTATATATACATACATATTCAAACATGAAAAGACGTAATTATGAGTCATTACATTTACCTAGTGCAACTATGGAAGGCAATCCTAACCCACTCTTTGAATGTGTCGTCTCATATATGAATGCGTATAAGCGATTTACTATTTGAAAAAATTGGCAAGATTTCCCTCAACTCCCCAAATATGTGCATTAAAGACATATTCGTAGGGTGAAAGGAAATCTTGTCAATTCTCTCAAATAGTAAAAGCGATTATCGCATCCATATCCTAAATGAGACAAAACATTCAAAAGCGATCCCAAATAGGACTTTCCAAATTAATTTCTAATAAATTAATTTCGGACGGGTTCTATAGGATGATTAACTTGGACGGGAATTTCCAAAATTAATCACTAAAATCCTAAAACAAGAACACAAGTATCATTTTCATTATCGACAATTAATAACATATATATCACATATCATTTTCATTTTAACACGGTCACTTTAAGTTTATAAGTAACAATTAATAACATATCACATAACATTTTTTCGATATCACATATCATTTTCATTATCGACAAAGTAATAAAAGTATATACATTATCGATAAAGTAATAAAATATATATATATATATATATATACCTATTTCATGGTGAAATACACGAAGTGAAGAAAAGAGAAAGAGAAAAGAGGTGGTCTCATTTGTCCCTACTGTCTCACGGTCCCTACCGTCCCAAACACTACACATAAAACCAAAGTTAAACAAACTATTGTCGTCCCAAAACACATTGTCGTACCAAATTAACTAATAAAAACTTAAGGCACGACATTGTCGTACCAAAACACATTAACAAAATTAAAAAAAAAAAAGTCACTAACCCCAACACAAAAGGTGGTGGTGGTGGAGCTGCTGCAGCTGCTGCGGTTGTTGGTGGTGGTTCACGGCGGTGGTTCACGGTGGTGGTGAGCTGTTGCGGTGGACCATCTAACCAACACAAACACAACATAAAACCATTGTAAACAAACCATAATTAAAGAAATTAAATTAACAAACCAAATTTTATCAAAAAAAATACCTTTAAATGTTACAAAATAACAAAAATTATACAAATTGTGCACAGTGGTGCGTGTGTAATTGATGGTTACGAGTGATAGTAGTGTTTTGAAGAAAATTGCGTTTTTTTTTTATTTTTCCCGATTTTTTTCTTTTTTTACGAGGGTAGTAGCAGTTTTTTTGTTGGGTTTTTTGTATAAGTGATGAAGATAGAGAAGAATCAGATCTGGTCAATTATTGTGTTATTTTTGGGACGACCAAATAGGGACGACAATGTCGTACCCTTTTGTTTTTTTTTTGCCCGAATTATTTGGCGGCATTATTTAACTTTTCGTGAAAATTTTGGTAAAAAAAGGCGACAATGTCGTCCTTTTTGTCTTTTTTTCCTTTAATATAATATAATGTGTTTAAATTATTTAATTAATACTAAATAAATTATGTTTAATATAGTGTGTTTAAATAATTTAATTAATACTAAATAAATTAAATTTGTTATAAAATTTTGAATAATTTAAAATTAATTAATTATTTATATAAAGTTTAAATTAGTTATAAAATTTCTTAAAATTTTTGCTACTTTTGAGGTTGTTTGGATTCTTAAAATTAATGATAAATTTTTAGATAAATTAAAAGCGGATGAAATGTTAAGCGAGCGAGTCAAGATAATGTCGTTATACATGACATGTTAAACGGATGAATCGAGATAGTATCATGATACATGATATGTAACACTAACGAGTCTAGGTAATCGTTATACTAACAAGTCAAGGTGATATTGGGTAGTCTATAACTCTTTATCTCATCAAAACATTTCCTCCAAAAATAATGGCGCCAAAATTTCCTCAAAATAATGGCGCCAAAATTTCCCACCAAAATCTACGGATCGCTCTATATATCACATAAAGAAAACTTGAGATCTTATCCCACCAAAAGCCACCAGATCTTATCCTCAAACCACTCAACCTCTCAACCTCTTATCTTCGCACAAATTTCAAAACACGAGATGGAGCCATTTAATCCTTTTATGTGTTCTTGTGGAGCGGAAATATAAAATTAAGAACATCGCATAGAGAATATTCATCGGACAACAATATTATTCATGTCCTCTGTCAAAGGTGAACAATCATACATTTCTTATTTATGTAAATATACAAATAATTGGGTTGTAATCTCTTAAAATTTTCTTATTATGTAATGACCCGAAAAAGATAATGGGTGCGGATATTTTATGTGGAAGGATGCATTTGACAGTACTTAAGAACAATCTACGCACCAACAGAGTGCTCGAGCTGCCATGAAAAGATCTTAGGATAAGCTTGCTGGAAACACAAAAACATGTGCTAGAGACAAGAGTAAGGTTGCTGGAGGCCAAACTTGAAATGGCAAGGATTCCTGACGACCACGCATGTCAGTCGGATGCATTACTTCGTGAGCTGTTAGGTGACATGGATAATCTTCGTATGTAGTAGTAGTTGTTGTTCTTGTAGTTCTAGTTGCTGTTGTACGTAGTTGTTGTTGTTGTTCTTTTAGTTGTTGTTGTTGATGTAGTTGTTGTTCTGGTAGTTGTTGTTGTTGTTGATGTTGTTGTTGTTGTAGTTGTTGTTCTGGTAGTTGTTGTTGTTGATGTTGTTGTCGTTGTTCTTGTAATATGTATCCGTCAAGTATTTTTATAAATCAAAGCACATGCTGGATTTGTAAAGCTGGTCATGTTCTAAGTTAACATATCACTTATTACTATGTACCTTTCAATTTGACCATGTTCTAAGTTAACAAGATTATGGTTTCCAAACAACCCTTTTCCAATACTAAATTACACATGAATAAAGAAACAACTTGACAACATAACGAAACAGATCAAACGAAACAACTCGGCAAGCAACTCAAACGATATTATACACAACACGACATAAACCATATGCTACACACGACATACGAAACAACTCAAACGAAACAACTTGACAACAAAATGAAACAGATCAAACAAAACAACTCGGCCATTCAATTATTTTCCTGCTACTTCCGCTCTGCTAGAACTCGCACCATCTTTTCCCTTCCTTTGCTTGACGAACTGTTCAAACAATGCTTCAAGATTTGTTACCCTATTTCCGCATCATCAAATGTGTAATCGAACGGGCTTTTTTCGACTTCATCTTTTCCTTCCTTTGCTTGACGACTTAACTGCTCCCACATTGCTTGACTTCCAGTGGGTTTGCTCCTCCATTCCATAATGCGTAATCGCCTTCACCGTCCAAATACACTCTGTAGAATCGCTCTTTCCTTAACCATTCCGAATCGGTCTCTCATCAACGGATCTATGTTCTTATAAGAACCATATTCATCATAAATTTCGACCCATACGTATCAAGAACTCGAGTAAAGAGATATATGGACGATAAAACCGGTGACCACTCTTTTTCGTGTGTAATCGGCCATTTTATTATTACGTGTGTTTTGTGGTTATTTATGTTTTGACGGGATATATAAGGAAAACTTTATGGAAAAATAATGGCGGGAAAAATATTGGCGGTAAAAATAATGGCGGAAACAATTGGCGGTAAATATTTTTTAATTCTATAAATGTATTTAATTTTAAATTAAAGTATTTAATCATGAATATAAACTATTTAATTTTAATTCTATATTAAATAAAATTATTTAAATTAAATAATTTAACTAAAAACTTGTGTTAAAAAATATATTTACATTTTGGGACGACAATGTCGTCCCAAAGTTTTATAAAAAAGGGGTATTTAATTTTCGTGAAAAGTTATTTAAATACAAAAATTAAATAATTACAAAATGGGACGACATTGTCGTCCCAAAATCATGGGTCAAAAGTTATTATCGACCTTTGTATTTGTTGAAAACCGTGTGGGTCCTATTGCAATTTGGGACGACAAAGTCGACCCAAAAATATCCCCGTCCCCAAACCGTGATTTTGGTGTAGTGATCCTAGTCACTGAAAATAAATAAATGATAGCGAGATTTTATATATCTTCAAGTTTTGTAATCATTTTGACGCATGAAGTATGTGATAATAACGGTTTACATATTTTTGTGGGTTATTAACGTAATTGAGATTCACATTATTCGATCCGCTACCCGCACCAAGCTTTTAATTTATTTATAAAAAGTTAAAAACAACGGCTTATCAACTAGCTTAAAGCACAAAAAACGCAGGTGTTGTGATTTGGCACTCGGCCACTAGCAACTTAGGGCACGGTTGGTAGAGAGAAATATAGAGAAATGAAATGGAGCAGAGAAAAGAAATGTAGAGAAATGAATTTGGTTGAGAATTATTAGATAACTCTTCTGTTTGGTTAGCTCGAGAAATTTGACCCGAGAATGAAAAAAAAAAAGTTCTTTACATTTTATCGGAGCGTGAATCTGAATATCAAGAACCCTATTGAAACCAATCTCACCACTAATTCTTTATGAATATCATAAGCTTTGAGATCCATTCTCAAACCATCAAGGACACATAATAAACACAACATATTAAAGTTAGTCAATCAATACATTAAAACCCCTTAAAACTGAGATCTATGGTTGAATGAAAGAAAAAGAATTGAGGTTTAAGCAGCAGCAGCGGTAATGAAATAATTGTTGAGAATTTCCCCAAAAAAAGCTGATGTGAAATTAAAAAAAAAAATGATGTAGATCGATATAGGTGATGAATTGCGGTTCTTGAATATCCCAAGATGACAGCAACCAACCGGAGATCAGAACGGAAAAAATGTCTCAAACAAGTGGTGTATGAAGTTCAAAAAAAAAAAAAAAAAAAAGTGGTGTATGGGGGCTAGGGTTTCATATAATTTCAGAAAGTTGGGTGTAATGTGAAAGGCACGTGCCTTATTTTTCTTATACCCCCAATTTTCAAGTTTTAATTAATTTTTAAATAAGATAAAACACGGAGAATTTGAGACGGGATCCATTTCTTTGCCAAAGTGAGTGGAAATCAAAATACAAAGAGGTCAATATCTCGAGAATTTTGATTTCTCCATTATTTTATTTCTTTGGCTACCAAACACGAGAAATGTGGCTATTTCCTTTTCTCTACCTTCATTTCTCTTAACCAAACACACCCTTATTGTTTGTTTTTACACTTAAGGGCAAAATGATAAAGGTAAAACCTTTTCTACATGTATCTTTTAAAAAAATACACGTTTGTACAGAATTTGAATATAATATTAGGGGTGTATGGTTTTTTGCCATAAATCATAATAGGTATGGGTATAGCTATAGGGTATAATCCATAGTTGTTGTTTGGATTGATTTTTAGGGTATGAGTTTTATTATTTAAATTGTTTTAAAAATTAAAAGGGACAACAATAAATAGTTTCGCACTCAAAATAATGTGGGCCTGTGAGAATGATTTGGCTAAAGGTACCAACTTAGCCTTCAATGAGAAAACCCTCATATTACACATACAAGTGAACCAAACATAAACAATCATTTTCATTTTCATTCTTTTCATTCCATAACCCCAATCCAAAATGCACCTAAAAGTTGTTGGCTATAAACTTTCTTATTTTTCATCTATAAGGCTAAACTAAAGAATCTGATTGGTCAATAGATTGTTCAATATTTTTCAACTGCTACATCAAATGGTTTCCTATTATCAATTCTTTTATACCACCAAAAGCATTTTGGCTCAGTGGTATGTGAGTGACCTATCAACTTAGAGGTTGTGGGTTCAAATTTCATTAAAGAAATTTGGGATATAATTTGTAAGATAAATTATGTACAATAGGTTGTAATAAATTTGCCGCTCTAAAAAAAATCTTTATACCAATATATCAGCTCTACTTTAATCACACTCGCAAGGACAATTAACATCTATATCTATAATACATAGTATATATAATGTAGGAAGAACAATCTCATATTAATTATTAAGGCATTCTAAAACTTGAAATTTAAGCAATATAAATATAAATGTATGTTGTACAATTACTTTATGCATTAACATATATATTAAAGAACCTTGAATTAATTTAAAATATTAAAATACCCCTCAATGCAAAAATACAATTAATAACCAGATGGTACAAATCCAACAAGTTATTTGAATAAATTTTTAAATACTCAAACACATTAAAACATTCATGAATAAAAATTAATACGATCTTTCAAAAAAAATAATTAAATAGCATGTCTATACTATCTACTTTTAACATAATATAGTTTGCCATATTTTAAAGTTATTAAACCTAAAATTTTGTCTTCTATAAAGTTATTGTCACGAATAACGTATTATAAAAAAACATTGCTTGTCAAAAATTTACTTACAGGATATCTGCTGCCGTAACATACAGGTACCATGCTAGTTTTCTTCAAACGTAGAAGCGAATTCAAGATATTGTTGTCTTACTTTTGACAAAATTGTAGTGAAGGTGTATGATGTGCGAGTATTTTCACTTCAAATTTCCTTTTAATAATAATTATGCATAAATACTGCACCTTAAAGATGTCAATGATATATATATATATATATATATATATATATATATATATATATATATATATTTTGTCCTTGTTGCTAAAAGGATATTTACCATGGTAAATTTTTGTAAACATATAACTGGAAGTTTTGAATGAGCTATAGTGGATTTCTTGGTAAAAAATAACCAAATTGGCCTACATATAATAATACCATACGAATGGGCTTGTAGGCAGACCAATAGAAACCGAAAAGAAACTGATAAAAATAACCACAAAGTAAAACTATGAGGAGCCCAGAAGCCCAAGTAGCACCTTGATATGTCAAAAACGTCTTATATATGCAATCTTCATATACAAAATGTAATGTAACAACAACACGAAAAACCAATCCCGCCAGATCAAGGCATAGAGAATACAAAATACAATGTAGCACAAACTATATAATTAAGAAACTCTAAAGTCATTATGAACAATAAGATAGTAAAATTTATAAAAGTGTCTCACAGTGAAAATAACCAACTTGACGTTTGGGGCCATTCAAACCCTAAATTTTGCAATTAATTGATTATAGAAGGATATATTGTTCATCTGAAACTATTAACGAAAAGAGAAACTCAAATACGAATCAATTTGATATTACAATTTAGTTAAAGATGATAAATGGAAATAAAATAACTCACTATAACATTAGAAACACACGTCAGAGGTTAACTTTCTTATCGATCGGTAGTTGTCAAGAATATCACATTATGAGAAAAAACCATATTTAAAAAATTAATAAGCGCAACAAAACTTGGAGTTCTAGTTAGGATCTTAGAAAAGAGGACTGTTGGCCGAAGTTGCCTATATTTTTACATAGGATGGATGAGAATGGATCTACTAAGAAGAAAAATAAAAATAAAAAGATTGAGAAATGTTTTCAGCCACTTATTTCAAATGTAGAAGAAGAATTTCATGAGAGATGCATATTTTTTAGGTGCATCTGAAATATACGACTATGGTTATTTCTCATCCTTCTCATTTTACTTTTATTTCTTATTTGATCATTACTCTAGGATGGAAATTATTAAATAGTAACCCATTTTTTTTATCACTATGGCCATCCACAACGCATAGACGTGGCATCGTTCAAATGAAAATTTAGACGCCAGCTCATCATTTAATAACATTGTAGGGTTCGTACGTTGAAAAGACGTTCTTCTCTGTTTGAATCACATTTAATGACATTATTGTTGTATGACAATTTTAAATTATGGTAGTTTCTATTTATGCAACTAAGTTATGTCTTTTTAATTTCTATGTAATATGTCTCTTATTTTTATATTAATGTAATCTTAAAAATTGACTAAATTTATAATGTTGTGGAAATGCGTTAAATTGTGTAAAGTTCAATGCATTGTGAGAGTTTATATAAATAATAATGTGTTGATATGGCGTTGACGTGGCAGTGTACTGAATTTTGTATTGCACCTTGCATTGGAGATGCTCTAAGGCCATCCACAATGCATTGAAGTGGCAAAGTGCAATACGATCATTAGATGCCACCTCATAGTGTAATAGCATTGTGGGATTGCATAGTATAATGAGAGTTTGTTTCTGTACACACCATTTAAATACCCTAATAGTAGGCCTTTTTCTCCACTCAATTATTCATTAATATAAAAGATGTATGTTACTTCTACTTTAAGTTTGGAACCAACCATAAAAATTTATGCAAACTTGAATTAATATATATCATGTAAAAAAAAAAAAAAAAAAAAAAAAAACACCTTGATTTTCTCAAACCTTAAATCATTTCACTTTTTGCACCCACCTTTTTCTCAAATGTAGATACAACCTTTAAAGTTTGTCCCTTCCATTCAACCAGAAGCGAATCAAACATGATCTTATTTTCATATTCGAGGATCAAATACAAACACCCCTTTTTCTTCTCTTAACCGGTTTTTAGATCTTATTGTTTTGTTATAGATCTATGATGAGTTTGATTTACGAATATATATTATCTTGTGACTAAATTATAAAACCAATAATCTTAGTTTTAGCAATGATATCAATTTTTGTCGTTTTTTAGGATAGTTTTTGTTTTGAGGAGATGGGTTTAGGATAGTTTTTGTTTGATGTTGTTTGTTTTGGTTAATAGTATATTGCACTTCATCTTCTCGAACTTTTTTTTCTTGAACCGATGAAGACACATATCTTGTGTCAACCATGTGGTTATTCGTAGTATTGGTTTGGTCAAATGAGATAAAATGAGACATTGTTTTATTTTTATTTTTCATTTTGTGGTTCGGACATGGTGATGGGTTTAGGATAGATTGTGGTCTCGGGTAGGCTGTTTAGATCACACAACGGCCACGGTGATTGGTTCGGACATGGTGATCGGTTGTTTTCGTTAGTGTTCTTGTTCGAACCAGATAGGTGAGGGCGGTTGATTTGGAGTTGGATTGAATATTCTGTGTATTTGTTTCTCGATTTATTTTTTAGTGTTGGCTTGGCTTGTAGCTTGATTAGATTGTACATTGTGATTAAATGGTTATATATTTTGGTGAAGAGGTGAATTAAATAGTGTATTAATTATATGTGTTGAATATTGGTTTTTTAGTTGTATTTGTGCTTCAAATAGTTGTAAATTATGATTTGTTACTTGTATTTGCTTAAAATCTATATTAGGAAATCTTAAAAAATTAATAGGAAGGAAGTGCTTAAATAGATTATAAATAGTATAGATAATTAATATTTAACGCTTCATGTTTTATTCATGTTGTAAATTTTAGGGTCAATTACTAACTGATTTTTTTAGAAAGGCAACAAATTATATAAAAACTTGAAACAAAAACAAAGTTACAAAACAAGGCATCCCACCTCGAGTAAACAAGATACTTAAACGAGCGTGGGACCCGAAAGAAATAAACATGTGATACATAATAACTGGAATCCTAACTTAGACTATACATAAACTCGAAATTATATAGACTAAAAACCAAAAGACAAATGAGATGCAGATGGTTGACCACGAAAAGCATTACGAGAAAGAATCCAAATTAGCACAACCATGGAAGCAACCTGGGACCACGAATGCACTCACACTTATAATATAATAGGACACTAACCAAAATGATCCATGTCCATCCAAATTTAGAGTCTTGATAATTAGACCCGAGATAAAAACATGTGCCCCACATTATCCTTAGAGGCTGACAAGCATACGAACAATATTTCCATGTGAGCACCGTCAAACGTGAGCACAGAAGAAGACAAAAGAGCATCACCACATGGACGGACACACCCACAACCAGATGAAAAAGGCTTCTGACCCCACTGTACCCAAGATAATCAAACAGAACCTTAAAACTAAAAGATAATCAGAATCTCAAATTACCCACTTATGACCATGAACCAACTGAACATTTAGAGTTGTTGAATCTCAAATAAGAATTTATTCCAAAATTACCCGAACTGAAGTAGTAGACTTATGCGAACCTGATGTTATTGTTTATGTATGTTCCGAGGGTCTCGAAGCCATTGTTGCCAATCTATCCCATTATATTTCTTTGACCTTCTCACGGTCCATTTCGAAGCTTTTGAGTTGGATGTCTTGTACAATCTTATTAACACTTGAAACTTAATTACCAGACACACAAGCGTTTCTCTCTTTCCAAATAAAGTAACCCGGAGTCCAAATTACCGCTTGCCAAATATGCGATAGAGGGATAGGGACATTATCGTTTCCACTATGAGAAAAAATTTCTTCAATAGTAAAAGCGCTAACAATCCCCACCTTCCACCAATTAAAGATTTTGGTCCACACGCTTATTGCTAAGTTACAAGTGACTAAACAATGAGCACATGTTTCCACACAATCATTACATGACGCACAAAGAACGGAATCCAAATCAATGCCTCTTCGATCAAGTTCCACACGAACCGGGAGTCTACCTTTGCTTGCTCTCCAAACGAAAATGATGACCTCCTTGGGTACCAACTTGTTCCAAAGAGTATCTTGACCACCACTTTCCCCATGAAGAATCTTCTCCTCGGTCAATTTCTTTAACGTTTTGACTTTGAATCCACCTTCTTCATCAAGCGACCACCTCCATCTATCCCTACAAGTATTAGAAACAACAACATTTCGCAATACCTCAATTAAGCCGTCGAATTCCTTACACACCCTACCACTAATGTTTCTACTCCATTCCCACACCCAACGCCACCCAATATTTTCCCACGTTCCCTTGCTCATCACGCTACCTGCTTTTCTTCTATCTAAATGAAATAATCTAGGGAATCTATCACATAATCTCCTATTATCTACCCATCTATCCACCCAAAAGTTAATATCCCTCCCGTCACCAAGCACCCCCAAGCACGAAGAAGTGAAGTCAATCCCCAATCCATCGATCTCCCCACCAACCTTCACAATATCGCTTCATACCCCCTCCCCTCAATCGTTCCCCCCACCCCTCCTAAAGTACCCCCAAGCCCCCACATGACCCATGAATGTTCTTAATAACTTTTACCCATAACCCCCCACTCTCCGTCCTGAATCTCCACAACCATTTACCCAACAATGCCAAGTTTTTAGCCCTTAGAGATCCCACATTTAACCCCCCATCCCCAAAAGAAGAAAGAATCGAATTCCATTTGACCCAAGAAAGTTTTTTACCCTCCCCGATCCCACCCCAAAAGAATTTTTTTCTAATGCTCTCAAGATTTTTTATAACACTCGTAGGCACACGAAACATCGAGAAGTAATACACAGGCAAGCTACCGAGAACCGATTTTACCAACGTTAGACGACCCCCGAACGACATTGTTTTCGTGCTCCAATCCGCCAACCGATTTTTGAATTTTCAACCACGGGACTCCACGCATTCACCCTATTCATGTTTTCACCTATAGGAAGCCCCAAGTAAGTGAATGGGACTTCACCAATCACACAACCCATCCAATTAGCCATATCCCTCATTTCCTCGTCACTAACCCCCAAACCGTATAATTTACTTTTATGATAATTCACCCGAAGCCCCGAAGCTTCTTCAAAACATCTAAGAATGCACATACGAGATCTAGCATTCTCCACATTTCATTCCCCAAAAAAGATGGTGTCATCCGCATATTGGAGATGCGAAATCGTGACGTGATCCGACCCAACCCTAACACCTCTAAAAATATCCTTTTCCACCGCTTCCTTCATGATGGCATTTAAACCTTCTGCCGCCAAGATAAAAAGAAAAGGAGCAAGAGGATCTCCCTGTCTAACACCTCTATCGACCCCGAATTCCTCAGACGGAGAACCGTTGACGAGGATGGACATTGACGATGATTTGAGGCAACACTCCACCCATTTACACCATTTATCCCCGAATCCCATTCTATTCATGATATTCAACAAGAAACTCCAATTAATACTATCGTATGCCTTCTCGAAATCCACTTTGAAAATAAGGCTTTTCTCCTTTGATTGCTTCAAATATGTCGTTGTCTCATTTGTAATGATGACCCCGTTGAGAATGTATCTTCTTTTTATAAACGCATTTAACCTTTTGGCAACATTTTTACTCTTAACTTTCATTGACTATTTAAAAGACCGCTTTAATTTTGGATAACCATTAGACAAAATCTTTTAACTAAAATCGACAACTTTTTTAATCTATAATATTAAATGAACTATGTTATGATTACCCATTCTGACACATGATACGTCGCATTTTGCGGTTTTTAGTTATTAAGTTTTCTTGTGTTTAAATCAAGGATTAATTTCATATATCACCCTACTTTCATGTTTAATTTCATATATACCCAAAGTGCAAGTATTGAATGCATAATGTACAATGTTTTTAATGCATGTTTGGGTATATATGAAATTTCTATTTAAAAGGAGGGGATATATGAAATTGCCCCTTAAATCAAGGGGACCGTAAGTTTGTTTTGACCATTATAACTTCTTGTTCAATTCTTTTAAAAGGGTAACATGTATAGTTGACATTCTACATAGATAACTAAAAACAAAAAATTAAATTATTTACAAATTTTAAGAATAGTAATAATCCCCTTAAACCAAAAACTAAGAAAGAATTCATAACTTAAGAACCAAAATCCGACGTATCATGGGTCGTGTCGGATAGTCAGTAATAAGAAATGTAATACTCCGTATTGGATATGACCTTGACACAAGCTATACAACTTTCAGTGACAATAAATAGAAAATAAATAAAACCAACTTTATGGATATCATTAGGATTAAAAATATGATTAAAAAAAGAGAAGGATTCTCTCAAGTTATTTTTATAACTTGAGTAAAGTTAAGTGGATAAAAGGACGTTCGGTGGAGATCGCCAATTATACATATATAATATACTGATGATGCATCACTAGTTCCTGTTATTTTGTGTATTAAATGAATATCCTTTTGTAACCTGCTTGTTTTTGTAATAGATACACTCTCCGCCCAACCACCTTTCTCATCTAAGAATCCCTCTTGAAGATATCTTATCCGCCACCAACTACTTTGTCTGAAGAAAATGTCATTGGAGAAAATGGATTTGGAAAGAGATACAAGGGACAACTCTTGT
Source organism: Chrysanthemum lavandulifolium (assembly GCA_022545495.1). Lineage (NCBI taxonomy): Eukaryota > Viridiplantae > Streptophyta > Magnoliopsida > Asterales > Asteraceae > Chrysanthemum > Chrysanthemum lavandulifolium. The sequence goes on from CM040240.1 coordinate 270,074,326, forward strand.
GGTCCGGTGAGTTGATAGATATAGCTGCTCAGAGGTTAACTAATAAAGAATGGGATGATGAAAAAGAACAACAGTTTTGGACGGAGATTGCGATGCTATCTGGACTCGAGCATAAGAATCTTGTTTCTATTGTTGGGTTTTGTAATGAAGTTGGTGTAGAGACCATCATTTACAAGTACGACTCCAAGAGAAGACTCGACAACTATCTAAGTGACCCGGTGTTGTTGACATGGGTGAAAAGATTGAAGATATCCGTCGGTATTGCGCATGCATTGAGATACATTCATTACGATGAGCCACGCAATTTTAGTGTTATACACCGGAACATCAGCAGTGAATCAGTTTGTCTGAATAATGACTGGGAACCCAAGTTATCTGAATTTCAGCACTCCATGAAGATTAAAGCATCTGAAAGGAACCATTCTCTCAATACTGATTTAGTTTGGTCTCCAAAGGGGTATACAGACCCAACATGTTTGGAGACCAACATTGTGAACCACAAATCAGATATCTATTCCTTTGGGATAGTATTGTTTGAATTGTTGTGTGGTAGGAATTCAGTAAGTGACGATCAAGATAACAAGTATTTGGCTCCAGTGGCAATTTTTCATTATAGAGAGAAAATACTTGATGGTATAATTGATCCGGATCTATGGAAACGGATGAATCCGGAATCACTGAACATTTACGCGGAAATAGCGTATGAGTGCTTGAATGAAGAAAAATCGCAACGCCCAAATATAGATCAGATTGTCACAAGACTGGAAAAAGCGTTGGAATTTCAATTGGAATGTGAAAATGCTGTAAGATATGGTTTTTTCTCTTTATCTTTCTGTCACAATAACTAGTCTATAATAATACGAGCAACGCTTATTTACTTATTGTTGTATTTGTTGCCATTGATCTTAAAGGAACACTCATCAGTTGTGGACAAAGTTGGAGGGACATCATCCAGTCATGAGAAGGTAATTAACTTTTTGAACGTTTGTTGTGAGTCACTGAAATCTTTAAAGATAAAGAAAGATGCGAGTAAACTATTATATGTCTTGAAGGTGGTGGTTGTGATCGAGTTATGGTTAAATTTAGGTTCAAGTTATACATGCAATATAAATTACTCCAATAGAGAGATAACATTTAAATATAAGAATATCTTTTCCATGTTGACCAGATATCACATTGACAAATTCTTTTGCAAAATTTAACTATTCTTCAGAATGATACACAAGATTCCCTCTTATACTTACTCGGCTTCTTACCATATTTTGTAGCTCTTAGATAAATGTTAAAAATGAATAATTAACCTTACTAAAGTGTTCCACCCTGAAAATCTGCACACTTTATAGTTTTCTTCTTTGGTACATATAGGGATCAGCGAGTCACTTCACATCCACAGGCTTTGAATCCAGTTCCAACAAAAAGACAATGTCTTCCCTAAAATACCTTTCTCACTTCAGCTTTCAAGATATCAAATCCGCAACCAAAAACTTTGCTCCCGAGAATATGATCAGAGAAAAAACAGTTGCATGGGTTTACCAAGGCCGTATGTTGCATTCCGGACAGGTCATCGATATTGTTGCATGGGGGATCTATCCTAAATATGTAAAAGATGAGAGCAAAAAGTTTAGGATGCTTTATAGTCTCAACCATACGAATCTAGTGTCTGTTATTGGTTTTTGTGATGATGAGGTTAGGACGATTATCGTATACAAGAAGGAGGCCAACGGAAGTCTCAACAAATATCTAAGTGACGAGACCCTCACATGGATGCAAAGGTTGAAGATATGTTTGGGCGTTGCAAATGCATTGAGTTACATCCATTATGATGCTAGACGTGATTTTAGTGTCATACATTGCAACGTCAGGAGTTCAAAAATTTTACTTGATGACGAATGGGAACCCAAGTTATCTGGTTTTCAACTTGCATTGAAAAATACGGTAGCTCGGAGGCACCGTCTTCTTCTTACTCGTGATATTGTTAAGAATGCATACCTGGACCCAAAATATAAAAAGACTGGCGGTGTGACCCACAAGTCAGATGTGTATTCATTCGGTGTTGTATTATTTGAAGTCTTATGCGGAAGGAGTGCAGGAGATGAAGAAGAAGATGAAGACAAAGACGAAGACGAAGACAAAGATAATGAGAAAGACGAAAATGAAGATGAAGATGAGTTGAGAAAGGGGTTATTAAGTCAGCTGGCCAAATCTCAGTTGGATGAAATGATCATGCCGCATTTACGAAAACAGATGGACCCAGAATCATTAAAAATCTTCTCAGAGACGGCATACTGGTGCATAAAAGAGGAACGAGCAGATCGCCCATATATAGATCAGGTTGTCAAAAGACTTGAGAAAGCATTGGAACTTCAACGGAAACATGAAAATCGAGTAAGAATATCAACTTTGTCTGTTATCTTTATGTAACAATAATTGGTATATTTTTCAACTCATTTCCTATTCTCTTGCAAATATCATTTTAGGAACTTCCAAGAAATGCATTTGACGCCACATCATCAGATCATTTGAAGGTAATTATTTTTCTTTAACTTTTAATTTGAGGTTGATTATCTTAATTAATACAGTAAATAAGAGTTACTCAACATTAATGAGTGTTATTGTTTGATTTATTGTATAACCACTATATCCTCACTATACTATTTTTTAATTCTACAAATAGGTCAATTGCATATTTTAAACCAACCAACTCTTATTGTCTGGTAATAGTATAGCCACTATATACTTACCAAAGAAATTGTATCATATCTTAATTTTTTATTTTTATTTTATTTATTTATTTTTTATAATAAAACTAAGATTCTTATAGATAACCTTGATTGTATAGAACTAACATTTTTATAATAAATATGGTGAATATGGTTGTATAATAAATGTGACCATTTAGCTTGATTGTATAAATAGAGCATGCACTATGATGGAGCTTTTAAAAAGTTTATAAATTAGTTTTTTTTTTAACTTAGTAATCCATGACACATACGTAAAATAAAAATTTATAAATTAGTCATGTCATTAAATTATAAACATTGGATTTTATTTATTTATTTATTTATTTTTTTTTAATTCTGAAAGCAGAAAAGAATTGTATAAACCAATATCATCATGAGATACAAACCTCAAAGAGAAAGAGAGGAATAAAAAGTAAAAGACAAGAACTAAAAGTTTGTCATCCAAAAATGAGAAGAACAAAAGTAAATAAACTCTTAAGCTAACACCCTAACAAGAACAAAACCTGGCAACCTAAATTAGGATAAACATCCAGTTGGGTTTGTCCCCAACGACCATCCCCTGTAAACAAATGGATAATGGTTTAACATAATTATAAAATTTTCCTTCCCACTAGACGCAATAAAAACCTTAAAAATGATACCTAGACGGGCAGATACAAACTCGATTCCATTCATACATTTATTGAACCTACATCGCTTCTATATATACAACCATGAATCATAACAAATATTATTTCTTAATTTAGGCCAGTGAACTTTTAAATACGGATAATGTAGAATTAAAACAAAAAAATAACAAACTAGCACCATTGTTATGCCTATTTTGCTTTGGATAGCTAAATATATGTTTATGTTCACTTTCAACTTGATAGATCAAATTGAGGTTTTTGTAAGGAGGAAAAAAGAGAGCCTTCTCAAGTGAGACTTTTATTTTAGAGTGGTGATAGAACCACAAAATAAGGTGTCAATCTCTAATGGTGTATTTTTCTATACTTTCTTTTTATTCTCTTTGATTTAGACAATTAAGAAGTGACACTTCATTTTGTGAGATTTTTTGTGGTTCTATCACCCCTCTTTATTTTATTTTAATTCAAATTCCACACACAACAACACTAACTTGATCTATCAAGTTGAAAGTGAACTTGAAAGAATCTTGATCCATCATTTATAAGGCTATGATGAAGAAAAAAGCTATAAAATGATTGAAAAGATAGTTAAAACCTTATGTAAAGTATCGGGTTTCAAACTTCAACCACGTATAATAAAACATCTTAAACCATATATTAAGTAATTTATTTTATGCTAATTAACGCAAGTTTTAATTATTCTACGGAGTAATTATTTAGCCTTATTTTTATTAGGTTAATAAGATTTTAAATTCACATAACACCGTGCCTTTCTTTCATTCTTTTCCTACTTTGTTTTAAAATATAACAACATTACAAGTTTATAACTTCTACATATTGATATTGAAACTAGAGTAAATTACACCATTCGTCCTTGTGGTTCGCGTTGACTGCAGCCTATCGTCTTTTGACCGGAAAATTGCACCGTGTGTTCTTAAATGGCAAACGTTATCCGCAGTTGTCCTTCTCTCTAACGGCCATAACTAACGCCTCGTTAAGTCACCTAACTTGAGGGTATTTTGGTCTTTTCGCCTTTATTTTCAACTTCATCTTCTTTCATTATCTATCCTTTCACTCCAACAATAACCACCCACCACCATCTCCTTTATTCATCTTCATCACCACCCATCACCATCACTTTATTTTTAAAACACATAAAAAATCAAATTAAATCAAATCAAAACACCCAATTCAAAACATCCATCACCGCTATCTCTTTTAACAACATCAACAACAACATTCAAACCCATAATTTATCATCCTTTTTAACTCATTATCATCATCATGAAAAAGAACAACAAAATCTAACTTAATAAGTGCGTATATATGAAGGAATTAGAATGTGTGTGATTGCTTGTGTAAAAAGATAGACAATAAAAGGAGATAGAAGTTAAAAATAAAGACGAAAAGACCAAAATACCTTTAAGTTAGGTGACTTAACGAGGCGTTAGTTACGACTGTTAGAGGGAAGGACGAACGGCGGATAACGCTTGCCACTGAAGGATGGATGGTGCATTTTTTCGGTCAAAGGACGATAGGGTGCAGTCAACGCAAACCACATGGACGAACGATGTAATTTACTCTTGAAACTATATGTGTGCCGCCACAATGCGCGGCTATGAAAACATGCGTTCATTTCATTTAATAAATTCACTATCTGAAAACACAGGATATGTATGTTAGAGGTGACAATTTGTGCACAAAATGAAAAAGATGGGTTAATTTAGGCAATTTTGTATTGTGCACATTTAGCCCCTCATTTTTTTGAAATGGTATGTATTGCCTATCTAAAAGTTAAACAGGCATTAACGGGCACTTATTTTTTACAATTGGAGAACATTATAATTGTTTTTAAAGAAAACTTATAGATATAATATATTTAGTTTTTAAAAAGTAAATGAGATGTTATGTTTGAGTAAATTTATTTCGTCCTTTTGGGTGTTCTCTAAAGCGATTCATATAACAAGTGACCGTTTGACCCGTGCCCGTTTAGCCCTTGCCCTTTTAAGCCCGTACCCATTTGGGCTCGTGCCTATTTAGCCCGTCGCCCATGCCCGCCTAGCCTGCCCATTTTGCCACCTCTTTATCTCTCAATCTTCATTTTCACTCTTGTCACGTGTATTGATATTTTTGCTAGATGTATCTTTAGTCTTGTCACATTGCTTTTAGGTGTAATTCTCACATTTGTCAATCATTTTTTTTTTAATTTGTTGTTGCATAACTCCCTAATGTTGCAGGGGAAGAACTTGGAACACTTGAAGATTCCATTAAATGATATAATCGATGCTACCAACAATTTTGACAACGCAATTTGCATCGGGTCAGGCGGATTCGGTGATGTGTACAAAGCAGATCTTGAACATTTTGATAGCAGTAATTCCTCGTCGATAGAAGGTGTAAATAAGTGCGATTTACCCAAAAAACGAAGCACGGTAGCCGTAAAGCGCATTCACAATCAAAAAGGAGGACAAGGGTTCATTTTAGAAATTGAAACTCTAACTACTTGTAAGCATGATAACATAATCTCTCTACTTGGCTTTTGTTCAGAAGGTAACGGTGAAATGATCCTGGTTTATGAGCATGCTTCTAAAGGAAGTCTTGAAGACTATTTGGGAAGTAGCGATAAAATGGCTAATCTTACTTGGGTACAACGCATAAAGATATGTCTTGATATTGCAGATGGCTTGAATTACATTCACAACAACACAGATCATGGCAAACAAAAGATGATACACCGTGACATCAAGAGCGCGAATATTCTATTGGATGATAATTGGACTGCAAAAATTGCGGATTTTGGGCTCTCCAAACTCCACCCAGTAGATCAAGAGGCCAGCACTCTCAATATCAATACAGTTGCAGGTACGAATATGTATATGGATCCGGAGTATCAGAATAATGGAAGATTAAATAAAAAGTCAGACATTTACTCTTTTGGGATAGTATTGTTTGAGATCTTGACCGGAAGGTTGGCCTATGATCATGTATACACCGCAGTGAATGAAAAAGGAATCGCACCCATTGCAAGAGTTCATTATAAAAACAGGACAATAATGGAGATTGTTGATCACAAGATAAAGGAAGAAACTGATGAACATATCTTTTCTTTAAGCAAAGGACCCAATAAAGAGTCTTTGGACATATTTTCGGAAATTGCATTTCAATGTCTATCAGAAACTCAAGCAAAACGCCCGTCAATAGATGTTGTCATCAACAAACTCAAAAAAGCGTTAAACTCTCAGGTAAGTCAATAATATAAATTACAACTTTTTCTCTCTGCATATTCTTGATAGTAATATGTGACATTAGTACATTATACTTTCTCTTAAAACATTTTCTCAAACTTTTACTCAACTTACAACCTTACCATTTAAGTTTTTTCTTAGTCCTTAAGTTTTGTGACTGGTCATTATCTTAAAAAACTAATTAACTTAGTGATAATATCATTTTAGAACGTGTTACCCATTCAATGCGTCTGTAAGCCTCCTCACTCTTCTTTCCCTCTCGTCGTGATTATATATATTTGTTTCTTTAATTTCTAAAATGCAACAAAAATCCTTGAATTATAATCATAATATTGACATGAACTTGGAGACCGAGAACCTAAAAATTAAAAAGTATAATCTAAAGGAATTTTTAGATGGCAGGTATCTTCAGTTTATTTTTGACTTATTAATCCAATTTATCACAGGAGAACCACAAGGACAACCTCAAACTGTCACTTGAAGACATAAAGTTGGCCACGAAAGACTTCAGTCAAGACAATATCATTGGACATGGAGATTTTGGGAATGTATACAAGGAGCTATTCACAGTACTCATGGAGATAACATCATTGCTGCAAAGCGGTTGGATCAAGGAGATGGAAGTCTACCAAAGGAGAAGCTAAATTTATGACAGAGCTGGAAATCCTTATGGAGTATAAACATGAAAATGTCATTGGTCTTGTAGGCTACTGTGATGAAGAGGATGAGAAAATTATTGTTTATGAGTATGCATCCAGAGGAAGTCTTGATAAGTACTTGAGCGATGATAGTCTTACGTGGGTGATGCGGCTTAAAATATGCATTGATATTGCAATGGGGTTGAAGTTTCTTCATGGAACTGTTTCAAGTCCAGAACTGGTAATACATAGGGACATTAACAGCAGCAACATTCTACTGTTTGATGATTGGAAAGCAAAAATTACTGATTTTGGGCTTTCCTTAGTATGTCCAACAAATCAGAATGTAGACTATGTCATCGACAATGTTACAGGCACAATCGGCTATCGTGACCCACTACACTCGAAAACAGGCTTCTTAACTAAAGAGTCTGATATATTCTCACTGGGTGCGGTTTTATTTGACATATTGTGTGGGAAACTTTCATCCGAAAAGCTAGATGATGAGTATCTTTATTTACCCTTTTTGGCTAAACACCACTATCATGTAGGAAAACTTGATAAGTTAGTGTTCGAGGGTATTAAAGAACAAATTGTGCCACAGTCATATATTACCTTTACAAGGATTGCCTATCAATGCATACATCACAGGAGAGAAAGACGACCAACAGCTGATGAAGTGGTCATACAACTCAAGAAAGCATTGGAATTTCAGGTAAGTTTCTATATTTGATATTGGATAACTTCTGATTCATATATATCTAAACTAGGGCCACTTATAAACTCTAAGAAAGTAATTGTATGAAACATGAGTTTATTAATTGATTAATGTATATACAGGAGGACAATGAGAAATGGGAGCCCAAATTGCCAAAAGACTATAAAGAAATAATCCATATGTCAAAGTACCCAGAAGTCTATTCTGCCAAAAAGAAAGAGGAACTTTGCAACATTTTTTCTAAGGGAATCCTCCTTCAACAAGACAAAGTGGTAATCAGTTCATCTTGTATCTCGTTTATTTGGTGTTTTCCAGTTTTCTATATATCTTTTCCTGTTTGAGAGATAATTTGAGATCACACATGCTTTTACACATGATAAAAATTGAGTCTGGTTTATATTTTATTTTATGTAACAGATGCTGTCATTCGATGGTTATGGAGACAGAAATAAATTGGTATCAGCGGCAATATTTTCTTACATAAACAGTTGTCCACATGAGTGGAAATCTCTTCAAGAATCAAGGTTATTCTCTTTACCTCTCTTAATTTATCAGTACATAAGTGATAAGCATACATATGCATTGCTGTTAGATGTACATATTTCTTTTTCTTTGAAAAAATGTAGTTACTTTACCGGTTTATGTGTGACAAGCTATTTACGGTAGCATAATAATTTGTTTACAGCCTTCCTATGTATTTTGAACTTGCATTGGGGTTCTTTTTTCTTGCAGTGTTGTGTATTATATAATAGAATTTTTTTCCAACAAAGGTACTTTTTTCGGTTGTCCAAAGGTCTGGAAGTTAAGAATTTGACAAATTCTTAGATTTTGATAAAAATTATCTTATTTTCATGAACTTGATTTCTTAGTCATTCTGATGAGCGAGAGAGTTATAAATGCCCCATATTGATAAACTCGTAGTTATAATTTAATCTGTATAATACTATTAAAGGGTAGATAAACCGAGTGGAACAACATCAAATTCTTTGTTGCTTAGACTCCTACATGAAGATGGTAGATACCTAACAAGGTTTTAGTGTTTAATCGACTAATGATAATCGTCACATATTTGGTATATGAGTATTATGTTTGATATAACCTGCTGTTTGAAGTTTCGTAGCTGGATGATTCCTTTCAACCGGTGGTAGAGCTATTACCCTATTTTGGGTCTTCTGTTCTAATAAATGATTTTGCTAGCTTCTTGCTAGTCTTTTTTTTATAGCTTGAATATTTGTAATATGTGCAGGTTTGGGACAATGGTGGAGATGTTTGATATATCCAAATTGAACATCGAAATAAAGACAAACGCTCAACTTTTATCTCCAAATGTTGTTTATGGAGTCTATTTAGTCTTCAAACTCGGTGATTCAAGACAATTCTCAAGTAAACCGATTTATGTTAACCTAAAGTATAGAAACGGACTCGAAAGTCTACATGCATATTTCGCAACATGGAGAGACAAGGACTGGATGATGATTGAGTTGTACCAATTCCTGAATCAGAATGAGGATATCGTCTTTGATTTTCTACTTGAGAGCTTTTCATCGTACCATTGTGGAGATGGTGCAGTTTATGTTGAAGGCATTGAATTTCGAGCCATTGATGAAGTAAGTTTGCAATTATATCCCGTGGTTCCGTTCTAAACTCTTTTGTTTACGTTATATAAAAAGGCCGGATGCATGCCAAGAAGTTAAACTAAAACCATGTTCTATATTGCATACTTAACATGGTTTGTATGCAGGTGAAACATGAAGAAATTGGAAAATTGAAGGAAGTCCAACAAGTCTTAAAATCAAACTTCAATATGGATCAGGTGCAACAATTGCCAGGTAACTTTGAAGAAATATTCAAGATACGCAGAAACGACGACGAGTTGTTCTGGTTGGGCGAGGTCAGCGAAAAGAAACTTCTTGTGCTTTCGGCAAAGGCAGTTTTATACAAATTCTCTAATGTGGATCTTTTTACTTTAAAACCATTAGCCGAGTCCAGGTTTGCTTCTTATGTTATAGCTATTTTTGTTACAATTTCCTTTAACTAGAATCGGCAATTCCTGACACTACATGAAGCACCACCCGAGACCGATACAGAAATAAACGGGTTATGGTTGGTGTAAACAGGTTTCGAGTTGTGGTCGGGTTGAGTTGGATTAAATAGGTCGGCCCGACAACCCGTTTAAGTTTTTCTTTAAAGAAAATATTAATTTTATGGCGGTTTAAAAGTGTTATATATGCATTTAACCTATTTAACCGGTGTAACTCGCTAAACCGCCAACCGAGTTAGATAAGCGGGTCAAATGGTCGAGTTCAAGGTATGTTTAAACAAGTTGGGGTTGACAAGTTTGATCCAATTACTTTTACATGTCATGTCCGGGTTGGGGAATATCCCGAATCCCACACGAATTGCCAGCCTTACCTTTAACCACTAAACTTTTTTGATTGTACATCCAATTATGTAGATGTCACACAAAAATCAGATTTTCTAACCCAATTTTTTTTTATTTGTAGTTGACAATAAATGAATCATGAATAAATGGTTGACAAAAGTTTCACTTCGTAGATGTAATTTCCTGTCTTTATATATAACTTCGTTCTTAATCTATCCTACATGCAGATTTCAAGAGGTGATTGAGCTTTTACCACAACAAGTATTTCATCTTAATTGCACGATCAAAAGTCAAATGTTGTCCCAAGATACAGAATACGTGTGTTACCTTGTGTTCAAGCTTTCAGAAAAATGTCAGGGGCTGCATTGTCCAGTAAAAGTACGCGACATACTGCACAAAGAAAACAATGAGGCTGAATTTGTTTATTTTATAACCCCAAGCGCACTGAACATAAATGGTATCACTCGAGTTCCAAAACAGAGAGAAGATGGATGGATGGAGATTCAAGTGTGGAAATTTAACTCAGCTCAGGAATTCAAGGATGGCTCTCTTTCTATTGATATGAAGTTCACAACTCTTGAAGGAACAATGTCTGGCCTCATCGTATGTGGTCTTGAGTTCCGACCAGTGTAAGAATACATTCCCATACTGTTTGAAATTCGTGTTTACTTTGAGTATCAGCAAAAGGCTTCTATTGTATTTGTGTTAAAATATAGCATACTTTATCATACTAAAACTGGTTAAGAGTTGCAGTGACTTATTGTGTGATTTTTAAACTTGTAGGCTTGAAGTCATGGTTGATGGACTGCCGTTACTTCTAGATTCATTAAGGACTGAAAGTGTATGATGAGGAGGTATGCGTATATGTGTGTTTGTTTTGTCTTAAGTGGGATTGTTGTAAGTCTTTTGTATCAAAAAATGTTGTATAGTTAGGTACGATGTCTAGTGTGATAATGTTCAATGAACTGTTTTCAAGTCATTAATTTCACAGTGTGACACCTGAATAATTAAAACTAGTAATGTTATATGTACATCTAGGGATTTGTACAAATGAACCTTTTATTTTATCTATGTGACAACTACAATGTGATTTGGCAAAGATATAGTACAAAAGATGACCTTTTATATGACAGGCGAACTTGATTTAGTGAGATATGATTGGCAATCTTAAGCTCTTGTGGCAGACTATTCGATGCTTGCGTGGTAATGGCTACTGTACCCAACTTGGAGACTTGTACGTATAATGTTACTTGATGGATCAGGTTTCCAGTAAGCTTAGACCGTTTGTGTATATCAAATGCATTTCGTCACCGAGAGTTCAATGAATTTGAACACCGAATCATTTATAGGTTGTTGAATGGAACCCAACTCGTCTTCATCTAGAGAAGAAATTTGCAAGTCCGGTAATTAAATTGAGTTGCACTCCAACTGTTTGATAGAATGTCTGCTTGAATCGCCTTCAAGAAAATGGCCTTTTTTTAGTGGAGATTTGGCTTTTATTGAGCGAAATTGGATAAATTAGTAGCACCCTTGAAGCCTTTTTGTTATAAAAGGAATTGAAGTATCAAATGTGCATGATAATGCAGACCTTTGAAGGTTTTTATTGGGAGTGATCAAGAAGATGGTAATTGTTGAATGCTCAAAGAGTTTAAGGTTATGAGAGTTGGGTTGTATACTTGTATAGCAACTATTGGTGTGAGGGCAAATTATGCTTTAAGGGACAGTTTGAGCTTATTGTAGTTCATCTTTAATTTTGTGCTACAAAGTTCCTGTCTCCACTCTTATTACACATCATTTCAGCTTTTAACGGGGAGGACGTTTTAGACTTCATAATGGCCCCTATATGATAACGGTGATTTAAACATCGGGACAACAATAAAATCCAAAATTTCCAAATGAACAAAAGGAAATAGCTAAATATGAGGATAAGTAGCACGTGAATTATTAAATATGAGAGCTAAATAAATTGTTGAATAGGTAAAATTATTATTATTTCACAAAGGACAACAATAAAATCAAAATTTCCAAAGAGAGCTATAATATATGGTGTGCAACTGTTTGATAAAATGTTTGTTTCACTAGTGTTGTACATTAGTCATGTTAATTAGAGAGACATTGAGACTTGTTGCTGCTTAGAATTGTTCTACGTATACTAATGGCCTTATTTTTGTGGAAATGAACTGTGTTATCAGACATTACATGTGACATCACAACGTGAGTATGTGAAAGTGTCTGGTTGTTTGGCTGTGGGTTTTGCTACGGATTATGTGCTTATAAATTGAAACGATTTGCACACCAACTGTTTGATAAAATGACTGCTTGTAAAATAATCGTATTAGTGAGACAAAGGAACCTCCGCTAAATGAAGGGACTGTTGCTTGTATCTAGTGTAAACTTGAACTTGCGTTTACGGAATGCACATTTTTTAATCATTGTGTTTGTTAGTACATGTCTGTAGAAGAATCGCTTCCTGAAAGTTATCGTGATAAAGCATCAGGTTGTGTGAAGATGGATGTTTGGTTCGATTCAGGTTTATTTGCTAGTTACATATTAAACATGAACAGTCCGTGTATTAGTTTTATGCAATTGGATAGGTAAATTAACCCATTACACATACATAAACTGCAGGATCTTTATGGGCTGCTGTTTTAGAAAATAGGGGTGGCCTTAGTTATCCTGACGATTTGTATGTAGAATGTGCCGATCAGCATCAGGGTTGGTTTCAAAGTTCTTTATCGACCAGTGTTGCAACCAAAGGTATTGTGACCATCAATATATTCTTAAATTTAACTGACTTCATTATTGTTATATATTTTCATGATATGTGGCACCAAAAGCTCCATATTCTACATCAAAAGGCGATACGCACATATATGGCAAGTACAAGATATCGCTTTGACTTCATATTTTATGTTTTTAAAATATACTGACAAGCGTTCAATGCATAACATGTTAATAATTAAAGAAAGAACAGCAACTTTTTCATTATATATTGACCACTCGTCACATCAAAAATTCATAGGCTGCCTTTAAATCATGATAACATGAGAATGCATAATTAAGTTAAGATCACCTTCCAACACTAGGGAGCATTTTCCCATTAGGGACAAGAAAACAATCTCTTGCAATCACATAGGACTCGAGCATTCTTTCATTCACCAACAATGTGCCTGTAAAAAAAAGATGACCAGTTTTTTTACCAACTAAATTGCATAAGCAAGTAATCTGTTATTCGTCAAATAAACCTCGCATAAGACAATATGAACAAGATATGATGAGCTTACCCATAGGCTCATATCAATATATCTCGTGCAATTCAACGCCTTCAACTTTGCCCTTGATACATGACGATGCCAAGAATACCTCCAAATGATAAGCATCCAACAATAAAAGCAACCAAGCTTGTACTAGGGACACTAACCGTAATTGTTGTGCCAAGAGAAGATTCCCAACAATAAGCTTTTGAGCATAGTCACCATTTCGATGCTTCCACAAAGATAAACATGTTTCGCATCAGCCTAAACAAGAGAAGAAACAAAGAGGATGAGAAACTGTGTGTTGGTGTTTGGATGTAGGATTTATGAAATGGAAATATAAAGATTCCAGATTGGGTAGAAAAAGAAGATACATAAGTAACTCTATTAAAACATGGTTAATTGGTTTTAAGTAGTCGGTACAAAACTAGTTAATAAAACATATTTTGATCCTCAGATACTTGGAGCCGAATATGATATCCAAACATTTAACATCGATTATCGCAATTTCAAGTCCCAATAATTAGAGGATTCCAAAATGCAAATCTAAACACCCATATGTTATGGTCCCGACTTATGGATTTGGTTATGGGTCTTTTAGGGTGAAATCAAGTGACGGGTTAGAGTATTTCTTTGTTGTTCGCCTTTTTGTTTGATTTACTCATGGATTTTAAGAGCTCATTACATAGAACTCTTCTATCTCATAAACACACACTTTTCTCGAAAGACAACTTGTCTGTCCTTTTCTTATTATTACACATATATAAGATAGACAAGTGCAACCGCTACCGCTTGTAATCGCAAGGCTTGCGATAATGAACTACCTAAATTACATAACCGCTAATACTAGAAAATAACATGAATTTATCAATAAAAACATAGACATATAAGGACTACTAGGTTACTAGTGATATAGACTTATAGTCATATAACATTACTCCCTTCCCGACAATGAGCTTGTTCGCAAGCGAAAGAGGATTCCACAGAACCAACAACTGAGAAACACCATTACACATGCGATACAGACGGTTCTGGATCATCATCAGAAGATTCGGAAATACCAATGTAAAATAATTGGTTGCAATGGTGACCTGGTGAGTAGATTTCATCACAGTTAAAACAGAGATTCTTCACTCGTCGCTCCGCTATTTCAGCCCTTGTTAAACGCTTGATGTAGTGACTTGGTCGTTGTGTGGATGATGACGTGTTAGTTTGACTCAGATCAACTCGTTGAACATGCTGTTGTGTTAACTGATTTTCAGATTTACGTCGTTTATATAAACGCGCGAAGTACATAGCAGATGTGAGATCAAGTTGGTCGTTGTAATTCTGCTTCTATTGCAATGTAGTCTTGCAACCCACTGATGAAAATCTCCACTTCTTGTTCTGGTCGAAGATGACATGTACGAGCGACCAATTTCTCAAATTGTCGTTGATATTCCTCAACGATCCGGTGCTCCAGTAGGAGTTTAACCAACTCTCCTAACTTACTACGACTACCATAAGAACCAAATCTTTGGCGAAAATGGTCCTTAAACTCCTCCCATCCATATGTGGCGATCCCTATCCGCTTTTAAAACCAATACGGGCATCGTCCTCCGGATGTGGCGCCACCATACTCATCTTCTCTTCATCCGCAACTACCGGTGTCTAAAATAGTAATCACAACGAGTCATCCATGGTAAAAGGTCCATTGACCCATTATACCGAGGAAAATCCAATTTGCAACGACGGTTTGTGACCCCACTTCCTCCACCACCACGATCGAACCTTCTTCGTTGCCGATTGACGCGAGATTCATGTGTGGCATCATTGTTAGTGTTTTCTCGGCTTATTTCATCAAACCGAGATTGTATGCGTTGCTTATCCTCGTCGATCGCTTCATAAAAGCCTCAAATTGTTGCCGAAAGAGTTTCATCGAGTCTCCCATGTCTTGTTGTTCGATACCAAGTTGTTATGGTCCCGACTTATGGATCCGGTTATGGGTCTTTGTAGGGTGAAATCAAGTGACGGCCATTTTCTATGGACTGTAATACAAAAATAAAATAAACAGTCACTACGCCATTCGCTTGTCAACTTAAATAACAACCTTCAATCAGTTGCGCATTGTGCATAAATTGATAAACACCACAATTGATACTATACATGAAAATACTAAGGCATGCTCATTTCACTTTCTTCCTAACAATTATCTAAATCTCACTTCACGAATTTATTATTCAAAAACATCAAGTTCAAGTTTCAGCATAATGTGATTATATATATACATAATGCTAATTATGCCTTTGTAAGCATCTAATAATCAAAGACAACTACTTTTTATAATGGTGTTGGCCTTGATCATTTTGAACTTCTTTTTCTATTCGAATTTGAAGAGTAGCACTAAAACAATTCATCCACCTTTACTCATCTTCGTATCCTTAGTTTTCCAATTAAGTTAGACAAATCAAGCTTCAACTTTTGCAACTAACTAACTAAACTACATTATCTATTTTTGAATTCACATCAATGTAAGAAAACCACAAAGTTAGTTCAAAACCAAAGAAACTCACCCACGACTATTACTATTACGACTCCCCACATGTATAGTCGCATATGTCATGCCTGCTATTGGGCTGCTAACAAGTGCGAAATAACATGCTCTAACTGCAAGTCTAAGAACACGCTACATTGCCATTGTCAATTCACTACAAGAACAACTACCTCGGCTCATTATCTATCAAATCACAAACATTAGACACCTTGAGTTCCAACTTTATATTAAGTAAATGCAATTAGACAAACACGTCATAGGACCATAAACACATTAGTCAAGTTGCTCTCAACACATACGCAAAACATAGTCGTAACCATAAGACTAATTATCTACAAGTATGAAATAACAATACAAACTTATAGTGCTAATCCTGCTACAACATTTCCTTGCGCATTCTATCAAGCACTTGTCATGCGTAAAAGGCCTACCATTATCAAACACCGAATTTGCTACAACATTTCCCATGCATTTTATCAAACACTTGTCATGCATTAAAGGCCTAATCACATTAACATTACACTTATAAAAGAAAATTTGCATGAGGACTAAAATTCATTTATTGCATAGAGGACTAAACACATAATCAACATCTAACCAAAAAATTGCAGGAAATATACCTATCATGACCGACCACATTCGGTCCGGTCTGGGTCTCGCTTTTGGGCTAATGGTCCTCGGTCCGTCCGGTCCGGACCAAAATCGACTAATTGGCCTTGTTGACCGGACCGATCAAGGACCAACCGGATCGGTCGGACCGAGACCGGACCGACCACATTCGGTCCGGTCTCGGTTTAGGGTTTATGCCGAATCGGTTTTCGGTCCGGTCCGGTCTTGGCGGTCCGGTCCGGTTTTGGACCATGCACACCCTTATCTATTACTAAATGTACTCATGACGCGGTACCCCGTGATCGAATTTTCGGTAATGTGATGTATGCGGTCATACATTTTTAACAAGTAATTTAGAAATAATAATAACGGAGATCTTGTTTAGTTTTCTTTTCGTTTCGAGTCTAGGTAGATATTTGTTATTAGTTTATTCTTGTGAGTTGGGAGTGACGGTGGGTAGCCTAACAAACAACAAAAAAAAGAAAATCTTACAAAGTTAAAATGTTTTTCAATAATGTAACAGCTCACTTTTTGTTTTTAGTCAAGTGAATTATCGGTCGAGGGATGAACCCTTCGTCAATTTTGGAGCCGACCGACCCAGTTCAACCCTCATGTCAGCAATGGCGAAACGATTAAAACAGAGGAAACGTTAAAAATGGTTGAAAACGTAAAACGGACAAAACATAAAAACCCGACGGAAACGTAAAAGCAAGCGAAACGTTAAAAATGGATGAAAATGTATAAACGGATAAAACCATAAAAAAACCGGACGAAACGTAAAACGGACAAAACGTAAAAACCGACGATAACGCAAAAGCGGACAAAACGTTAAAAATCGAACGAAACGTAAAAATAGACGAAATGTTTAAAACGGACAAAAGCGTAAAAAGCGGACGAAAATAAGAAAACCGCGGAAACGCAAAAAGGGACGAAATGTGAAAACGGGCAAAACGTGAAAAAACATATGAAACGTGTAAAACGGACAAAAGCGTAAAAACGGACGAAACGTGTTAAAGCGGGCAAACTGACGAAAACGCAAAACGGGCAAAAGTAAAAACCCGACGAAAACTTGCAAAACGGACAAAAGCGTAAAAACGGAAAAATATGGACGAAACGTAAAAATAGGCGAAACGAGTAAAACGGAGAAAATGTAAAAAGCGGACGAAACGCGAAAAAAGCGGTGAAAGGTAACAAACGGACGAAAACAAGTGAAACCGACAAAAACGTAAAAGCAGACGGCGTGTAAAACGGAAAAACGTAAAAAGCATACAAAACGTGTAAAACGGATAAAACAGAAAAAGCCGGATGAAAACATGTAAACGGACAAAACGTAAAAACTCACGAAAACGCAAAAACGTAAAAAATGATCAAAAATGGACGAAACGTAAAAAGCAGACGAAACGTAAAACGGACAAAACGTAAAAAAGCGTATTTAAAACATGAAAAGACGGGCGGCGTAAAATAACATACGAAAACTTAAAAAACGGACGAAAACGTGTAAAACGGACAAAAGCAGATGAAAACGCAAAATGGACACAAACGTAAAACCGTTAAAAACGAATCGAAAATGATAAAATGTATGGAAGCGTAAGAAACGATAAAATAGATCGAGTGATTTTTATAATTTTAGTTAACAACCAACTTAAACAATGTAAATATTGTACTAGACCCATGTGGTATATTATTAGACCCAACTAGACTCATCAATATTAATTAATTAAAATAAACTAAACCCATCTAAACTCATTTATTAAAATAAACTAAACTCATTTAGACCCATCTCATTAAAAAAGAAAAGTACCAAAAGTGCCAAATTCTTTTGGTAGTCCCTTGTGGTCAAATTTTCACTCGGTCTCCAAAATGGTCATGCGCAACCACTGACCCAACTCCACCCAAAATGTGACACGTGTCCCAACTACCAATACACATTTTATCTTCTCACTTTTCCAAGATAACCTCTCTTATTGAGCAACCGTCGGCTACTCAACCGGCGGCTTAAGAACCGCGCCGTGATGTGACATAAAGGTACGTTGACTTTTTACTTTCCTTGATATCCGATTCACTTTCTTGATATCCGATCTAGTGTTTGAATTAGTATCCGATTACTTTTTATTTTATTTTGTTTGATTCATTGATTTATTGTAGCTATCTCACATACACACTCAATTTATTGTTTCATTCCACCATGAAACCGATGGTACTCTTCTAACCTTTTTTTATTCATTGTTAGATCTAACTGGTGTTTGCCTTTTTGGTATTTAGAAAATGGGTTACTTGCTTTTATTGTTGTTAAGCGGTTTCAAGTTATTCGTTCACGCTTTTAAGAAAATAAGTCGCTTTTGAAGTGCTTATTCGGTCATTTCTAATAACCCAAGCGATTTAAAGTGCTTATTTGGTATTTTTTTAAAGAAAATCAACTGCTTTGAAGTGTTTTTGGCTAATTTTAAGAAAATAAGCGCTTTGTGCTTATACATGTCTGCATGCAAATATATTAACATTGCTCAATGCTATTCTCACGGTGTTTATAAACCGGTTCAAATTATAGTTTTAAGTGTACTTGTTTAGGTCGAATATTTGAAAAGTGTGAAACAAGTTATAAGCCTAGTATTCGATGTATATATGCCGATATTTGAATTGTTTAGAGAAGCCCATATTGCAAGTATAAGCCCATAAGTAAAAGTTCTTCTTAGCTTATTTCGTGTCCGCATAATCTTGTTATCTTAT
This sequence comes from Chrysanthemum lavandulifolium, assembly GCA_022545495.1. Classification (NCBI taxonomy): domain Eukaryota; kingdom Viridiplantae; phylum Streptophyta; class Magnoliopsida; order Asterales; family Asteraceae; genus Chrysanthemum; species Chrysanthemum lavandulifolium. Next base: position 270,093,797 of record CM040240.1, read on the forward strand.
CCCAAATGATGCTAATTCTTGTATCTTGTAATCTCTTTAGGAATATCATGCGAGGTACATGTTAGAAGCAAACGAATTACTTTCCACTAATGAAAGATGACTAGGTTTGGACCGATCTGTCTTGCTTAGGTCGACATGTTTTGGGGTGGGTGGATTTGGATTATGTTGACAATGAAGAGGTCTTATACATTATATGCTTCATAAGCAAGTCTTCTCGATAATGATCACTATGATTTACCCTCATTTATAATGTTAACAATCATTTGCTACACTTTGGTCGCCGTGAATTTTGCCTCATAACCGCATTCAAGTTTGGGATGGTAAGTTTCCGCAAGTTTAGGAGGGTGATATCGCCGTGATCGTATTTTTGGAAGATAGGTCGCTATGTTAAAAACATAGATCTTCTATCCGTGATTGAGGATGAAGAGCGTTTCCGAAACTATCGATGAAGACCCAATACGAGTTTGTCTTTTGTTATCTTTGGAAGTTATATTTATGGGTCGTGAGTTAGGATCTATTGTTGATGATGTATATCTAAGGATGGTAGAAAACTGGATGCTTGGGATGAGTTTGCTTGGGAGAGCACATCAGGCGGGAGTTATACGCCATTAGAAATGTTAACTCAAATCATAAGGATGAGCACCATAAAGCATTGGAAAAGACCCAAAGTTTGTTCCATCGTATTCATTTTCTCGGATTTATTCGTGTTTAAAGGTGCGTATTTTTAGTCCAAATCATTGTCAAGTTATTTTATGCTAATATTTTGTTTGTCATTTGACTTATTCATTAACTTTTGCGGATATGGATTCTAGAGTCTTCATCTCGATACGCGTTGGTGGATTAATGACCGATGTGATCCCGAGAGGATGTTCTGGTCAAGCATTTTCCATTTCAAAATTGGGAGCTATATGACCAACTTTTTCCCGAGGTCGGTTAATGCGTATATGCCAACTTTTTGCTAAATGCAATTGCATATATGCCAACTTTTTCCTTTGATTGTAAGATTTATAAGTTCTTGTGTAGGTTAATTGCATATATGCTTAACATGTTTTATGCTTATCTAAGATGTTTTGTAATCTTAAATGCTTATCTAGTCTCAAATTAGTTTATTTATTTGTTTCTAAAGTTTATTTGTAATCTTAAATGCCTTAGGCCAAAAATCCAAATTATGACCTATATCCCAATATTGCCGAGGGCCAATCGAATGGTTTAGACAAAGCCAATTTTTTAAGTGGTATACACTAAGAGCACCTCCTCCGTGAATACGGGAGGGGGGGTTTGGTGATTATCTAAAAATTTGTCATCACCGCACATCTAAGGACAAAGATAGAGGCACATCCACTTAGGCGAGTTGTATGCTTGGGTTAAGGCTTTGGAGCGTTTATGTGACAGTTTGTTGATTCTACCTAAAGAGATCAAGAGTTTGAAAGAACGTGTCTACAAACCGGAGAGTATTATTCATGTTAGTCTTGACACAAACCCTTTTCTACGTATGCCCCAATTTAACTAATGTCTAATTATCATGTTTTGCAAAATACTTTGTGATGCAAGATATTACTCGAAAACAAAAGTCGGACACGAGCACAAAGTCACCTCATCTGCTCAAAAGGTATACATATATACATATATTTATCTTTTCTTGTCATTTACTTAGTTAAGTATGTGCACACATGTTACGTGATAATGTGGAGTGTGCTCGGGTGACGAGTATTGTAGTAATCTAGATGTTGATTTTTGAATTATTTGATTCGCTTATTCGAACATCCAACAAACACACCGCCAATGGATTTGTAGATGGTTTGGATAATTTCTCTCGTAAAGTTTATGTGGTAATTGATTTCTACAACTTTCAAATTATTCTTATTTGTCTTGTACCTTTCATTATAACTTCTTTCATAACTTTACACGATGGTGGGGTTGAAGTGGACAAATTGTCGATCAAGATTTATCCGAGGTGATCAGACATGTTTTCAAGAATATATTAACTGCTTTTCAAGACTTATCTTAGGTAATAACAACAATTTTTGTGATGTAATTGCAGGATGATTGTGTGAAGGTGAAAAGCAAGTCTTTGAGATTTATAGGGTGGCGAGAGCAGAGAAACAGAGGACTAAACCGATTTTGGAAGAAGAAAAGAGGATGAAGAGTATAGAGCATAGTAATTCCAATCACATGAAACTTGCTTTACAAATGTGTGGAACTTTCAAGAGGAGGGATGTCAACGTGGTCAGGCCGCAGATGGAACCATGGGAGGAGTTATTACCTTTATACGTCCCTAGCATGGATGCACTAAAGAAACGTACAAATGTCCTTGATGCATTCATGATTCAAAGGTGTGAAGATCTCGAACCGTGGAAAGAGGTATTACCTTTATGAATCTGCAACTACAGCATCATATATTGGCTCAATTAAGTCTTATAATTCAACTTTAACATGTTTTGTTTAGGAACCAAGCCGTCCATTCAAATGTATCGATAAAATTTCATGTACTTTTGAGTTGGAGAAGTTTCTGATTACCCACAGGCGTACTCGTTGCAAGTTTCCTTGGTATAGTGACGCTTCGTTGATCGTACTTTCTAGGATGCTTTAGTTGGGCTTGACGATAAACGTGTAGGTTGGTTACTTGACGAGGTACGTTAAAATAACCATTTATAGTATATTTTGGATAAAACTATTTTTCGCTATATGTAAAGTTTTTGTTGAATTATGTCCTTTTATTGTTTACATCACATTGATCTTTGGGTATGGTATATGTGGTATTTCAGACCATCTTCCGCAGATTGGTCAATGGTTAGTTGCTACTTTTTAACGCTTCTACTTCAAAACTCAATGCCACTGTTTTATGCAACCGATGATATTTACCCATTTGCGTGGAGGAATGTGGAACAGGTATTCATTGGTAAACAATCTTTTAGAATATGATAGTTTAATTATGTGGATTATATCAATTTTGTTTTTAAACATTGTAGGTCTTCATACCCATAAATGAACCCAAGAAACATTGGTCCCTAGCGCGTTTGACATTAAAAGCGGAATCGTTACATTCTATGACATTGAAGGATATCAAGAACCCGAAACTCGTCCGTGGTATTTGAAAATGAGGAGGTGTTTGGACTGTAAGCTTCCGGTAGTTCTTGAGAAGACTGATGTGTTTGCAAGCAAAGGAATCGATCCCTAGAATACAAACATTAAGTTTAGGAATGCACGTAACGTCCCTGCGCGGTGGGGTATTTGGTGATCTGGCGTCTTTGTATGCTTATTTCTTTCTGAGTTAGTGATTTTTGAAGCATGATTGTTTAAATTTGTTTTTACATAGTTTTAAGCCTTATTTCTTTAATTTTGTCTTTAATAGTGTCTAGGTAAATGATGTAGGCTAGTGTTTTTCTTACTTAGTTTGAAATTCATAACTTGTACTTAACTCACACACAAGCATGTTAGCCTAGGAGTCCTTGCATAGAAGTATAATGATATAGTATACCACTAACCTTACATGATTAACCTAGTGTTACTTAAACCAACCGCATACATACATCATATATTCATACATGTAATGTAACGCCCGACCCGACAAGGGTAAAGGAATCACAAGTAATGGTGTCATATCAAAGCAAACATAAATATCCAAAAGAAGTCTTAGCATAAATATCGAAATAATTCAAGTCAAAATGACTTCAATACATAGGTCCCAAATGAAAAATAAACTCTAATAAAATATTTGAAATAGTAAAGTCTTAAATGGCATCATAAAATCAAAGCTAAATATCTCTAAGGTAAGTCCACTCAAGACTCATCCCAAAGCAAAACCCAGCTCCAATGCTTAGATACCGCCATGGAAGAAAAGAAATGCGGTGAGCTTCAAAAGCCCAAAGAGAAGATATACCAAAGAAAACGAATACGAAACGAAAACGAATACGTAATATAGTGAACGAAAGATAGTAAAATCATAATCATTTTCAAAGTATAAATTAGAATTATCGAATAAGTTTTATAGTTAACTACCTCGAGCCCGCATACAAAGATCATATCATAATCATATTCATATTCACACAAGGCAACATTTTGTAGGGAGACCTACCAGAGTTATGAAGGACGTGCATGCACGCAGATCAATCATTAGATAACATATAGCATATAACATATAACATATAACAGATAATGATCTAGGATGCATCCATACGCCCACAAACATATATTGGTCATATAATATAACTTGAGCTCATAACGGATAATGAGATAAGGGACGTGGCGAACTTCACTCTCGCCTAGAGTCATGTCGAAGTGCATTATCGACACGGACATGGAACCCCATGACTAGTTATTATTTTGGCTCGGTGTCAAACTATCTTAGGTCAAATCGAATGTCAAATCGACACGATCATGCTTTATCGAAGATTAATCATGTTTTCAAAATCAAGGTTTTCATATCATATAGTTCAAAATCGATGTTTTATAATTCAAAATCAAAGTTCGATAAGCAATAGCTCAAACAACAAAATGGGGTTCATAGCAAAGGCTTAGAAACCCTAATATAAAAGCTAACGAAAAGAAAACGTTATAAGGAACCTTTATCAAAAGGTCGAATATCTGTACCTTATTCCAAAGCAAATGATCGAAAAGCGTAAATACGGAAAGCAAAGGATTACTCCTTATTCACATAACCTATACACATTAACGGTCGTACGTGTTATTTATGATTCCATAATCGTCGAAATGATCTTTTAATAGTTGGTGTTTATACTCAAAGTATTCACTGATCTTCAGTACTTTAGGGTTTTATAATCAAACGAGACTTAAGTGTTTTATAATCAATATCATAGATTAAGGTTCGTTATGTCATTTATTAAAGTTTAGGGTTAAATGTGAAAATAGTTTAAACGTCATAACTCACACATGAAATAACGAATTAATATACTTAGCTTCAAACCCTAATCGACTCACATTTATGTTCTAGGGTTTTCTCATTCTTTTAATATCATATCCACGTGCATTTACTTTACATGTTACGTCCTGTCATGACTCATTACTCTTGTTTATTTACTCAACACATTCATGTCTTAATCATATGTTACTCATATATATGTTATCGTCAACTTTTATATCCATGTACGCTTATGATTTCATGTGACAACACAAGTTACTTATTACTCGGATTAATTACACATCTACGCACACATGCACTATAGCTTCAGATAGATATGACCACGCATTACGTTTATATCGACAAGCTCACTTGACTTATAATAACGCACGCATGGTTCACAAACCATTTAGGGTTCGGTTCACACATCACTTAGGGTTTAGGTTTCACATGATCTTTACCGTTTAACACACATTCAAAACTCTTATATGGTTCGGTTTATATATAGGGTTCGGCTAACATGTTTTAAGCAAACACTAGCTCATCTACGTATCTTACTTATTCACGTTATGTGTTTATACCTTGGCGAATTAATTACAAGTGGTTCGGTTATGCATATATGTGGTTCGGTTATATGCTCAACATATATCTATGATCCGATTCAAATATTACGTGTTATATAACATGCTCTTTAATAATTATAAGGTTCAAGTCATTATGGTTTGCCTTGTTTGGTTTCGCATGCTGCTCGACCACAAAAGAAAACACAAAACTCGACTAAACGAAACATATTACAATATATATATACGTAAGGTGTAATAAGAGAAGCGAATAAACACGTTTATACCTTAGCTTGTTGGAAACAAAGCTCTCGACACCAAGGTTTAGGGTTCGCCGAATGGAAGAAAAGAAAGAGAGAGGCAAACAAAACTAGGGTTTTAATTTCATGTAAATGTAGTGTATATATAGCTAGTACAAAAATGTTTCTAGGCTTTGATGGGTTGGGTTTCGCCTTAGGTCCAACCGAACAAACAAAACCCACGCCCTTTGGGCTCTCGGCTCTTGATCCAAACGAAACAAAACAAACGGCCCAAGTTGTTTCCCAAATAACGAAAGACAAGGCCCAACACTTTAGCGAAACGCTTAAATCTTCGTTGTACAAAATCGATCACGTACATGTATTAGTTAAGTTTTAATTATTCGTAAGTTTAGTTTTAATTTCGTTAAATGAATATAAATGTATTTCACGTATTTTATAATTTTCGATTCCAAGGGTATTTTAGTCTTTATTTATGTTTTAGATTTTCGTGTTTTACATGTAACCAAAGAAGTTGCATAAGCATAAAACATTTCATTGATAGATTTGGTTACTAACGGTTTTATTAAATTTGGTTTAAGTGATACTTAAACCAACTCGCATACATACATCATATATTCATTCATGTAACCAGACAAATCACTTTCAGGAACTAGGAAATCACATTTAGTCTCTTTTTCCTTTTTTCTTTGGATAATCATTACACTTGTGCAAAATGGTTGACTTGCCTATTAGATTCTCATTCTTTTTAGGTTGCTTCCCAATAATAGTGTTACTGCTACTAGGACCAGCAAATTGCCTATGTGGTTGCTTAAGTTTACCACCGCCACTTGGTTCTATAACTTCTTCTTGTTCCCGACCGTATATCATCTCTCTTAGTTCTTCTAGCACTTCACTAGTAATCGGTAACTTGGTTCAAAGATTTGGTCCATACAATTCATATATCTCGTGAAACATTACCTCTCTTGCTACCTTTATTGACCACTCCATATCATCATGATTATGCTCAAACGTAACTCTTTTACCACTCATTTTTTTTCAGTTATTTGTTTTTTGTTATAGATGTGTGATGAAAATGTAATTGAGATTGTGGCCTTATATATTGTAGGATCAAATTGTTTTTAGTCACTATTTTAGTCAAAAAAACAGCTTTTCATGACTGCTACTTTTGCATCATCAAAGCCTGCATCATGACTGCAAATAATTTTGCATAAATATTTGAGTCATTTTAACTGTTACTTGTGAGTCAAGTACAAGTTAACTGTTACTTGTTAGTCCAATACAGGTTATCTTTATGCATGATTTTAATTTGTTGTTTCTTGTTCTCTAAACAGATTATCTCATGGGATGCCATTGGTTGTTGAAGATGTCGTCCAGACAGCCCTTGCATATCGAGAACAGATGGCCCGTTTCTACTTCAAGCACAAGATATTTGTGTAGGTGTGATTGCTATTGTGACCTGTTACCTTTAGGCAAAAGCTACATTGTGTTTTGTGTTTGTTAACTGTTGCTTTTTGGGCAAAAAACTTATTTGTGTTGCTTTTGGCTATGCTATGTTTGTTAACTGTGATATTGAAAGTTTGATGACTGTGTTTGTGCTTTCAATTGAACCATGTAGCAAATAATCAGCTTTCATTAAAAGTCTAATGCTGTTTGCCATACACACTAGAAAAAACTAAAGTATGCCACTCTATGGGTCATCCAAATTAACAGCTTGTGAGTAGAATTGTTCTTCTTGTGAGCTTGGCATTGCTTGCTATGAGCTTCTTCTAGCAGGTAGCTTTGCCTAAAAATTGTGTAAATCAATTTATGAGTTAATAATCTGTATCCTAAATAATGAGCTTTAAATAACAATACATAACTTACTTTTTTCTTTGGCAATGTTTCTCTGCAACTTTGTTGGGTGTGTCCAACATTACCGCACCTTCCACACTTAACTGGTACCGGTTCCTCTCCTTGGATCTAATACGATCTTTGTTCTTGGGTCTACCAGATTGGGGTTTAGCCATAAGTAAATTTAATAGTAAAAATATATATATATGCTACCGTTACACCAAAAGCTATGAAACCATCTTAAACCGGTCTTCATCATCGGTATCAATATGTGTTCTGATGACTGTCATTTGTCAATACTAAATTATGACAATAAACCGTAATCGTTTCAAAAGATGCTTTCGGGCAACCTTCAAGCGTATCCAATGCCACATTTTCGATCTCCATGCTTGTTTGTAACTAATATCGATGATGAATTCTAGGTTTATGTCGTTTTGTATGTCCTTTGCCGTATATATACTGTTGTTGTCTTTGAACTTAGGTACTAGTAAATGACCCAACAAGTTTTTCGTAGCATTACGGTGATGCATACCTATTTTTGTTTTTGAACAAGTGTGATGGTCGTTCACCATTCCTAATTCCCATTCACTACTAAATTTGCACTTACTTGAAATTATTTTCCATTCGCAACCCTCATGCACACAAATTACATCATACCTTACGGATCGATTTTCTAACCTTAAATTCATAACCATCTAAAAGAGCTTTATAACCAATTTTATTCATAACACATTTTTATTATCTAATCTTTCACCCGTTTCCAAAATACATCTAGCATGATCAATTTTCCTTTTGGAGTTTTTATAATAGGTTGTGGATCCGTGGATTGTGAATGTTGTTTAAAGTATTAATTTGCCAATTATGCTCAACTTTCTCTTGCCATAAAATCATTATGGCAATCAAAATTTTCTTTTGGGTAATTTTGAATCATTGTAAATATTGTATTGTTGGTTTAAATTACGGTGATTTTCGAAATATTCTTGTTTTGGTATTCGGGAATCATTGTAAATGATGTATTGTGGGTTTAAATCGAAAGGAGATAAAGGAACGTTAAGATCTATACCCAAAGAACTAGAAGAAGGATTTCCACGAGCATTGCTCAATCTTTGCAATAAAATAGTATGTGGCGTACCTTTTCCTTTGCAAATTTCGTTTGTGTAAAATCTCACATCATCATCGTCTACAATGTGGACACACTTTGTACCAACTTTGTACGTAAACATGAGGTTGCACGTATCATTAAACTTGTACTTTTTCTTCACAATAGCTACCGGTTGATTGTAAGTAATATTTCTTTTAAGGCAAACACCAAAAGTCACATCTCCGTAAACCAAATATACACTAAATTCAGTACCCGATTCTCCCATTTCTTTTGAGTGAACAATCTAATTCTTAAGTACATTAATATATATAGCTCTTTGGTGTAAATTATGTATGTTAGTTGTATGACGTAAAATAAATGTAGTATTTAAGTTAGTAGATACTCGACCGACGGTTACTCGACCTATAGTAATTAATTGTACACATTAATATGCATTTAATATTGCATCTACTACATATGTGTGTTAGTTGTGAATTTAAATGATATGAATAAATGTAAAACTTAATGTAGTAATTAATGTACTGGATACTCGACTACTCGACCTATGGTTGGGTAGATGTAGTAATTAATTTTACACATTAATATGCATTTAATATTGCATCTACTACATATGTGTGTTAGTTGTGAATTTAAATGATATGAATAAATGTAAAACTTAATGTAGTAATTAATGCACTAGATACTCGACTACTCGACCTATGGTTGGGTAGTTGTAGTAATTAATTGTACAAATTAATATGTATTTAATATTGCATCTACTACATATGTGTGTTACTTGTAAATTTAAATGATATGAATAAATGTAAAACTTAATGTAGTAATTAATATACTGGATACTCGACTACTCGACCGACGGCTACTCGACCTATGGTTGGGTAGATGTAGTAATTAATTGTACACATTAATATGCATTTAATATTGCATCTATTACATATGTGTGTAAGTTGTGAATTTAAATGATATGAAAAAATGTAAAACTTAATGTAGTAATTAATGCACTGGATACTCGACTACTCGACCTATGGTTGGGTAGATGTAGTAATTAATTGTACAAATTAATATGTATTTAATATTGCATCTACTACATATGTGTGTAAGTTGTGAATTTAAATGATATGAAAAAATGTAAAACTTAATGTAGTAATTAATGCAATCGGATACTCGACTACTTTCGACTCGACCGGCTACTCGACCTATGGTTGGGTAGATGTAGTAATTAATTGTACAAATTAATATGTATTTAATATTGCATCTACTACATATGTGTGTAAGTTGAAGGGTATTTTAGTCATTCAATATTCCAACATCACTTTTGTTTTTGTGTTACATAAATCGCACCCCCACCCACACAAAAATACATCTTATTCTTCTACTTTTCTTATCTTCAATTTTAGAGTAAACTTTTGCAGATTCTAGAGCCATGATGCATTGGTTTTGCGGTAGAAGAACGAACGTTATTACATCTTGGACAAATGAAATCCCTGGAAGACGTTTTTATGGATGCCCAGATCATGTAAGTGTTATTTTGTAAAAACTAGGGTTACAATTTGAAATCATTAATATGTTACCTTTCTTGTTTACTAGGGTATAGTAGATTGGCTTGATCCCCGATGTGCCATCGTCTTCAGAACAATTATTCTATGTCTATTGAGAGCAAGAAACAAAAGAAGCTCAATTGTTAGAAGCACAAAGGGAAAGCAAAGAATGAAGAAGTTGTTGGTTTTGTCATGGTTATCATTTATAGCTTTTGAATTTTTCAAGTTGTTTGGTTAATTTAGTGGTTGTATTTTTCAACAAAGAATTAAGAAGTTGTATATGTTAATTTTAATGTTTGTATTGTCAAGTTGTTTGGTTAATGTATGAATTTAAAAACCTAGCCTATAAATACCCATTCAAGTCACATACACAACTCATATACTCAACTCACACACGGATTTTCAAAAATGTCACACAAAGATTTCTCTCAACAATTCCCTAGTCCACCACAAAATGAGCATGTTTTTGACGCATCACCTGAATATCTCTTCCCGATATTCACAAATGAAAATGAAGTAGGAAACGTTCAACCGCAAGTTCCGTTACCGGTAATCCCAAATGAAAATGAAGCGGCAAATAACCCACCTTTGGAATACGATCCCAATCCATTTGGGTTAACGAGGATCAACTTCGACTACTTGAACAAGATATGGAAGTACTCATTGAGTTTGAACTAGCCGAGGAACGTGAGGAAGTCGCTAGTAGGAACGGGAAGTCGCTCGTAGGGAGCGGGAACAACGAAATTTGAATACCGATGGGAAATGGGGCTTGGACCCGAGCAATCATATACTTCAAGTGACGAGGTTGGGTCTCGGATGATTCCTTTTTTTAATTTGTTGTTTTATTTTGAGAACAATGTATTTCATGTCCGTTAATCTAGTTATTAAATAAATTTTTAGTGTTTGTGAGAAATATTTGAATATAAGTGGGTCGAGTAGCCGTCGGTCGAGTAGTCGAGTATCCAGTGCATTAATTACTACATTAATTATTAAACCAAACACATATTTATTCATATCACTTAATATCAAAGCTAACACACACATGTAGTAGGTGCAATACTAAATGCATATTTATTTGGACATTTAATTACCACATCTTCCCAACCATAGGTCGAGTAGCCGTCGGTCGAGTAGTCGAGTATCCAGTGCATTAATTACTACATTAAGTTTTACACCAAACACATATTTATTCATATCACTTAATATCAAAACTAACACACACATGTAGTAGGTGCAATACTAAATGCATATTTATTTGGACATTTAATTACCACATCTTCCCAACCATAGGTCGAGTAGCCGTCGGTCGAGTAGTCGAGTATCCAGTGCATTAATTACTACATTAATTATTAAACCAAACACATATTTATTCATATCACTTAATATCAAAGCTAACACACACATGTAGTAGGTGCAATACTAAATGCATATTTATTTGGAGATTTAATTACCACATCTTCCCAACCATAGGTCGAGTAGCCGTCGGTCGAGTAGTCGAGTATCCAGTGCATTAATTACTACATTAATTATTAAACCAAACACATATTTATTCATATCACTTAATATCAAAGCTAACACACACATGTAGTAGGTGCAATACTAAATGCATATTTATTTGGAGATTTAATTACCACATCTTCCCAACCATAGGTCGAGTAGCCGTCGGTCGAGTAGTCAAGTATCCAGTGCATTAATTACTACATTAAGTTTTACACCAAACACATATTTATTCATATCACTTAATATCAAAGCTAACACACACATGTAGTAAGTGCAATACTAAATGCATATTCATTTGGACATTTAATTACCACATCTTCCCAACCATAGGTCGAGTAGCCGTCGGTCGAGTAGTCAAGTATCCAGTGCATTAATTACTACATTAAGTTTTACACCAAACACATATTTATTCATATCACTTAATATCAAAACTAACACACACATGTAGTAGGTGCAATACTAAATGCATATTTATGTGGATTTTTAATCCACATCTTCCCAACCATAGGTCGAGTAGCCGTCGGTCGAGTAGTCGAGTATCCAGTACATTAGTTACTATATTAAGTTTTACACCAAACACATATTTATTCATATCACTTAATATCAAAGCTAACACACACATGTAGTAGGTGCAATACTAAATGCATATTTATTTGGAGATTTAATTACCACATCTTCCCAACCATAGGTCGAGTAGCCGTCGGTCGAGTAGTCGAGTATCCAGTGCATTAATTACTACATTAATTATTAAACCAAACACATATTTATTCATATCACTTAATATCAAAGCTAACACACACATGTAGTAAGTGCAATACTAAATGCATATTTATTTGGACATTTAATTACCACATCTTCTCAACTATAGGTCGAATAGCCGTCGGTCGAGTAGTCGAGTATCCAGTGCATTAGTTACTACATTAATTTTTAAACCAAAATTTCGAATTAATGTATAGTTGATGCACACTTCGAATTAACGAGTACATTTGTTATATGTAAAAACTAAAATTTCGAATTAATTGATTTACTACAACATAAGTTATACTACAACCAAACTAGTAACTAGACACATAACAAACTACATTCGTTAAGTGAAAATACATTCGATCAAACACCAATGATTACATAAATGTTTCACTTCCAGTACCACCATCACCGTTGCTACTTTCAAGAACCTCATCCTTGGATAAAACCTTGACCAAATTTTTTATTGTGATGTTAAGTGAAAATACATTCGTTAAGTGAAAATACATTTGATCAAACTACATTCGTTAAGTGAAAATACATTCGATCAAACACCAATGTATGTTAGTTACCTCATTCCACGGGGGAATCACTTCACCACCATGTGAAACCAACGGCTGAAAACGCTTTACACATTTCTTCTTCCTAGCACGCACTTTAGGCTTTTGTGGAGTGGTTGAAGGTGGTTCATGTCTGGTCTTGAAGATACTTGCTCGCTCTAGTCTCTCGGCAAAATTAACCGGTATCTTTTAATAGATGCTCGCCGTCACCATAACAGTAAATATCAACTAATTTCTCATTATCGTCATTGCTAGGGGTACAATCTGGATCATTCATTGCTGATTTTCCCTGATCATCATTGCTAGGAACAGAATCGGGATGCTTCGTTGCTAATTTCTCCTTATCATCATTACTAGGAACGAATCTCGATCCTTCATTGAAGGAGACTCCAAATCATTGTCTTTTTCCTATATTAAAAAAAATTAGAATAAAAAGATTGGGTTATTTGATTTTAAAACCAAAAAACTTAATGTTAAATTTACCTTTTCAGGAGTATTAAATACATATATTTGCATAAGAGTCTCCACTGCCATTAAATCTTGTTCCTGAAGCGGATAACCCGTATTCTTCAATGCCCCTTCTTCCTCTTGTTCCTCTACTACCGTAGAAATACAAGTAATCAAGCAATTCTATTTAAGTAAACCGATATATGATCAAATAAACATGTTTCGTGTGTCAAACGGTGAATATGGTTAAAGCCGACTACCGATTATCAAACGTGTGTCAAACATGTTTCTATATTCGAATCCAATAATTCGTGTTCGACCGTTGATTCCACCGTTATAATATTCCATTTCCTTTGGATCATGTTGAATATCCATGTCAGGATGCAATTTGACATCATTATCAAATGAATTTGAGGGCTGCATAAGAAGTATAAATAAAATATAACGTTATTGTATGATGAGTGTTATGTAATAATATCCATAGTCTCGTTATGTAATAATATTACCTTTTCTTCATTTGCATTTTCAGGTTCAAGAGAGGGCTGCATGCATATAAATAAGAGAAAGAAACAAAATTAAAGTAATATTACCTTTTCTTCATTTGCAGTTGGCTCCACATTATCGTTAAAGCTGTTCTCAACCTTTCCACTAGTGGGCTCCACACTATCATTAAACATGTTCTCGACCTTCACACTAGTGGGCTCCAAAGTGTCGTTCACAGAGGGCTCCAAAGTCTCGTTCACAGAGGGCTGCAAAAATTCAACTAATCTTAGCCCTTAACAACCTTCTTGTAATAATATACGCCATGTTGATAAGGAAATAAAATTCAAGAACTTACCTTTTCTTGATTTGCAGTATTAACAACATTTGGTTCATGATCATGTACACTACAAGGCTCCATAGTCTCGTTAGTGCCATTCTTAACGTGTTGCTCAAGTGTTGTTAAACGTCTCCCAAAGAATGCTTCAATATACTCAATCTTCTTTATAAGCTCACCTCGAGGTTCATAATTTTCTGATAATCTACTAGAGGACTACAAAAATAAGGTAATATATAATAATCTTATTTACACATTCAATGTAAAAATAAAAATTTTGTTTATAAACAACAAACCTTTGAGTCTTGATCAACTTCACTAGGATTATCAGATACACTCGACATCTGCATAAAAGATGCATCCTTGGGAGGTTTCACATATTTCTCAAGTGCACTTAAACGACTCCCAAATGCACGCTCAATATCCTCAACCTTCTTTGCAAGCGCTGGGTCATCCAATCCTTCATAGTCATGCACCTCAGTGCGAACATGTACCTCACGGTGAACCTCCGTGTGAGCATGTGTACGCGGAATAACCTTCCTCTTTTTTAAAGGTCTATGAGATGCATCTTCTGTTGACCCATTCTTGAAATAGTATAAACTACATGTCCACCATGATGTATTGATCTCCTTTTCGGTTGGGACAAGTGTATTATTTGACTCTCTAGAATAGAATAGCCTCTCACAATCACCTTTTGTAAATGTTATACCATTACTCCACGAAACACAACGGGGTACAACATCATCGTCTTTGTGCCACCAATTTGTAGCATTCGGAAAAAGTTCCAATAACCGATCTCAGAAGTTTTAAAACCATTAATGTTAAATAAATAAACTAACTTAATGGCTAAATAAATATCGCTTAATTATAATCATCAACGTAACAAGTTGTATATGCCAACGTAACAAAGATATATCAAACTTCAACTACAAGTTTGCGCTTAATATGAACATGTTGTGCTTGAAGAACTATTAGTCAACATCTGTTTCTAATCTAAGAGTTTCGGATGAGAAAACATCTCAAATCATGTACTTCAAAAGTCGACAAAATTACGCCAATGCATTATGTTATTAGATTCATATAAACGTCATAATAAATGAGGTATTCTATTCCATATGACCACATATTCTGATAACAATGCAGTTGCACTATAGAGTTGATTAAAACCAAACTTAATAGTAGATTTGGGGAGTCAAATATAGCATTTAGATACTAAAGGCTGGGTTGGGTCAACATTTATGGCATGGGTGGGTTGGGTCAACATTTACACTGCAATGACATAAATGAGACAAGCAATACATGAGACAAGCAATAAATGAGAAAAGCTTGCAAACCTTAAAGACGAAAACAAATCCGTTCAAAGAATATTTAGGCTTGTATTTTTCCCGTGTGTTGCAATTTTTTTCAAAATATCCTTACGGTGTCTTGAATCAACATTATACACCCTAAGGTAAAGCTCGTGCAAATATATTGTCCCCAAGGAAAGCATCAAAAGCGGACAAATCATCCACTAGAGCCAAAATCTCATCCGTATAACGTGCCTAAGCTCGTTACCCATGAATACATACTCTAAAGCCAACAACGAGACAAACACGGATCGAATCATCATGAGACGACTTTTTAAAATCCTTATCCGTTTCAAGAAGTGCTTTAAGATCGTCACCCTTTATTCTTGGTAGAGTAGAAATACACGGTTATGGAAATTTGAGACATCATTACTCAAATGGTCTAAAGAAGGATTTCCAAATTTGAAACCGCTTAACAAACAAAATTCCTCCTACCAAACTCTAATGTATTGTGACCAATATCGAAAATAAAAGGCATATCAAGATTAGAATCTTTGATAATCCTTTGGTGTTGAAGCAAAAGTTCAGGACAAGATTATCATGGTACTCCGCTCTAATATCCAACCAAGGACCAAAACACTACTTTTAAACTTGTTATACCTTTCCTCTTTAACAACCAACTTCTTTGCTATTGTTTTCGTATGTAGCTTAGTTCTCAAACTAACCTTCGAATCATAAACCTAGGTTAACAAAAAACAAAATATTATAAATAAAACTAATTTATACATGATACTAGCTACAAGATCATTCAGTCTTCATGGGTATATTGTGTTACTGGTACAAAAATACAAGATACCAACTATTTTCAACCAAAATTGATATACCCAAAAGACTTGATCATTAAAGTACAATCTGATCTGTAAAAAGCCAAAACCTAACTAAAGGATTCAACATTTATTACATCTAAATATGATACTTACATCAATGCGATGAAAGGGTGAATCCATTGGACATAAACAAAAATCCGATCTTCTCAATCGGTGACAATATATGTTGTTTTGTGTTTGTGTTTAAGTTTGAGAATGATAATCAGATTTGGATTGATAATCATGTATCGATGAATTATTCTTGTGTATGATCCGATAGTTATTGCATTCGATCGGGTTTCCATGTACATCGGAAAAGAAAGAAGAAGGTACACCGGTTAAAAGTAGTTTTGTACCTTTTTTTTTTTTTTTTTACTTTTTGTACTTTTTGCACGTGGATAAATGCAAGTCGAGTAAAAGTAGGTTGAGTAGCCGTCGGTTGCGCAATTTTGGTGGTTATTTAGGTAGAATAAAAAGTAAGAAGTGTACTTTCCTTATGACACGTGTCACATTTTTGGTGGAGCTGCGGAGTCGAGTGGCTGCGCATGACCATTTTGGAGATTGAGGGAAAAATTAACCACAAAGGGGACTACCAAAAAGATTTTGGCACTTTTTGGTACTTTTCTCTTAAAAAAATTTACCCAACTAGACCCAAATTTAACCATTGGGTATTAAATTGCCACCTCTAACTGCGGGCAGCCTAATGGCTTTATTTTTAAGTGTTTGGCTTAGTAGCTTGATTAGATTGTACATTGTGGTTAAATGGTTGTATATTTTGGTGAAGGGGTAAATTAAATAGTGTGTTAATTGTATATGTTGAATATTATTTTTTTAGTTTTTATTTGTGCTTCAAATAGTTGTAACTTATGCTGTTCACTAGTATTTACTTAAAAATTCTATATTAGGAAATCTTAAAAAATTAATAAGAGGAAGGTACAAGATGCATTATAAATAGTATATATATAGATTATATTACAACCATTTAGTGGGAATAATATTTAGCGAGCACATAGTGCATCTTTTTGCAGTATTTGTTGTTCACTAGTATGCATATGTTACTGAAAATTATATCACATATACAACGCGCTAGCAATACATGTCACACATTGATCGACATTTTCTGTCATTAACTTCTAAAATTTTAGTGACTCGTAATGTCATCACTTTTTTATATTGAAAAAAATCTCACATGTACTTAGTGACAAAGTAGTTACCACTTTTAAGCTTGGTCACTAACTATTTATGGATGACAAAATATTAATGTCCATGTGCTATATGGTCACTATTTTGCTTAAATAGTGAACAAAAAAAAGTCGGCACTAAATTCTAGTCACTAAAAGCCCTTTTTCTTGTAGTGTGCAAGGCTTGCAGTAATTAACTACCTAAATTACATAACTGCTTAATACTAGAAAATAACAGGAATTTATCAATAAAAACATAAACATATAAGCTGGACTACTAGGTTACTTTATTGCAGCAACTAGACTTATAATGATATAACACCATATAGTGTTCATTAGTAACACTTGTGCAACAAACAATGATATTATGCCGCTTCCAGCACCAACATCAACCACTACCCGTCCACCAAAATCTACTTGGTTCTCAATTACCGCGACATAGTAGGAACCTAAAAAAGAAAGCAACATTAATCATACATTTCACCTGTCCTCACATAATCCTGCATCATATTTTGTTGACGAAGCGGTAGTCCGTAATAATGGAAATACATCTTAGCAAAAGATGCTTCAATTTCATTATCGAACTTGCTTTTGGAGGAAGACACCGTTCCATTTACTAAACTTGATCCTGTTAAAAGAAACAATAAATAATCAAGTCATCTACTCCTTCAAAAATATGACTTTCATGGAATGTAATTATCAACAATGTTTAACTAATTAATCAATTAAACGAATAGCAAATACATATAATGATATTTATACTACCTGAGTGGTTGTAAAGTCAAAGTTGATAGAATGTTGACCATCAGGTTCGAGAAAGAACTGCAGCTCCGGTGAGCGGTCACTGTTTTCGCAGCACAAACAAGAGAAGGAACGAAGAGGGAGATAAAGCGTATCATTAGTCATAACAAGTGACAATATATTTCTCGATGTGATTGATTTGCACACCAATTGTTTGACAAAATGTGTGCCTGTAAATTGGTCATGGTAGTGACACCCTTGAGATTTGTTGCTGGTTAGAATGGTTCAATATATGCTAATGGCCTGTACAATAATGAGGAAAATGTTCGACTAAGTTATCGAACTTAGTTTTTGTTCATTCAAGTTACCAAACTTTGTATTATTTGTTAATTACTGAACAATATAAAAAATGTTACATTCATATTACTTCATTAACTACTAACTTGTTACTAACCAGATTACCATAGTCCATGACTCCATGTCACTGAACTAAAATATACGTCATTTCTAGTTGTCCACGTCATTTACACCTGACCTGTTTCAAAAATCTTTCTTCTTATTGCTCACACCTCACTCATAACTAAATGTTTTCTAATCAATATTTATACTTTTATTAGCTAAAAACTTGCATTTTTAGGTGGTGTTGGATGTTGATTTGAGTATATCAGTGTTTAATTCTTCTTAAAACTCAAATCATGTCTATTTTCTCTATGTTTGTTTAGTACTCAAACCAAGTCCTTCCCCATCTAAAATCGCAAGCAGTCCACCACCACTACTTAATAGACAGTCACATAACTGAAATGAAATAAAAAAACACAAAACAATACAAAATATACAAGCCTAACACAAAAATATGAAAAAAAAATCCTTTCATAAAAGAACATTGACATTTACTAGTAGATTCGAAGAACAAAACACAAAACCACACAAAAATACACATACGACAGACACTTAAAAACAGCAAAGCAACTTGCAACCGGTGGATTTTCGGTATTGGTGAAGGATTGCGACAGCTGGGTACGAGAGGGTTGAGGTGGCGGCGGATTCCGGGTATTTGAGATTGTGATTGCGAAGGAAGATTATGGTTGTGGTGGCTATATATGAAAAAAGTTTGAAAATTGAGATATGAAGATTAAAAAAAAAAAAAAAAAAAAAAAAAGTCGATATATATTTTTTTAGTAAATTGTAAAAATTGTTCCGTGGTTTAGCCAAATTGCAGGTGAAATATCTATTTTTTGAAAGTGCACTTGTCGTCTCTGTGATGAACTTACAACTGCACGTTTGGCCCATGGTTGAAGTTAAATTACTAAACTACCGTGTTCGTCTTCCCTTTCACTTTGGTCCCTATGAGGGTAATTTAGTCATTTAATTTTGGTTTGGGACCAAGAATGTACTTGTAAGTTTCCCACAAAGACAATGAGTACACTTTTGGATAGATAGAGATTAAATGTGAAATTTGACTAAACTACAAGGATGGTTTTTGAAATTTACTCTTTTTTTTTTGTTTATTTTTCATTCAAGCTGTCACAAAGATCGGTAATGAACAAAAACAAAGTTCATTAACTTAGGCGAATATTTTCACAAAGTTGAATAACGTATTTGTATATTAACCCACTTAACTTATATAACAAAAAGTGTTTATATGAGCTTGCATGTTTGGGCTTATAAGCTTATATGAGAGTTTTGATAAGCCCAAACTTTGTGGCTTATTTGAGGAAAGATAAGCTTATTTAGAGATATTTGAGTAAATTACATGGATCGTCCATTTGGTTTGTAAAAGTTGCATCTATCGTCCCTTAGCCTAACATTCGTTTACTTATTTCGTTTATTCTCTCATGTGCATTGCATTGCACATAAAGGTAAATTTGTCTTTTCCACACTTTTTTTTTGGGTGGTGATATGCACATCACGAAATATGATATGCATATAACAATCATGCATTTGTGATGTTGTACCATATACACCACTAATGTGATTTTATGATGTGCACATCATTTTTGGTGGTGTGCATCCTCTCTTTGATATAACCAACCTATTTTTGTGAATATGTATCAATTTTGTACCAAATATTATATTTTTAATCTTGTAAAACAATACTACGTATTTTACATTATGACCAAAATGCATTTGTAAGAGTATGTAGCATCACAATTTATCTTGAATAACAACATGAATATCTTAATGCGTGAGCAAGTTATTTATTTGTGACATAAACGTCATTAGTATTCCATAACTAATCGACACCACTCTACTACAGATCCACATTTGGCCACTCATAAACACCACTCGATCCTCATTTTATTATTCATCAACCATTAACCCATCTTTTGCCACCATTGTACCCATCTACAACCGTCTTCATCATCATGTCATTAGACCTGAGCAAAACCAAATGAAAACCGAACTAAACCGAAAACCGAGTCAAACCTATCCAGCCAAAACCAAGCATACCCTATTTGGATCGGTTTTTGATTTTCTGTATCTACGTTTCCAGTTTCGGTTTTGCGCGACTGTAACACACCCAAACCATCTAAACCAAACCGAACAAACCGACACAATACCAAAACCGATCGCGTCACTTCGGTTCCGTTCTCGGTTCATATCTTTCACAAAATCGGTTTTCGGTTCGGGCCGGGTCGGTTTTGACCTAATGCTCAGCCCTACATTTGATAAACTTTAACTCAAATCTTTAAGTTAAACCAAACACATATAAACAAATACACAAATAAGAATGAAAATTATAAATCTATTTTAGATATGAAAATATGAACTCAAATCAAATATTTAATCACACAAATAGAAATATGTTATTAGCATCATCGGTTGACGAAGATGACAGAGTAGCCGACAGTCCAACTGTTTTGGTGTTAGCTTCGTTGTCAGCTGAGGGAGAAAGGAAGACGCCGAAATATTAAACGGTATGTGAAAAGGCGAAGGTGACGTTGTTCCAGAAGTGTCATTGTCACAAGATAGCAATGGCGTGGCCGGAAACGGCTGACCACCGATGAATATTGCCAGAGTTGATGGTCATGGTCATGGTGGCTATGAAAAGTGGGTTATATATGTAAATGAGTGTATAGAGAAAAGAAGATACATAGTATATTGTTTGAGTTTGTGTTGGGTAATAATACAAGTATAACATGCAATGACAATTTTAGGCTCATGTGCAAGGCACTTGAGGGCCTTTAGTGACAAGATTTACATTCACTCTAAACAAAACAAATGGACAATCAGTGTAATTATATTATATAAATAATCAGCTATGCTATAATTACAAAAGGTTTACAAAAAGATATTTACAAAAAATGAATTGTTATGTTTTAATTGAGTTAATTAAAGAGAAGAGAGAAATTATTGCAAAAGCTATCAAATGTAACAAACTCATTTTGTGATTTTTTTTTAAAAAAATTTTTTGTTGTTTGTTTGTTTTTTTTGGTTTTCTTTTTTTTTTTTTTTTAACTTTTGAGGTTCTCTCATAGCTCAAAAAATAATTGTTTGGAGTAAAGTAGTTGATATTAACATTCAAACAAAAATACTAGCCATCATTAGTTGTTTTAATATCTCCCATCGTTTTTCTT
The DNA here is from genome assembly GCA_022545495.1 of Chrysanthemum lavandulifolium. NCBI lineage: Eukaryota > Viridiplantae > Streptophyta > Magnoliopsida > Asterales > Asteraceae > Chrysanthemum > Chrysanthemum lavandulifolium. The sequence continues at coordinate 270,115,662 of CM040240.1, forward strand.
GTTGAGAAATGATATGCATGACTAAAAACATGCGTAGTGATATGCCTAAAACTATGTGGCAATACTTAATTGGTTTGTGAAGAAGTGGGTTCGGCCACTACAACCAATAAACTATTGCTACACATTAGGCATGTTTTTAGGCATGCCTATCATCGCTCTTTCTTTCTATAGTTTGCTGGTGTGATTCCATTTACCTTTTTTTTTTTTTTTTAAATAAAAAATAATTATAAAAGAAAGTCCGTAATTTTCTTCATTCCGATATATACTAAACAAACAACTTTAATACAATAATAAATTTTCTCTGTAATGCTTTTCTTTCAAACAAACGCCAGAGTGAGTATATATGGAGGCCATTTGAATTAGCTTACTTTATAGAGATTCAAGGCTATTATCACTTACACAAATTTTGGTAAGTGTGACCCATTTGAGTTCTTGCTGTTTAGAATTGCTCTCTGGAGTTCTTTTTGGGTTTTTGTAAATGGGTTTAGTGGTTTTTTGTTAGTTGCACACCAAGTGTTTGAAGAAATGTTTGAGTGAATAGTGGTGTGAATTTGTTATGTTAGAGTGACCCATTTGAGTTTTTGTTGGTTAGATTGTTTTTATGTAGCGAAAGCAGATAAATTAGCAGTTATGATAATGGGACTTTTTTAGACTGTTTATGGTTTAAGCCGGAGGTCTTTGTCTTTCTGGAAGTAGTCTCTCTACCCTTGGATAAATTAGTAGCAGATTTATGATGACGACTTTTTCAGACAGTTTATGGTTTAAGATATTTGTAGTGATCAAGAAGTTGGTAATTTTTCCAGCGAATTCGGATAAATTTGTAGCATTATTAGATGATGTTATGATAGAGAATTTTTTTTAGTTAGTTTGCGGTTTAGGATATTAGTAGTGATTAAGAACGTGGTAATTGTTGAATGGTGATATAGTTTAAGGTTTCAATGTGTTTATATGCTTTTGAGAGTTGGGTCTTATGGCGACTATTTGTTGGTAATAGTTAAGGTGCTTAGACGTCAGCAAAATGTATTATGTATGCACGAAATTGAAAGTTGGTTGTTCATATAACACATAACAGTCATAAAGAAGCAAGAATTTCACTTCGACACAGATTTGGAAGTAAGTTGTTAATATATGACTTAAACCCAAAATAAAATGTCTGACCCATTTGACTTCTAGTTGGTTAGAAACTTAGAAATGATTTTATGAAGAGAAGTCGGACAAACTAGTAGGATTAGAAGTTATGATATTGGGGACCTTTTTTTTAGACAATTTGTAGGTTTAGATATTAGTCGTGTTTAAAAAGTTGGTAATTCTTTAATGGTGATATAGTTTTAAGGCTTAATTGTGTTTTTAAGGTCTATGGGAGTTGGGTTTTATGGCTACTGTTTGATTATATTTGTACTTGACGTTAGGATGTGAAACAGCGCCTTATGCGTTTTGATTATATTAATATTCTTAATATCTCTGTATTATGTTTGCATATTTGAAACCACAATCACGAAAACTTCTTTATTGGTTAATCTAATCATATATCTGTTCGAAATTTTGAAAGTCAAGTTTTATATATCATTTGGTTGTTGTGTAATTATGTTTATAGTATTCACTAATCTTATCATACAAAAGCCTGTTCATGTTCTGTCACTGAGAAATTGCTCGTTATTTACAAAATCGTCTTCTTTTAGCATCATTGATTTTCTACGGTGCTCTTCCATTGAGCTCTCGTCGCTCTTTCATTGAGCTCTCGCGCTATCCATCTTACATATTTCTATATGAATCCCAGAAGTGCCTTTTGTACTCAGTCAAAGTGATGGTTGCCAAGAAAGAATGTAAAGGTACATATTGGATTACAACTTTTTTTGGTCAGGGAAAATTATCACATCTGAAGTTCTTACAGAGTTTTTTTACTTTAAAATGATTTTATTTTGTGGTTTAGAAACAAAGCAAAGAGATGGAAAGTACAAGTATACTGTCGACCTTCCTAAGACAACTTTTGGTATGAGAGCAAATTCTGCTCTAAAGGAACCTGAACTCCAGAAATTATGGGATGAAAATCAGGTCTTTATGAAAGTTGCTGAAAAGAATAACTGGGTTAGTTTAGAAGCTCAATCGAGCTCAACTTGTCTGCTACAAACTTCCTATCTCTGCTCACTTTATAGGGAAATTTTATTCTTCATGATGGACCTCTGAACGCTAATGGTGATTTACACATCGGACATGCTTTAAACATGATTATAAAAGATGTCATTAACCGGTATAAGGTATGGTTGCAGCATTCACTTTGCACTGCGATATTTGAAATGTGTGCGATAGAATGATGCACTTCATTTAATTACTGTCGTATGGAATTACTTATACAATTGAATATGACAGCTTCTCCAAAACTGTAAAGTTCAATACGTTCCTGGTTGGGATTGCCATTGTCTACCTATCGAGTTGAAAGGCAAGTGATAGTTTGTTGCTGTGTTTTATTTTCTTCTTGTAACTCTTAGATTCAATCATGGATAATTTTCTGTTGAATAATCTTAGTATTGCAGTCTTTGGACCAAGATGCCCGAAAGGGGCTAACACCAATAAAATTGAGAGCCAAAGCGGCTAAATTTGCCAAAGCAACTGTGAAGGCTTAAATGGTGTCATTCAAGGTCAGTTTAAACAGCAAATTTATATAACTAAAGATCCTACATAAGGTCATGTACTTTTACTTATTACATGTAGTATCGATGTTTTTGGTTATTCAAACTATTAATGATTAATAGAACATCAAACATTTTTACTGTTTGTCTACAGAGATTTGGAGTATGGGCTGATTGGGATCATCCGTATCTCACCCTTGATCCAGAATATGAAGATGCTCAGGTAAAATGAGCCTATAGCATATTATTGTTATATTGCTGTTGTTATCGTTATCATATGCATCCATTTGGCCTTCCAGATTGAAGTGTTTGGGCAGATGGTTTTCAAAGGGTACATATATCGGACCAGAAAGCCAGTGCACTGGAGTCCCTCATCCCGCACTGCACTTGCTGAGTTAGAGGTAAAGGGATTAACAGCTTCTTTGGTGAATAATAGGTTTTTTTGATTAATAAAAATTGACAACTCTTTCATAGGTTCTAGTTTTAGCTCTTCATATATACTATTTTCATGCAGTATGAGAAAGGCCATATTTCAAAGAGCATGTATGCAATTTTCAAAATACTAAGTGCTCCAACTAAAGGTGGATTACTCGATGAATTTCTCCCCAAATTATCCCTAGCAATTTGGACCACCACTCCTGGACTATTCTAGCTAACACTGGTATTTTTTTTTTTTTTTTTTTTTTGTACGCTTGTGAAGTTATCTACATATATAATATATTCACATGCTTATCTGTACTTCCTTTCTTTCTCTCTTTTATTTCAGCTGTTGCCGTGAATTCCAAGCTCCAGTATGCTATTGTTGAAGTGCAGTCATGCTCACATGATGTTGCTTCATCTTCTGAAAACAAAAAGAAAAGATTTGGTAGTGCTTTACATGATGATGAAAAACCATTTTTCATTGTTGCACTGGACCTTGTGCCAACACTGGAAGCCAAATGGGGTGTGAAGCTTGTTGTCAAAAAAACAGTTTTGGGCTCAGATCTTGAAAATTGCAGGTAACTTGATTTAAAATAAAATATTCTTCTGATAAATTAACTTATGCACATCTTTTATATATTTGTGATAGATATGCACACCCGATAAATGGCCAAGAATGTCCTGTTGTCATTGGTGGAGATTATATCACGACAGAATCAGGAACTGGGCTTGTCCACACAGCCCGGGTCATGGCCAAGATGATTATATAATCGGATTAAAATACGGTTTGCCTTTAGTATCCCCAGTGGACGATGAAGGAAAGTTCACTGAAGAAGCTGGAATCTTTTGCGGGCTTGATGTATTAGGTGATGGCAATGCTGCTGTGATAGATCACTTGGATGAACGTTCATCAATAGTCATGGTAGAACCTTACAGTAAGTAGCATCGTTCATCCATAAATATCAACATTTTCCCAATGAGAGCCAGCTTTATGAATAGTATAACTTAATTGCCATTTATTTCATTTTTCAGAGCACAAGTATCCATATGATTGGCGAACAAAAAAGCCTACAATTTTTAGGACAACAGCACAATGGTTTGCCTCTGTTGAAGGATTCAAAGAGGCTGCTATGAATGCGATTAGTCAAGTAGTATGGACCCCGTCTCAGGTACAAATACATATAACTGGTACATAATATTGTTTTGATCTTCAAAACTCGAAATTGCTCACTTCTGGGATTTGATTGATTTAAGTGCATAAGAATTATCATTTTTAGTTTCTGGGTTGGTTTCCTGTTCATGTAACACAGAACCTGAGTTTGGAGCAATTATGAAACCTCTTTTCATAAGCAACAGTAGGAATGATTTAGGAACACTATAAAGACCAAAATAGGATAGGACCATAGATAAGTAAAGCTTTTTAATGGCAGCTACAGGTTTGTATCTGTACATGTTTGCAAAACGGGTAAACGGATGAGGTTTTCCCTCTTTAGGTTACCCGGGGTGGGGGAGTCTTTGAATCAGATGTACTCGGCGTTTCCAACCCTTCCATGGCTACCCACAAATGTGTACCTAGTGAGGTTTGAACCCTTGACTTCTTGTTGGTAGGTAATGTGCCTTACCACTAGTTTATAAATGATACAGAGTTTCATTTTGTTGCCAACTAGTTTATGCATTTTGTTGGTAGTATTCCTCTAAATTATCATGATCATTGTCATTCAGGCAGAAAACAGAATTTCTACAATGACTTCTAGCCGTTCAGATTGGTGTATATCTCGTCAGAGGACGTGGGGTGTCCCAATTCCAGTTTTCTATCATACATAGACAAAGGAACCTCTGCTAAATGAAGAGACTGTTGATCATATCAAGTGTAAGCCCCAAACTAAGTTGCTGGAAAGTTTTGAGTTAATTTGAACTTACATTTAAGGAATGTGCATTTGAATCTTTGTGTTTGGCAGCAATCATTTCCCAAAAGGGCAGCGATGCATGGTGGTACATGTCAGTAGGAGAGTTGCTTTCTGAAAAATATCGTGATAAAGCATCAGATTATGTTAAGGGAACTGATACGATGGATGTTTGGTTTGATTCAGGTCTAATTTATTAGTCACTTGTTAAACACAAACGGTTCTTGTTTCAGTTATATGCAACTGGATCTGTATATTAACCTATTAAACATACATAAACTGCAGGATCTTCATGGGCTGCTGTTTTAGAAAGTAGAGATGGCCTCAGTTATCCTGCCGATTTGTATGTTGAAGGTACCAATCAGCATCGGGTTGGTTTCAAAGCTCTTTATTGACCAAAGTTGCAACCAAAGGTATCGTGACCATCGTATATATTCTTAATTTAACGATTTCATTATTGTTATCATATTTTCATTATATGTGGCGGAAAAGCTCCATATTATGGAGTTATAACGCATGGATTTGTGCTCGATGAGAGGATAAAAAATGAGTAAATCGTGGGTAATGTTGTTGATCCACGCAGGGGCGGAGCCACGTGCAAGGTAGGGAGGGCACTTGCCCCCAATACTTTCTTTAGTAGTTCAGTTTTTCGTGGGTAATAGTTGTGTTTTTTGAGATTTTAATGGTGTTGCCCCCATCATAAAAATGATTGTGCCCTCTATAAGTCTCAAAGTTGTTGAAAATGAATTCAAGATAGATGGGGAAGATGATGCATTGGAGCATGTGCTAGGAGAAGTTATTTGTTACCTTTTCATTTCATCTTATTACTATTGTATATGATTTTGTGTTTGTTTCCCAATTGTGTCTATTTAGTTACTCTATGTATAAAACTAGGTAAAATATACATTTAATGCTTTATGGTTTTTTTTTTTTTTTTTTTTATGTTGTGATTTTTTAAGTGTCTTGTTAATTTGTTATGATGGGAATGTGCAAAACATTAATTGTAAACTTTGTTATTTGTTATATTATTTAGCCACGAATATGCAATGATACTAAAAAAAAAAGAAAAAAATCATCTTCAACAATATTATCCGCTTATATTGTTTGCTATTATCTGCTTATATTGTTTTTGTCAAATTAGATGTCTAAAGTTTCTTTAATAAATATAAACGGTTTTTTTTAACCTCTTTTTTACTCGGATAAATAGTTTGTGTTGTGCTTAAGATGAGGCGTTATGTTGTAGTTATTTTTTATTTTTTATTTTATTTTTTATTTATTTGGGTTTCTAACTCGGCATTGCGAGCCGACTAATCTTAAAGAGACTACCTTTTTGGATAGCCCAAATTCGTCAGAGATGAAGCTCCGTGACACTTATTTTGTAGTTTTTCCAATAGATACATGGTTTATCTTCTACATTTTTTTACAATATTAATTTCTTTTGTTGTTGTTTCATACTATATAAGTTGTAGATTTCTTTGCTTTTAGCTTTTATTTTAGCGCTGGATAAGCTATTCTTTTACATAATATATCATGTTATTTTGATGCAACTATTACGCAACTTAAGTTGGTTTTGCGCAATATGAGCGTTATTATTATTTTATTTTATATATTTTTTATTTAATTTTTTTTTGCCTTTTTTAACGACTTACGTGAAGGTATAACTTTTTTGCCCCCCATATTGTGATTTCCTGGCTCCGCCACTGGATCCACGTACTGTGATTGAAGGAGGAAAGAATCAAGAGGATAGTGGTCATTTAGCTATGATTAAAAATCATAATATTGCTTAATAGCAAATCAAATGTTTTCTATTTGTTTCTCCAGCAAGAACCTTCGTATGGAGCAGATGTGCTTCGCTTTGGGTCTCAAGTGTAGATTTTACAGAGACGCTCAGATTGGACCTCAAGTCCTCCGTCAATCGTTTCGGACATCTACCGAAAACTTCGAGGACTTTATGGTTTCTCTTGGGAAATCTTCATGATTGGAAAGTATGTTTTTTGTTTGTTTGTTTGTTTGTTTTCCAAATATTCCTCGATATGCTTTTGGTTTAAATACGCTTAATGCATTACCTTATATTGTGCTTTTATTTTGTAGGCGTAAAATTCTATCACGTATCACGATCTTCTAGAAATCGATCGAGATGCTCTGTTTCACTTGAAAACGTTGTGAAAACATCAAAGAAAGCTATGAAACATATGAATTCTTCAAAATATACCGTAAGGTGTTATTTTTACTGATACATGGTTTCTCATTTTTTCATTCTAATCGAATTCATTTCGTTCAGTTGATTCAACGTTTGCTATTGTTGATCTCTCAAATTTCTACTTTGATGTTGCCAAAGATCGCCTTTATGTCGGGTAACTTTTTCTTTTATAATATAATGAAACTTGATTGGTTTTATAGTACTAGTTGATTTTGATACGTTGGTTCTGTTTGGTGGTGCTTCAAGTTTTACAAGGAGAAGTTGTCAAACAAAGGTTTGCATACTCATTTGCTATCGATAGTGAGAGTAATTGCTCCAATTCTACCTCATTTAGCTGAAGACGTGTGGCAAAGTCTTCCTTTCGAATATAGCATTGACAACACTGATGTAGCCAAATTTGTTTTTGAGTCAAAATGGCCCAAAGTCAATGAAAGATGGCTTGCCTTTCCTGAAAAAGATATTGATTTTTGGGGAAATATACTTGAGGTAACTACAATTATGTCTTGTTGATAACATATCTGTGAATTTTGATTTTTTTTTTAATAATCATCTATGGTATAATAATTTTGAAATTGTGTGCATCTGATTTGTATGAATTTGATAGTTGAGAACTGAGGTAAATAAAGCTTTGGAGACTGCTCGCACGGGCAAACTCATTGGTTGAAGCTAGGTGTACCTCCATAGCTCTGATGATAGCCTTGCACAGAGATTAAGGAATATGTGTGAAGCTAGACTTGATGCCGACTCTCTGAATCGCATATTCATAACATCTCAGGTACATCCAATCATTATTTGGTAGGACTAGCAAGATGGTTGGGTCACGGGTCGCAACACAACAGGTTCCAATGGAAACGAGCCAGATCTTTTGCTCCATTATTTTTAAAAAGCAATTACTATATTAACATTGACACCAAAATAAATAAATAAATAAATTTTTTTACTGTATTAATCTTATTTTTGTATAACGAGTTAGGAAGCTTGCATTAAATTTAGACTTTTGTCAAATCTGTGTACGTGCTTGACATGCTACCCTTACTAACATAGTATTTCCACTTATAATATATTATTGCATATGAGTCAAGTACTCAAGTTTGTGTTCAAATACGTTCTATCATTTGTTGTTCTTACATGTCAAAAATGTTGGATGTCTTTTTTATAAACCTATTAAAAGGGCTCCCAAACTTGCATTTGAAAAAAAGTTCACTATTAAATTTAATTTACACTCATATTTAAAATAGTTATGAATCACCTTAATTAATTGTCGATGTATTTTCCATTATCATGCCGATGGGCATCTTTGAGGATTCTACTGATTGGCTTAGCAGAAATTAGTTGTCCATTCAGTGTGGAATTTCAGCAAGAGCCCGATTTGATTGATTCATAACTAAATGAGCTGAAATTGCCAACTCTAATACATCTCTCCCCCGCCCCATATTATAAGTCCACTTTTAACTTGTACAAATTTTAAGAAATACCACTACTACTCTATTTACCAATCAAATATTATCTCTCCCCACTAAAGTCTCTTTTCATTGGTTGAAATATCAAAGTAGACAAGTATTTTGGGACAACCAAACATACAAACATGGACTTATAATTTGGGCAGAAGGAGTTGTGTTGACTTAGATATTTATAAATCATTGCACGTATTTCATTTGTTAGAAGTTTGATGATATTGGTATCTAAATTCTATTGTTTATATTGTAGGTTGAGATTCTTTACGCATGGAGGATGCACCGCTTAAAATATACCATATTCGGAGATTATTTTATTCACGGGGAAAAGAAAATATGGATTGGCATTTCACGTGCAGAAGGTTCAAAATGTGAACGATGCTGGAACTTCTCACCCCAAGTTGGTTCATTTCTCGATCACCCCACACTTTGCAAACGTTGCTATGATGTTATTGCTGGTCAACCACTTCCTGCTCTTGCAGCTGTTAGTTGATATGTTTTGGAGTGAAATTATTAGAAAAAAGTGCCCTGTAAGCTCTAAAAAGGGTAAAATGGTCATTCAAAGATTAATATGAACCTAGGGATAATACTTGCGACTAGTATCCCAAAAAATGATTAGTGCCGAATTGGACATACCACAATGATAATTTTTGCAATTTACTCAAACTATTATTATCACTTTATGAATGCATTTCCTACATTTTAAATGAAATACACATATACTAACGAAATGATAATTTAGTACAAATAACTAATTTGGGATCTAGAGATTGAGTAACGAACATGATGAGTGTGGATGATATAATGTTTTTAACTATGGTTTTTAATTTAATAACACTTTTTAGATTGAGATTTATTAATTGTTATTGTAAAAATAATACGAGCAATTATTAGCATAGATAAATAATAATTTAAAAAAAAGGTGTTGAGCAATTCTTTTTTAAGTTACATGGATTAAAGGTCCGTTTGGTTTGTAAAAAGTTTGAAAGAAAAAATGAGAGAAAATTAATTATTATTTAAAAAATATATAAGTTTTATAACTTAAGTAAGATGATGTACATTATTTTTTAATAAAAAATAGAAATAATACAAGTAATCACTTTAATTATGTGACTGTAAATTGTTTAAAACTTAGAAAACATATTTTATTGGTCTTTAAATCGAAAACTCATCAAGTTGTAGAAACAATGAGATTTGGTACCGTTTAAAACTTAAAAAACATATTTTAATTGCTCAACACTTTTTTAAAAATACTTATTTATCTACGCTAATCATTACTCGTATTATTTTTACAATAACTTTCGAAGTCGAAATAACCACTATATTCGTAACTAAGACGTTGCAACTATTCAATAGATTTGAGTGGCGAAAAGTAACCACTTTCAATATAGAATATAATAACACTTAATTAACGACAGTTTTTTTCTGTTACTATTTACAACAGTCAACAAATGAGGGTATATATGTAATTTCATAAATTAAACGCTCGGAGCAATTGTGGAATGCTTAATCAAGAAGCATTTAGATTGGAGCGGTAAGACAATATTCTAACGCTTGTTGAGGTATTGCCAAACAAGCTTTTCATCTATAATGCTTACCGCTTGTCGCTCCTAAACGCTTCCAAATGCTTGTTGCCAAACATGACCTACATGTAGTTAAACAATTGCTCAACACTTTTTTAAAAATACTTATTTATCTATGCTAATCATTACTCGTATTATTTTTACAATAACTTTCGAAGTCGAAATAACCACTATATTCGTAACTAAGACGTTGCAACTATTCAATAGATTTGATCAAGTGAAAGTAACCACTTTCAATATAGAATATAATAACACTTAATTAACGACAGTTTTTTTCTGTTACTATTTACAACAGTCACATCTATTGAATGGTTAATTAGTTTATACAGGCGTGCTCTCCGTTCCTCCTAAGTTGTGTTAGAACTTAACTTGAAATCACTTTGATCTCGAGTAATTAAGTATATTAAATGATTGATGACACTAAAATCAACCAACATTTAGTTTGATCCCGTGAGAAATGTTATTATAAGTAATTGCAAGGTGTGCTAGTGATAGATAACATGTTATTCGTCTGACTTCTCATCACCTATTTAATAACACACCAACAACTAAAACACTATTCTAACCAAAAGAAACCAATATTATATTATTGGTACATGTATATCTTACAAAATACTTCATCAAAAATACCCACTCGCTTAAAAAAAAAAAAAAAAAAAAAAAAAAAAAGTAACGGCACTACGGCGAAAGACACGGTACAACACAACGTGACATTCGTTGGTTGTTGGCTCTTTGATGGTTGAATAATTGCTCCACACCTACCACTCTAATTATGCACACCTAAATCTTACGCTTGGTTGTTGGCTCTTTGATGGGTGAATAATTGCTCCACACCCACCACTCTAATTATGCACACCTAAATCTTACCCGTTATAACAACCCTGCACAGCCCTACTTTTATTTGTGTGATTTTAATATAGTCAATAGTCAATAGTCTTTTAATATTAATATAATAATAATAATAATAATAATGCAAAGACATATTGTATATAGAGTAAATTACATCGTTCGTCTCGCTGGTTTCTCCAAATCACTTCCGTAGTCCCCGTTTTTTTTTTGCTTTTTGCTCCCTATGGTTTACATATTGCATTTGTTCGGCCCTTATCGCTAACAGCCGTTATCTTTTCGTTATCTCAATGGCACCGTTAGTCCTAACCAAGCGATCACTTGCGTTAGTCCTTTATACTAACGATCGTTAATAACTCAAAATTTTATTAAAAAATCTTTCCACGCGGTTTTATCGTTTCCGCTTTCTTACGTTTTCATGCGTTTTGTCCGATTTTATACGTTTCGCTCACCTTATCTACGTTTTTATACGCTTCACGTTGTGATACGGTTTTGTCTGCTTTTATACGCTTTTTGTTTTTACGCTTTTGTCCGTTTTCACACGTTTTCCTTCGCTTTTACGGTTTTTTCTATTTTTCTTACGTTTTGTCCGCTTTTATACGGTGTAATTTAAAAAATGACGTTTTTTAATCGATTTTAAATTTTTTTTCGATTTAAAAAATACGTTTTTATCCGATTTTAAAAAGTTTTTCGATTAAAAAATTACGCTTTTTAATCGATTTTAAAAAGTTTTTAATCAAATTACGTTTAAAATCGGAAAACTTTTAAAAATCAAGCTTTTTAAAATTACGCTTTTAAAATCGGAAAATCTTTTTATAAATCGATAAAAACGTAATTTTTAAATCGAATTTTGTTTTTAAAAATCAAATTAAAAACGTATTTTTTAAATCGAAAAACTGCTTTAAAAATCGATAAAAAAACGCAATTTTTAATTGGAAAAGCTTTTAAAAATCGATTAAAAACGATTTTTTTTAAATCGAAATAACTTTTAAAAATCGATTAAAAAAACCTATTTTTTTAAATCGGAAAAAAATTTAAAATCGGATTAAAAACGTCATTTTTTAAATTACACCGTATAAAACGGACAAAACGTAAGAAAACGGACAAAAGCGTAAAACAAAAGAAAACGATAAAACGTAAGAAAAACGGAAAAGCGTATGAAAAAGTATATAAACGGACAAAACGTATGAAACGTAAGAAAAACGGACAAAAGCGAAAAACAAAGAAAAACATATAAAAAGACAAAACCGTATTACAACGTAAGAAAGCGTATAAAACGTAGAAAAGTAAACGAAACGTATAAAATCGGACGAAAACGCATGAAACGTAAGAAAGCGGCGAAACGATAAAACCGCGTAGAAAGATTTTTATAATAAAATTTTGAGTTATTAACGGTCGTTAGTATAAAGGACTAACGCAAGTGATCGTTTGTTAGGACTAACGGTGCCATTGAGATAACGAAAAGATAACGGCAGTTAGCGATAAGGACCGACAAGGCAATATGTAAACCATAGGAGCAAAAAGCAAAAAAAATAAGCGACTACGGTAGATGATTTGGAAAGAAACCACACGGACGAACGGTGTAATTTACTCTTGTATATATAGATAACACTTGACACTGAACCACATATACAACACACAATTATTGACACCACCACCTACCTCACTCCTTCTCTCTCAGTATATTTGTTTTATTCTTCCAGATCTTGTGAGAAGCACTCCTTCAATTCACATCATTTTTTAACCCAAATTAAACGCCCTTTTTTGTCATGACTTCTTATGAATACACAAACATGATGTTTTCACCCGATGACCTTGGTCACCTTAAAATCCCCCTTGAAGATATACTATCTGCCACCGACAACTTTTCAGACCTATATATCATCCACATAACTGAAGTTGAAAAGAGATACTGGGGATATCTTTGGTGGTCTGGTGATTTGATTCAAATCCGTGCGCGAAGGTGGTTAAATATAGAGAGGGATGATGAAAAAGAACAACAGGATGGAGAACAGTTGTTTTGGACGGAGATTTTCATGCTTTCTACTCTAAAGCATAAGAATTTGGTTTCCCTTGTTGGGTTTTGTGATGAGAATGATGAAAAAATCATCATTACCAAGTGTGAGACCAGGTATAGTCTCGAAAACCATTTAAGTGACACGAGGAGGTTGACATGGGTGCGAAGATTGGAGATATGTGTCGGTCTTGCGAACGCATTGAGCTACATTCATTATGATGAGCCACGCGATTTTAGCATTATACATCGAAACATCGACAGTGAAACAGTGCTACTGAATGATAACTGGGAACCCAAGTTATATGGTTTTGAACTTTCAATGAAGATTGAAGCATCTGAAAGGCACCTTTCTTTCGATACTAGTAATGTTTCGAACAGGCTGGGGTATACAGACCCAACATATTTAGAGACTAAAAGTGCACACCACAAGTCAGACATGTACTCCTTTGGAATAGTAATGTTTGAGCTACTGTGTGGCAGGAAATCAGGAATAGCCAACGACTATAATAAGTATTTGGCTCCGGTGGCCATTACCCATTATCGTGAGAAAAAGCTCGATGAAATAATTGATTGGAGTCTACGGCAACAAATGGACTTGCAGTCACTCAACATGTTCGCTGAAATAGCGTATGACTGCTTGAAAGAAGAACGATCGCAACGCCCAGATATAGATGAGATTGTCCCAAAACTTGTGAAAGCTTTGGAACTAGCACGTGAAAACAAGCCGGTAAGACCTCGAAATTTTCTCTTTTATGGCTCTGCCATAATACGTTTTCCCTTTTCATTTATATTAATTTCAACCAAATTTTAAACTGAAATATTATCACTTTTGATAAACACAAAGGCATATCTAAATTGAGTACTATAATCGGTATTTAACACCTTATATTCTATTCAAATTATTTACAACTTTATAGCTTGGTTTACGTAATTGTAATTGTTAGGGTTAATTATTATTTAATCCTAAAAGTTTTGATCAATTATTGATTTAACCATTGGAAAGGATAGGTGAGAACAAAACCATAAATGAAAAGAATGAGAAATTTAAGAGTAGATGCATTCACTTTTGTAAGTGCATCTGAAATGCGTGATTGTTGTTTCTTCTCACCTTCTTAATATTTCTTTTTATTTAATCCTAACTAACCATTTAACTTTTTCTTGAAACATTTTTATTTATAACTTTTTTTTAACCTTTTAAAAAGACTATTTTCAATGATTGTCGGATAAACACCCTTTATTGTTCTTAGCAACGTTTTTATCACTAGACGAGTACCCGTGCATAACAACTGTATTTTATAGCGGCAGAAAATTTTCGTGATAAAAAAAAAGTTAATGGATTATAAACGAAAGATAATAAAAAATTGAGGATTTGGTGATTAACAAGGTTTTGAAACCCGATTCGCCCGGGTAGTTCAACTAGTTGAACCGTTCCGGTCGGAAAACGGATCAAAACATATAAATGTATCACATTTAATACGCCTACTTATCTATCAAGTCTCAAAATATTAATTACCATATAATAACACATTTGAAAATAATAGCCAAAATGTGAATTTTTAATAAAAACTCATTTTTGAATGAAAAAACGATAAACCACCTTGAACAAAGATTTATTTTTCATTGTCAAAGTAAATCTTATCTTGTATTCAATTATTAATTTTATTGGATTTGTAGTCCTTGCATTGAGGTTTATATTTCAAGATGATTATTTGTTATAGCAAACGTGTACTCAGTTTTTACTTTCCTCAAATGAAAGATTATTTTCTTGAGCAAGTTAGAGACATTCATTGCAATATAGTTTCCTTTAGTAAGGCCTTGTAGTTAACTATTGTTTCAACAATTTAACAATTTCACTTTGACAATAAACTCTTTATAGATAGTTAAGATTAGTATATTGAAAGGTTTGATATAAACCCTAACTTTGGATAACCATTTAGCATCATCTTTCAACTAACTTAGACAAATTTTTTATTTATAACATTAAATGACCTATAATTTCGATTACCCTTTCTGAAACATGATACATCATGTTTTGCGATTTTAACTTATTATGTTTTCGATTTTTCTTGTGTTTAAATCAAGGGGTGGTACGTTTGTTTTGACCATTCTGACTTCTTTTTTTAAATGAGTAACATGCATAGTTGACATTCAACATCGATAAATTGAAGTAATTTTTTTTGTGTTTTTTGCAATTTGTAGAATCGTATCAATCTCCTTAATCCAAACACACAAAATAATAATAATAATAATAATAATAATAATAATAATAATAAATTGATAACTTAAGCACCAAAATTCATGTATCATGAGTCGTGTCAGATAGTCAAAGTAATAAGTCATTTAATGTTATAGATCAAAGGCGTGTGATCAATAAAGTTCACATAAAAACTAAAGATCAAATGGATCAATCTCAACTATCTATTTTTGATCAATTTAATTAAATTCACTTTTACCTTTATATTTAAAAAGTAAATATCTCACAAACCATTAATAGTTAGATAAAACTAATTATACCATTGCGACAACAATAAAATTACCTTTCTATAATGATCCAATATTGTATACTTTCGATGACCTTATTTTTTTATCGTTTTTTACGGGTTTCGATATATTACACTATAAATGAAAATTTTAAAAATACTCTTTTTTGTTAACACAACCCCTAAACTACAAACCCTAAACCCCAAAAACCCTATCCCCTAAACCCTAAAAACCCTAAACCCCTAAAACTTTAACCGCTAAACAAAAAAATCTAAACCTTATTCGCTAAACACTAAGAAACCTAAACCCTTAACCCAAAAAGTCAAACCCTTAAACCCTAAAACCTAAACCCTAATCAGAAACCCTAAACCCACAAAAATCGGGAAAAATATCGTCGAAAGATATGACGGATATCAAATTAAAGATAATTTTATGATTGTCGATGGTATGATTAGTTTCGTTTAACGATTAATTTGTCATGATATTTAATTTTAAAATGAAGGTGAAAGTTTATTTTATTGTTTTGATGAAAAACGAATTAGTTATTAATGATTTATTTTATCTTTATTGAACTAAACTCATATATCAAAACATTGTCAATAACATTATCAATGTTGGCTGAAGGTTTGTATTAAACGGTTATCCAAAATTAAGTGATTAAATCAAAAGATAAAACAATATTAAGTATAAAATCATTACTAGAAAAATGAAGTGTTTCAAACGAACATTAAAAGTTAAGTGATTTTCTTAATTGTCAAACGAATATAAGGAAAGAAAATGTTAAGGGTTTCAAACGAAAAAAAAGTTAAGTGGTTAACCAATAATTAACCAAAAGTTAAAGAATTAAATCATTGTTAGCAACTTCTAAAATGTTTTTTATTTGTTGGTTTGTCAACTACTCATTATTGTCGTTGATCCATTCTCCCTTTATTCTCTCATCCCTTTATTACAAACTCTGATCAACTACATATATTCCATGATTCATGCATACAAACACGGATATATTAAAGCCGTGCATTGTGGCGGCTATACATAGAGCTTTTTATAAATTATATATTATGAACCGAAATATAAAATCTAAAATTTGAAAGTAAGTACAGTTCCGCTAATGTTTTTATTTATTTCGTGTATTATTTCAATATTTTTGTTCATATGCTTGTATACTCTTTTAGTCATCCTTTATCAAATTTTCAAACAATTATATATATATATATATATATATATATATATATATATATATATATATATATATAGGGTAAAGTTGTTTTCAACCCAAAAAATTAGAATCAGCGAGAACCAAAGATCAACCAATCGATTTTTTATATATTAGTTTTAATTATTTAATTCAAAAGGTATAATAGTAAAAGTACATTTTTATTATTTTTTCTTTTTTTAATAAAAACATTTTTTTCCTAAATTATAGGAATTAAAATTTTTTATTTAAATTTTTAGAATAATATTTTTTTCCAGCACTTGTGTTTGGAAAGGTGCATATGTATTTTTTTTTTACATAATGTAATTCACATATGTTTTTAGTGTTCAATTGTTTAAACATGTAATATATTTTGCTCACCAATATTTTATACATGTGCATGGAATGACATACAGAATTATTTTACGTGTATTGTTTACAATTCAAAACTAAAACATTATATAGAAAATTTAAAATCATGAGATACACAATTCAAAAACAAAGTTCTAAAAGTAAAACATATGTTGCCATATATGAACATGTATTTTCCCTCATTGAAAACTCTCGATATCTTTGTATATATATGTGCATTTGAGTTCATTCATATGCCCTCATATATATGTACACAAGTAGTTCATGTGCACTTGTATCCATGGCATGCACTTGTATCCACGGCATGCACTTGTGTCTTTTCTCTTTAAATCTTTATCATAATTGTCTTCTCGCTAAATATTATGTACAAAACACATGTGCACTCTCATATTGCTCATCATACTGGTACCTGTAACCACAAATAATTAATAAATGAATTATTTAATCATAACAGATAAAAAACACATGTGCAAAATCCTTTCATAAAGACTGAAATTAAACAAAAAGAACAAATCCAGGAACAAATAATAAAACACATATGCACTTTTTTCACTAATTTTATATTAAGCTTGAAACATATATGCACATCCCTTAAAACACATTACAACAATTATACGACATTTCGTACTCTTATCTTTTATTACTCCACTGCCATAAGAGTTTCACAGATTTTATATATTCTTACAACTAAAAAAGGTACCATTCATCCAAATATGTTTATACATACGTCTACTAAAATAATATACATAATAATGTATTGCATCCATTGTCTCTAAAATATCATATACAAATATGTGTCTATTTTGGTTTTTAAATGTTGTGGCCACCTGCTTAAGAAGTGGTGGACAAATTATTATCTAACCAAAAGAATACAATATGCTATTGGCTAAGAACCAGTCTTATGAAAACCATTTTTTTTGTTTCGAAATGCAAACATATGTTCCTTCTACTAAATATGTGGTAATCCTTATACCCACGTTAGTACATTTTTTCAATGGTCTATAACCAATCTTATATCAAAACGATACATGTAAATCATCACAAAACTATTTAACAAAGCTAATCCATACTCAAAATGCATACCAACGTGCCAAAAAAAAAAAAAAAAAAAAAAAAAAAAAAGCTTACAATGAAAATAGATACGTGAAATAAACACCCATGAATGGTGTGTTTCTTATTATAGATCTGTCAATGATGGCAGTTTCTATGGTGGCTTGGCGGTTGAAGAAACTGCATATACACACATTTGAACATGTCAAGAGAGATACGTAGAACCGTGAGTAGTTTAGATGGTTGAATCATCTATTTGATCTTATTTTTCGGTGACCATTATAGGAACAAAATGAAAGATTTTTTTCTGGCGGCTGTGAATCTTGTGATAACAAGATAGGTTTTTTTAGGTTAAACTTGAAAAAGCATATCATTAAAAGCCTGTCTAAAGTTGTGGTGGCAGTTATTGATAAGTTGAATCTAAAATTCCATTACTACCCCTATGTCATTTATGAAAAACTACATGATCTTTTATTTAATTACAATTATGCCACAAACATTTATAGCCATTGATCAAAACGAATGGATAATGTTGGTTCTCATGAGCTTCGCTTTTTTTCCTGCTGAAAATAACTTTCACATATATATATATATATATATAGTTGGATCAAATAAGAGATTACTTAAAATAAGAAGGAATAAGAAGAACTATAACCGCAAATTCGAGATGACTTAATCGACTAAATTAGATGCATTCCTATAATCTTAGATGTATTATAACGCACCATAGTGTGTTTTTGCTTTTCAGATGCATATCACGTATATTAGATGCATTTCATGATTTCTCTTGTTTTTGTTATTCTGCGACGTGCAAAATCATGAAAATCAATTTGCACTATCCATACATCAAATTAACTTCGAAACTCAAGATGTTGTATCTATATGAATAGAATTGCATCTAATGCAAGTCGTTGCATCTCAAATGCGTGGTTTTGGTCACTTTACCACTTCTTATTTTAATTTACTTCACTAGATCCCTACTATATATATATATATATATATATATATATATATATATATATATATATATATATATATATATATATATATATATATATATATATATATATATATATATATATATATATATATATATATATATATATAGGGAGTTAATGTAATATCAACCTTAAAGTTTTAAAAGTAAGACTCAATCTGGATCGTTGGATCATTGTATTTGTGTTGGATGAGATTAACATTAAATGAGTGACATTGTAGTAATTAAATAGGGTTTCAAGGGTATTTTGGAGCATTTAAATCCAAATGTGGTCCATCTTTTTTCAATTTTCGTCTACTTTTTACACAAAAAATGGTCCATATTTTTTATAAAGCAGTAGATTTCGGTACACCGGAATCCGTGCATTTTTACCCGGAATTCGATACAGATGTAATACATATACATATATGTGTATCAAGAGCCTATCTAAAAAAAATGGCTACATTACAACAAATCTTCAAACCAAAAATGAACAACAGCAGATTTCGATACACCAGAATCCGTGTGTTACCCATAATACGATAAATAAACATATGAGATACATATACAGATATGTGTACCAAGAACCTATCAAAACTGAAAAAATGAGATACATGTATAGAAATGTGTATAAAGAACCTATCTAAAAAACTGCTACACTACTACAAGAAATCTTTAAACCAAAACTGAACAGTAGAATATTCCGGTACACCGGAATCCGTGCGTTTGACATAGAGGCCGATACATAAACATTTTAGATACATATACAGATCTTCTGTACCAAAAACTGCTAAACTACTACAATAAATCTTCAAAATCAAAACCGAATACCGGTGACAAAACCGGCATACCATGATGTATCCGGTGTACCGGCGACACATACCAGGATGTACCCGGTGTACCGGCGACACATACCATGATGCACCCAGTGTACCGGCCATCATAAAACAACTTATAACAGAAGATTCCGGTACACCGGATAAATTCAGCGTATTTTGGTTTTCCGGCGTGGTTGCTTTGGTGGTTTGCGCCACTAATTAATCGAAACCCATTATTCCAGCCACCGTTAGATCTAGTCGTCACCCATTAATCGAAACCCATTATTCCAACCACAAACACCACAAAATCGTACCTATCATTTTTTCGTTCGCATCGAAACCACAAACACAATGATCTAACAGATGTCGGCCTTTGATGTTTAAAAAAATAAACCACACCACCACGATCTGAATCTCCCTAAAAAGAAATGAAAGAACAAACACCTTTTCAGAGTATTATTCAACAAAATCTATGATTATAAAAAGAGGAGTAAGATATTGTGGGAGGATAAACGAGATTTTTATGGTAGAAGGTAGAAAAAAAATAGGATGGAGGAAAATGTGAGGCTGATGGTATGTTTATGGTAGAAGGGTATGTAGGGTTAGATATATAAAATACCCATAATACCTTTTTGTCTATACATTTAATTTTCAGATTTTAATAGCCAAAATTACACTTGTCAACCTCCTATTGGTTCTTGCATTGATCTTATTTTTAGAACTTTAACATTGATCTCATTTGATCCTATATATATATATATATATATATATATATATATATATATATATATATATATATATATATATATATATATATATATATATATATATATATATATATATATATATATATATATATATATATATATATATATATATATATATATATATATATATAATCTAGATCAAATAAGATCAAGCTTAAAGTTGTTAAAATGAGATCTAACAAAAATGACAAGCAACATTCTCCTAACAACAAAATAAATATTTTATTAACTACAACTAAAATTGTTAAAGTTTTGATAGATTTCTTTTCAAATTTACGAAATCTAGGTGATACACTTTGATTAGAAGTATAATGTGTCGGGTTATTGTATATGTACGATTTTGGAATACTTATTAATGTAATGTGTATCAATTTGTATCACTAATCAAAACTCATGTATCATTAAGTTATTAGTTGCTAAAATGTTATTTTGTATTAAAATATTATTTTATGAGTGTTATTGCTAAAATTGTTATTTATAAATGTTTTAGTGATTTTTTAAACTTGATCTTATTTTTACAACTTTAAGTTTGATCTCACGTTAACTCTTTCATATATATATATATATATATATATATATATATATATATATATATATATATATATATATATATATATATATATATTATAGGGTGGTGTTATATAGGGTAGTGTTATTGTAATATACACCTTAAAGTATAAAATAATAGGCACTATTGTAGACCATTGGATCAAGTAACTATTGATAGATTCAAATATAATTAAATGAGTGTAATAATTAATTACTTAATGGTATTAATGTAGATAAGTAGAAAGGTGAGGGCATTTTGGTAAGAAAGAATAAACATAGCATTTGACACATTCTTTAATCACACATATCGATGGCAATGATAAACATTTTATTTCTACCATACAACTGGCATTTTTTTTTTATTCCTAGCTTTTATTGTTTTAATTACTTGCAGGCATTAAACGATTCTTTTTAATACGTTACTACACATTTCTAATTTGTTTTTTTGTACCTTTTGTATTTTTTAATTAATATAATTGCGGTAACATATTAATATTTTTTATATATTTTTAGTGACACATAGTTTTATGATACATTTTTAATGACCCATTATATTTTTGACACATTTCATATATTTTTTACACATTTTTGGTGACACATTGTTTTATGATACATTTTTAATGACCAACTATGTTTCTGACCCTTAACACGCGATGCATCGATGCATTTCTAGTGAGATTTTAAGTTTTTTGATACATATTTTAATCATTTGATACATTAGTAGTGATACTAAAGATTTTTGTTTATACATTTTTATTGACATACTATAACTTTTGTAACGAAATTTTGATACTCAATTTTTTATATTGACACATTAACTTTATTGTGAGATACCAATTTTTATAGTGACACACTACATATTATATTTTATTTATAACACATTAAATTTAGGGTGAAAGTCTTCTTAGGCTCCTTTGAAGCCTATTAATTCTTCTCCTCTGTAGAAGAAACTTGTTTCATGTGAAGTGCCTTATGCAAAAGCTACAACTCCTAAAGAGGCGGAGGTACGTCAATGTATATTTCGCTTATATATTATGGAACTTAGCATCATGACCCTACTATTAACTTTTGTGATATGTTGTTGAGACACATTTTTCACAATGATGTAAATGGATTAAGTCTCTTGTACCTTTCGCATAGTTCGACAATTATCAAAAAAGAAGAAAACGTATGCAGAAACTTGAACAAAAAAATGATTGAGGCCCATCATGGAAGCATAAGAGGTAACTGTTGTTCACTATAAATTTAAAATGATTTAAAATTGAAAGTGGTATCATGTTTTAACACATAGTTTGATATAGTTTAGTTTGATCGGGTTAAACGAACAACTTAAAGCTGTAACCTTTTATCAGCGTAAGTTGTAGCAAAAATGATTTTTACCACTGACTGATATTAGTTCCAATTGCGACTTTGCACTTCAATTAAATTGTAACCTCGTCGCGTAACCGGTGACTCGTCGGAACCCACTCACCGCTGTGTGTAAGGCGGCTAGGTTGGTCAGAGACCACCAGCCGCCAATGGTAAGTGGGAATAAAATAGGTCGCCGAAAGATATGTAGAAAAAACCCGATTACCGGAAATAGAAACGGAGATGTTTACTCAAAGGATTTCGGCCCCGCGATCTTGTTGACATCAAAGAATCCTTAGTAGGTCGATTCTCGTCAAGCAAATGAATTTTAGAATGGCTTTTCATTTTTTTAATTGACAGATTTGAGAAGTTATTTATTTATTTATTTTTTTTAGATCTGAAATGTGGAGAGGTTTTCAAGAACGGAATTGATATGTACACATACGATTTTACTTTGCACACATAAAATTACATGGGGTATTGTTTGTTTTATTCATTAATTGTATGTGTGCAAAGTAAAATTCAATGTGTACATATCATTACCCTTTCAAGAAATAGAGAGAGAATAAGTAAATTATTTATGATGAAGATGATGAAACGTACTTTATAAGAGATGGAAAAAAGAAATACCAATAATACCCTTCTTAATTAGTTAACAATTTAATTTAGTTTAACAATTCAATTTCCACTTGTCATCTAATTATTGGTGTCTATTGTAATTCATTTTAAAGTGTACACCATATAAACATATATATATATAGAGACACTTTATTTTGTAACCTCTTTAAGTCATGAGGCTGCGAACCACTTTTACAATTAATAATACACAATGTACATCATTTAATGCTCCATAGCATTTTGTTATTTTTATTTAATTCAAAAGGGTAAAATAGTAAAAGAGATTTTCATATTATTTTTGTTTTTTCTATAATTCCCGTTTTTTATAGATCTTAAAATTCGGGATTTTTTTTTTATTTTTTATATGCTGACATGTTTTCAAATAGTCATGGTGCATACATGTTTTTTATACCTAATCATTACTTTTTTTTTTTTTTATCTCAAGGAGCATGCATTTTTTTTCAAATAGGCAAAAGTGCATACATGTTTTTTTCCCAAATAGTCAAAGATGTTTTCAATTAGTCAAAGTGCATACATGTTTTTTTTAGCTAACATTTTTTTATCAACCTACCAATATTTTTACATGATCATTATTTTTTTTCAAAGTTTGAAATACAAATTAAAGAACATAAATCAGTATAAAAAGAAAAACAAGATTGATATAGTTAAATATTACATTTCACTTGATTACAAGTACAAAAACATATGCAATAATCATATATCTCCAAAAGTCGCAAATTATCTTCATGTATAATCGTGTTCATCCACTTCCCGATCTTAAATGATATCATCATCTTCATCAATCAATCGAAACAAGCATGCACGAAAACAATTAGTTAGATCCCATTAATTAAAACATATATGTTTTAACATGTATGTTTTGAACATACATGTTTGAACATATGTGCTTATACACGTTTATAACATATATGCAACCATTTATACAATGCAAGTTTAACAAATTCAGAAACTAAAAAAACTATATCAACAAAAACTTATACAATGCAAGTTTAACAAATTCAAATTCTACACCAGCAAAACACGAAGTCTTTATTTTAGAAAACATACTTATTTGGCAAACACGAAGTCTTTGAAAAAAATAATAATTACATTTACTAAATAAAAAACATATATGTTTTTAAAACATACATGTTTTAAGCATTCCGCTTATAAACAATCATTTTTTAACACATACATGTTTTGAACATACATGTTTAAAAACATCATGTTCTCAAACATATATGGTTTTCATTAGTTAGATCCCACTAATTAAAACATGTATATTTTGAACATACATACTTTTTATAAAAAAATTACATCAAATAAAATAATCATTATCCTAAAACACATACGCATGAAGAAAAGGTGAACGCTACACATAAATAATAAAATAATCATCTGCAATAACTAATCATGTACATTAATTTATATTAGTAAAATATGTTCTTATCTTTTGTCATACAATTAAGCTGTGATGCAATGGTTGTCGGACACATTTGACCCAATTCATATGAGTCACTGGACGTTAATGCAAGAAAGTCAATAATATTAAACTATACCTATTCAGCGTTTTAGCCATACTCAATTATATGTATGTGTATATCCATAAATGCTTTCATCTAATTTTAACTTATCTTGCTAATCTTACATAAATGTATTTAATGTTTCTTAATAGAAGTATAAACCATTAACCTTGTTCATAGTCAATTGTTCTCCTTTAAAAAGTAAGCCATGATAGAATTTATAGAATTAGATACCTTAAACACATGTAACCACTTTGAATACCTCACCACTATCAACGTCATACAACCAACCAAACTATGTTTTTAATTTTGACATGTAACTCGAAACTTGATTTTTTTTTTATCAGTACGGTATGATCTAACATGAGAACAAACACCAACAATAACCATCAGGCATGATCTAACATGAGAACAAACACCAACAATAACCATCAGGCATCTTGATTCGTCAAAAACACGAGTTAGAAACCAAAAAAAAAGAAAGAAAAGCAAGCCATAAAAAACAAAAATCGAATTGAACATTAAAACTCACCTTAGATCATGATGATGAACCAGGCATGTGTACCTCCATCTTTATCGATAAATCAATTGCAGGTATGCAAGAAGAAACGCTTTTCACAGATTGGGTGTCTAACAAATACATATCCAAGAAGAAACACTTTTAACGGATCGGATGTTTGAGGGTGTCGATATCACAAACCTGCAGATTAATGAACACCCCTACCGCGGCAGCCGTGAATTAGGGTTGTAGGGGAGGGAGGCGGTTTCTTTGAAAACGTGTATTTGTTTTTTTTTAACTGATTATGATATTCAACATCATATTAATAATTGAAAAAAAGAGAATTTGTAATCCCTAAAATACCCTCTGATCATTTTAAAATTTAACCTAATGTTTCACTTTATTACATTTATGGCACAAGTTATTTTGACCGTCGATCAATTAATCTAATGGCTAAAAAGTGGTTCGCAGCTTCGTGATTTAAAAGTAGGTTCAAAATAAAGTTCACTATATATATATATATATATATATATATATATATATATTAATTAGTTAACAATTTAATTTAGTTTAACAATTCAATTTCCACTTGTCATCTAATTATTAGTGTCTATTGTAATTCATTTTAAAGTGTACACTATATAAACATAATTATATATATATATTATATATATATATATATATATATATATATATATATATATATATATATATATATATATATATATATATATATATATATATATATATATATATATATATATATCACAAGCAATATAAATGAGAACGCCTAAGTTTTCCAAGAGTTATGCAATTAAAATAAATTTGTTAAATATCTATTCAATACTTGTAATAAAAGTATGTGATAAAAAATTAAAAAGGAAGCAAGTATAAATATTTTCAAATTAATTTTATACAACAAAAAGTAGATACAAAAGTTTAATCGAATTTATCATATTACACTTACTTGAAGTTATTATTAAATTTTTTCTTAACTTATCAATTAATTAGGTAATGAAGAATTGTCACTATTAAATAAGACATAGTAAATAACAATAATTATGTTTTTTCTTAATATTTTTTCTCCTAACATAGTTATATTTACCGGAGGAGGAGTACAATAAGAAATGTAAATAGGATATGACGTTGACACACACAATATAATCTTCGGAGGCAATAAATAGAAGGGAAATAAAACCAACTTTATGGATATCACTTAGGATTGAAAATAATGATTAAAAAAGGGACGTTCAGTGGAGATCACCAGTTATACGAGTTTTTTCACACATTTTGAAAAGTTGGTAAAACATGTGCTTATTTTTAGATTTTGTTCCTAACATATGCTTGTTTTTAAATTGTGTTCTCAACATATGCTTGTTAACAAAAGTCTAGAGAAAAAAAAAATGTAAAAATATTATACTTTCTCTCCACTTTTGTCTTACAAATTGTTTCTCTTTCTTCCTATTTAAATTTAATTCTCACTCAATTATTATTTTTTAATTATTTTTATTTGTTAAAAAAATTACTTTTTTTACGAAAAAGTTAGTACACTTTGAATTTTTAAAAGACAACACATGAAACTAAAGTCAGACACACGTGGACCGGTTATCACCCGCCACATGATTTCTCTCTATCGGTGACCATACACGACCAAGTTAGCAAAGTCGTGACCAACATTGAATATATAAAATTAAAAAAAAAAAAAAAACCATTTGTGTGTATACAATCGGTCGAAATTGAGACCGATTATTTTTTTTCCTTGCTCGACCGACTTCAAACCCAAGGACCACAGTGGGAACGACTGATGTTGAATCGGTCAAGTTGGGTGACCGACCGATTTTTTACGATCCACTGTGTGTAGCCTACAATAAAATATTAAATCGTTACATTCAATAAGAAAGAATTTACATGCAACGGCTCTAGCTTATTAATTGGCATGGATAATTGTTACAATTTACAAGTCGAAAGGAAGTTAAAAAGATAAAAGCTTGTTACGAGGAATATAGAGACAAACTGGGACAATTATTTTTGTTATGTGAAGTTGTTACGATGATATAAATATTTATAATTAAATAATGTGTTTTTTTTACTTTGTGTAAGAATTTTAGGTGACACAATTTAATGAAAGAAATAAAGATAGATAATGAAAATTATAGGAGATAGAAATAATTAGATGAATGAAAAGAAAATCATGCAATGCCCCTTTTTGTAACTAAACAATAAATAAACTATGAAATGATACTCCATTCGTCTCAATATTATTTCTTATGTTTCTTTTTTGGGATATCCCAAATTAAATGTTCACTACTAAAAATAGATAGGAAATTTTGGTGTAAATTACCATATTACCCTTATTTGATATTTTTATTACAAAAATTAATGAAAATAGTAATAAATTAGTTAACGATAAAACTATCATTTTGTCAAAAGTAAGAGAAAAAACAGTAATGATTATGTTTTTCTTAAAATATGTGTTTCTAGTCCATGAACAATTATTTTAAGATGAATGGAGTAACAAGGGTGTGTTTGTTATGACACTTTGAATTAGGTTTTAGCTTGATGTGACATTAACTAATTGTTTAATTAACTCTTTTGAATTAGAATTTAGTTTTAAGTATCAAATATATGGATTGTGCAAAAGTAGGGGAGTTGGGTTGTTTTTGGTAAAAGTGTGGACCTATTTTGTGCACTCTCTTTATCTCTCTCATCATTTTGTATTATAAAAGTAATTAAAATTAATATACATGTCTTCACTAATTATTAAAATAATTTTTATTCATTAAATTTACTTTTTTTTTCTCTTACCTTTAAATCAAATACAAATCCAAATCATAAACCCAAATTCAAATTCAATTCTAATCTCGATTGCAAAGCAAACGCATTCTAAATAATTTGAGAGGAAAATGACAATAATAAAGATTACATGAGAGAGAATAATTTAAGAGGGAAAGGACAAAATAAATATTAGATGGAACAACATATATAAACATACATAACCTTGTCCAAGTTTTGAAAAACAAGCACAAACTGGGAATTGACTCCCAGTTATACATATATACTGTTGATGCATCGGTTGCTGTTAATTTGTGTATTGATTGAATACCGTCTGATCGCATCCTTTTGTAACCCAAATTCCGTGTTTGTGATAGATTCACTCTGCTCCCAACCACCTTGCTCACCTAAGAATCCCCCTTGAAGATATAGAATCCGCCACCAACTACTTTGCTTACCAAAATGCCAGAGGCACATGGGGATTTGGAAGGATATACCAGGGACAACTGTCGTGGTCCAGTGAGTTGATTAATATCACTGCTTGGAGGTTAACTGATAAAGAATGGGATGAAATAGAACAACAATTTTGGGAGGAGATTTCCATGCTATCTAGTCTCCAGCATAAAAATATTGTTTCTATTGTTGGGTTTTGTAATGAAGTTGGTGCAGAGACCATAATTTACAAGGTCATGCCCGAGGGAAGGCTCGACGGCTCTCTGAGTGACCCGGTGTTGTTGACATGGGTGAAAAGATTGGAGATATGTGTCGGTATTGCGCATGCATTGAGTTACATTCATTATGATGAGCCACGCGATTTTAGCATTATACACCGGAATATCAGTAGTGAAACAATTCGATTGAATGATGACTTGGAACCTAAGTTATCGGAATTTCGACATTCCATGAAGATCAAAGCATCCGAAAGGCACCATACTTTCCATACTTATTCAGTTTGGTCTACGAAAGGGTATACAGATCCAACATACTTAGAGACTAGAAGTGTGAACCACAAGTCGATATGTACTCCTTTGGGATAGTATTGTTTGAACTATTGTGTGGTGAAATCGCGAAGTGACGATCATGATAATAAGTATTTGGCTCCGTGGCAATTTTTCATTATAGAGAAAATACTCGATGATATAATCGATCCGGATTTAAAGAAACAAATATATCCGTAATCATTTAACGCTTTCACAAACAGATATATTGTTTAAATGAAGAAAGATCCCGACGCCCAGATATAGGTGAGGTTGTCACAAGACTTGAGGAAGCGTTGGAACTTCAGTTGGAGCGTGAAAATGCTGTAAGAGGGTTTTTACTCTTTATCTTTCAATCACAATAACTTTAAAATAAGAGCGACGTTTATTTACTTATGGCTATATTTGTTGTCATTGATGTTAAAGGAACACTCATCAGTTGTGGACGAAGTTGGAGGGACGTCATCCAGTCATGAAGAGGTAATTATTCATTTATTTATTTATTTTGTTGTAAGCCACTGAAATCTTTAAAATAGAGGAAAATGTCAACACAAGAGAAAGGACAAAGAAAGATGCGAAAAGGGGTTAAAAGAATTTAAAATATACTATAAATTTAAGTGTTTACTTTATAATTCATTTTTCAGCCTCAAAGTTTTGTTATGGACTGTGAATAATAAGAACTTACAGGGTAGAGTCAACAAAGAAGCTCAAAGTTATATTTTTAACAATATTTTATTCTTATTAATGTTTTAAAAACATTGCTTATGGATGGCTTACAATAAACAGCTGACCGTTGTCATTGTTGTTGGGTACTCTCAAAAGTATACCGGCTATTTTAAAGGTTTTAAAGAAAAGAAAACACAAAATGGGTACTAGCAGACAAGGATATAAATGTCTTTTCTAGTTAATATATTTTGTACACAAATACACTCAATTCACATATCAATCCCCTAAACTACTATATTTGTCAAAGAGGTGTTGGTTGTGAGTTATGGTTAAATTGAGGTTCAAGTTATTATACATGCAAAATATTTTCCATGTTGACGGAAAATCACATTTGCCAACAATATTTTGCAAAATCTAATTGTTCTTTAGAATGATACACAAGAACCCTCTTAAACTTACTTAGCTTCTCGCTATTTTTTCTCTTTAATAAATGTTAAAAATGAATGATTAACCTCACTGAAGTGTTCCACCTTGAAAATCTGCACACTTCATAATGTTGTCTTCTTTGGTACATATAGGGATCAGCGAGTCACTTCACATCAACAGGCGTTGAATCCAATTCCAGCAAAAAGACAATGTCTTCTCTCAAATACCTTTCCCACTCACAATTCAGCTTTAGAGATATAAAATCCGCAACCAACTACTTTGCTCCTGAGAATAAGATCAGAGACGGCGGAACAGCTAAATATGTTTACCAAGGCCGTATGTTGCATTCCGGACAGTTCATCGATATCGTTGCACGGGGGATCTATCCTGAGAGCAAAAAGTTTAGGATGGAGAAGTTGATGCTTTCCAGTCTCAATCATACGAATCTAGTGTCAGTTATTGGGTTTTGTGATGAGAAGATGATTACCGTATACAAGAAGGAGGCCAACGCAAGTCTTAATAAATATCTGAGTGACGAGACCCTCACATGGATGCAAAGGTTGAAGATATGTCTGGGCGCTGCAAATGCATTGAGTTACATCCATTATGATGCTGGACGTGATTTCAGTGTCATACATTGCAATGTCAGGAGCTCGAAAATTTTACTTGATGACGAATGGGAACCCGTTATCCGGTTTGAACTCGTTGAAATATACACTAGCTCGGAGGCATCGTTTTTTTCTTACTCATGATGTTATTGAGAATGTATACCGGACCCACAATATAAAAAATCGAGGTCTAACGCACAAGTCGGATGTGTATTCATTCGATGTTGTATTATTGGAAGTCTTGTGCGGAAGAGTGTAAGATGAAAGCGAAGACGATGACAATGACGATGATGAAGACAATGACGATGACAATGAGTTGAGAGAGGGTTATTAAGTCAACCGCCAAATCTAATTTGGATGAAATGATTATGCCGCATTTACGAAACCGGATGGACCAATCACTCAAAATCTTCTGAGACAACAAATTATTGCATAGAAGAGGATAGAGCGAAACGTCCATATATAGATCAAAGTTGTCAAAAGACTTAAGAAAGCTTTGGAGCTTCAGTGGAAACATGAGAATCCAGTCAACCTTACATCATCCAATCAATTTGAGGTACGTATAGTAAATAATTTACTTGATCTTTTAATTTAAGACCGATAATCCTATAATAATTAATAGACGAGTGTTATTAGAAATCAAAATCTTTGAGACGAGATGAACAAATAAATTTAGGATCTATCTTAGAATTTGAATGAGAACCACCTTACATAGAAAAGAAGAAGAAAGGAAGACACTTAATAGATTAAAAAAATAATAATAATAATCTCAAAATCATTCTTTATAGTGGTTTTCAAAGCCTTACTTTTAACTAAAGTTGCTAATTTAACACTCACACAGTATTATTTTTGAACCTTTTGAAATGTCAGAATGTTCTAATAAGATTATAGTATAAAATGGATATTGCAGCTATCAAATGTCACAACAAGTCAATAGCTCTATGAAAGAAAATGAAAACTTATTTACAACTTTAAATAGTGTGATGCTATAATGTGCCTTTTTAAATATAAATTGAGGTTTCATATTAGCTAAACTCGACTAAAAGTTTGAATATTGCTATATCTTGAAATGAAGATGTTGAAGTCTCTCAACATAGGTAATGGCTTTATACTTGATTTTCGAATGTCGTAGATAACTTTTTTTTAACATAAGGTATTAGCAGTCAACGATTTAGTCATGAATGCCAGTAAGCTACGAGGAAATTATAGTAAACACTGTGAGTACTTGTTTTAATAAATACCTTTTTTTCTTTTTCTTTTTCTTTTTTCTTTTCATTTAGGCACCCCTTTGTTAATATGGACCTTACCCGACCCGGCCCAACATACTTACCGTGTATTGAATTGTTGAGTTTTTCGTCTTGACGAAATAATAATAATAATAATAATAATAATAATAATAATAATAATAGTAACCAAAGAACTATCTTGGTTTTATAATTGGGTTCGCCATTGAGTGTTAGCAACTGATATCATCTGGTTTAACCATATAACCACTAATCCACTATCTGTCCTCACTATAAATGCCAATTGTACGTTGCATGTCAAGTATAAAAAAATTATTACCTTACTAAAACGTGTATGTGATTTTGATTTTACATTGTTATGATTATTTAACATTTTATCTTATATTTCTTAGAATATAATATTATAAAACTAAAAAGTATTACATAAAACTATGATTTTTATGATAAATGTGGTGAATATGGTAGTATGAAACAAATTTTTTTATTAAAACTTTAAGGGTTTGCTAAATAGCCTTAAAGGCTACATTTACGAAATAGAGATATGCATAACTTGTGGTACATAAAGTTAGCTGAGAGAGGTTAAATTCACAAGGTTGGCATCTAAGTAAAAACAAATTCATCTTATTTAAATCGACACATCTTCAATATGTGGTTATAGTTGCTTTTCATTCATCACATTTTAAAAATTGTTTTCATTTGATCCTAACTCTATTATATCAAATACTATATGAGGTAACCATATTAGCATTGGGATAATTTCATATTCACCAAATCTAAATATGAAAATGTCATATATACCCAAAATACAACTTTTGAGTGCATGATGTACAATGTATTTAAAGCATATCTTGGGTAAATATGGCATTATTATATTTAAGTTGGGTAAATATCGAATTGCCCCTATTAGCATTAATTAAGGAATGGGGTGGGGAAGGGGAGGAGGAGAATCTGCCATATAATAAGAGAAATAAGCTTTTGTCCAAAAAGAAATTAGGTGAAAAATTCATTTGTATCGAAAGAAGAGTTCTATTTGGCCACGTGGTAAGACTCGTTTCTTATATTAGCCAACAAAAGTTAAAATTGATGCTTAATTTGATCATGCATCAATCATTTAAAAAAAAAAAAAAAAAAAAAAAAATTGTGCATGGCTTTGGCAGTATTATTATTATTATTATTATTATTATTATTATTATTATTATTATTATTACTATTACTATTACTATTACTATTATTACATTTTAAGTCTAAAACCTTATAAAAGAACTAAAGGTGTGTTTGTAGAGGAATTGAATAAAGAATCATATCGATATGATTGCAAGTGTTTGTTAAGATGTGTATATTTCAAATATGAGATTGAAAGATACATATCTTCTATGCTTCATAGTACTCAAAAGGGAAAGGTATGAAACTTTCATACATGTGAATCCCAATTTATATCCAAACTCACACTTATTGTTATTTATGACGACATATCAAACGCACCCTAAGTTTATTTTAAATTTTATAGACTTAAAGGTTTGTTTCTCAATTTTGATAATTTAATAAATTTAAATTTTATAAAAATATTCACTAGAATATATACTAAAAAACCGCATTTACATTTTGTTGTAGTTATTGATAAATATTCTTATTATTATTAGGATAGATTTATAGTAATATACAAAATCCTGTATGACTAACACTACATACACAACCCATGTATACAAGGGTTCAAAAACTGTAGGAATAAAAAATATCATATGTAAATAACTATAATAAGAATGCAAAACATATCAAAGTTTCGTACGTAATATCTAATTTAAATTTTATTTATGTTTGAACTTATGCGTGCACAAAACTTGTGAGTGGTAAGTACATACGTGGTGCAAGTCATTTGGTTTAAGAACATTAAATGATCATACCTTAAAGTCATGGTTTTTTTAACCAACCTTAGTGACTTTGAGTATTACTTTTCTAATTTAACACGATATAGCCCACATCTTTTTCTTTTTAGGGATTATGTATCGAAAGACCCTTCAACTATTAAGTATTTTTCTCTTAGGCCACTCAGTTTTTAAAACTAACTTACGGGTCACCCAAGTATGTGTTTTATTTCCTTTAAACCAATCTCGTAAAGTTATTCGAAATTGCTATAAACGAAAGGAACCCCATAAATAAGTGGCCTATTTGTTACTTTTGATAAATGAGTGGCCTAAAAGTAAAATAATTAATAGTTGAGTGACCTTCCAATACATAATCCCTTCTTTTTATTATCGTTTTGTTTCTTCAAACAACTACAAATCAGATGTAATTATTTTTTGACTTTCTTTTAAAATGGTAAAGAATTTATAGAAGGCACCTAAGAGGGAGGAATAAGTGAGACAAGAACTAAAGGTGCGTTTGGTTTGTATATAAGGTTTTGAAATTTAATATAGGTATGAGGGAAAAGATAAAGAGATGAAAAAAATGATACTTACGTAAAGTTGTTTCTTTCATAAATTAGGATCTAAACATGATTGGATTTTATTACTATTCTTAAAATATTCATATGAAAAGCAATGGGATCAGACTAGTAAATACAGTTGAAAAAAGAAAAAGATCAAATAACAAAAACTGATAATTAGGATTTCTTATGTAAACAAAAAAACAGAAAGAAACAGAAGAGAATCTCTTATATAATATGAGATTTGTAAAAAGTGAAAAATAATGTTGGAGCAATTGAAATTGAATCAATATGTATGACTAATAGAAATGTAGTTATCTATTGACTAATAGAAAGTCAAATTTGAAACAATTTGGTCAAACCTATCTAAATTTCATCCACCAACGAATATGTATGAAAACACATGGGTCGCTTTTGTAAAAAAAAACTAAGAATTGAGAGGATAATTGAGAAAAATTTAATTTTTAAACTTTAAATAAATTATATGGACTTAAGTAAACTTATCAGTATTCATGTTTTGTAATAACTTTATAAATTTGATAAGCACCCAACACTTTAAACCCTCTACACTTTAAATTTTTCTAAAAAAAACTATTATCATTCTATATTAAAATAACGCATATGAACGGAATTATAAATATCAAAATGAAAGTACAATATTGAGATTGTACGTATACGAACATCTCATGTTATTATCTTTTATAAGATTACGTAAGGATGTTCGCAAAAGTTTTTTTTACTACACTTTCAATAGCTACTAATGTTATTTCTTTTATAAGTTTAACTTGCGCATAAACGGATTTAAAAATTGAATACAGCTAAAATTATTAATAAAAGGAATATAAATAATACAATGAATGCACGATCCCACGGATTACTATGAGATAAAAACATACACACAATATTATGCATATAGCAAGGACACATGTAATTACTCTTTAAAGTTTAAATAAGGATTTCTAGAAAAAAAAAATTAAAAGTAATTTATTGCTATCAAACATACATAATATCTAAAAGATGAAATCAATAGTTATATTTAAACAATATCAACCTCAACACTATACAATTTTAAAGTCAAATATTTTGTATAACAAAAATCTATACAAAATATTAATCAATATTAATACATAATTAAGAATTTATGTAAAAATCCGGACGAGCACGGGTGTTGTAACTATATAAGTATAAAATATTTTACATAATCTTGTAAACTAATCTTGTTTTGCAATTCCGTATATAAACCCAGACAAGCTTTACTATTGCCAAAATAGAAATTTACATTTTTAACCAACTATATTTTTAAAAATAATTATGATATACAATTTTGTATCCCCAAATAATTAAGATCTAAACATATTGTGACTTTTATCAAATCACATTAATTATAATTTATGTCAAATACTCGTGCGTGCACATGATTATACAACTTGTAGTATATAAAAATGAGCTTTGCACAAAGTAAAAAGGGGAAAAAATAACAAAAGCTACATGTTAGGAGGAGTTTCCAAAAGCTACTTATTCTTAGATTCATATTCCAAACATCTATCTTCTCTTTTATTCCATTGCTTAAATCCGAAAGTCTTAAATCAAACACAACATGAGATTAAACTATCGGCATGAAGAAAAAAAAAATCCTTAAATTATGGTAAATATCTAGTTGCGTTCGAGATCCCTAGTGCCCAAGTCCTTGTCAACAACGGAGAATGATTTGACTAAAAATTTACTCTATCCTCCCATATTATAGCTAAGCAAGCTAACTAGGAATGACAATGGGCGGGTTTTGGGCGGGGCGGCCATTCCCATCTCCAAACCCGATTTGCAAACCAGGCCCCAAACCCGCACTAATCCTCATTGGGGATTTTTTTATCGGGGCGTCCCGTTGTGGCGAGATGCTCCCCAAACCCGCTTCGATCCCCGTTTGGAATTTTATTGGGGCACCTTTTCGGGCGCAATGCTCCACCAAACACACATATTTCCCCGTTTATATCACTTTTACACTATATTTTGGTAATATGATTATATGCAATAACGTGAACGATTAAAAACCCAATATTAATATATATTAAGTACTAGCTTTGATAAGTTTCAACAAAATTAACATAAATAATGCTAAAGCATCCCTTAAAAAACAAAACTTCCTTTAAAAATATGACATAAAATAAGTTTTTATAGCCACAATCAGATTTGTTCAAAAATACGAGAATAATGCTTTTATTATGTAAATACTAACATAACAATATATGAATATAATATATCTACATGTATATATATGTTTCGGGGCGGGCGGGCGGGTTGGGGATGCTATGCCCCGCTCCCCGCCCCAAACCTGCAAAAAATCCCCGTTAATTCCCCAAAACCTGCCCCGTAATCCGATAAGCATGCCTCGCCCCGCCCCAAAAACTTTAAGTTTCTAGTTTCCACATAGAGTTCGAGTTTTTTTTTTCCATCCCTAATCCTAACTAAACAAAAAGGATAGGGATCCTCTAATGTTCATTTGAATATTAGAGGTAATGTTATGCTTCTTGTGATTGTACAATGTCATTATTGCAACACATTTATTTTATTTTAATTTAACGGTACAATCACAAGAAGCATAACAGTACCTCTAATGTTCAAATGAACATTAGAGGATCCCTATCCAAACAAAAACTATAAAAGTGACACCTAGACCCAAACTTGATTAAGTTTTATACATTTATTGAATCTACAACGAAAACAATACCTAATTATCTTAATATGCTTAAAATTATTAACTAATGATGATGAAATATAACTAATATGCTTCAACTAATTCCCACTTCATTCATCATTTCAAACACTGCATATGTGTTTTCCTTCTTAATCTCTATTTTTAGTCTTGTCACATATCATGATCTTTTTGTTAGATGTACTTTTAGGCATTAGTTTTAGGGATAAAATTCATCTTTTTAATAGTTAGCGTAGAATAAATCATTCTATTGCTTTTAAACGTTCTCAACTATATCTATACTACTTATAATAGAAAAATGAATCTCTCTCCTCATTGTTTTAAAATTAAGACTTGACAAAATATCAAACAACATTATTATAAAACAATACAAAATTACAACTATTAATGATATTTCTCATCAATCTTAATTTTAAGATAGTTACAACAAAATCTTAAATTTTCAGACTTAATGTACAAAATACAAATCACTATTACAAGAAAAGAAACATAGTGTCAAAATATTTAATGTAGTCAATTAATTAAATGTAGTCAATAAATACAATTAATACAATTATTAAAGTTATTACACCTCACATAAAATACAAATTATCAAACATATTGTACAACCAAATTAAACAAAATTCGTGCATTAAATGTCACTAATACAAATAAATAAAGCACATTATACAAATATTCAAGCTCGAATCGGCAACGGGCCAAATGGGCTTGAGCCCGAACGGGTCGGACCAAACAGGCTCGAGTCCGAACAAGAACAGGTTAAAAGTTCGAGTCCGAATGGGCACGAGCTAAACAAAATTCTTGATATCCAGTAATTTATTGTAAAAAGAACATAATAAACTAGAATACATTATTCATGGAAATTTTATTTCGTGGTACCCGCGAACGCTACGGTACCGCTAGTTATTTATAAAGGGTTTAAAATCCTCTCTCTTATTAATTGTTTTAAGACCATCATAAATAAAATTTTAATTAAATACAAGTCATCAAATATAATTTACATGTATGTAAAGAACAAATCATTCTCATCTTGAAACACCATTTCTTACATACAATTAATACATCCCTTCACCAATAAATAAAATTCTCTAAGCACAATGTACACAAGCATGTAACACAAATGTCACTCAAAAATCTAGACCCCAAAACAAGATAACATGTGTTTGCTAAAAATTTAGTCATAAGGTATCCGTCAAGATCGCTGCAGTACTAGCTAGTATTTTATAAATGGTGAAATTATGATTTCATCCATTATTCTGTGTTAATTTATAGTTTAACCAATTACTACATCCGTCTCAAAATTATGGTCCTCGTTTAACATTTTCGGTTTTTTTTTCAACTTTTACCTTAAATATTTTTATTTGTATTATACAATAGTTGATAAAAATTATACCAATGAAAATAATTTAAAACTCAATCAATTCATATATTCGCATCAAGTAATATATAACATAAACAAAATTACTCAAGGTCAAAGTTTAACCAAAAGAGGACTATAATTTTAGGACAGGAGTTTTTGGGTGATGTTTTATTTTAACTTTGATTAAATGCTTTAAAGTTTTCTTGCCACATTTTGTCATTAACTTTACATATTTATTTTAATAATCTTACGTTTGAATGTTCATTTGATTTTTATGTATTGAGAGGCCACTAAACTATTAAACATTTTAATTTTAGGCCGCCTATTTATCAAAACTAACTTATGGGCCACCAATTTATTGGTTTGCTTTCGTTTATACCAATTTCGAGTAATTTTATCTCAAAAATCTTTGAAAAACAAGAATAAAGCTAAATATAACGTATTAAAACAACACAAACGAGTATTGAAATGTAAAATATCAGTTTTAGCCATTATTTAAGTGCAACTTTAGTTAGTTGAAAGTGAGTTAACAGCTTACTAATGTTTTATGTTTAAATTGTTAATTTTATTGTGTTGATATGTTATAGTTAGCTTTATTCTTGAAATTATATAAATATTCGACAATAATTTGAACAAGGTTGGTCTAATGGAAAAATACATATACGTGGGTGGCCTATAAGTTAGTTTAAAAATTAGTGACCTAAAAGTAAAATGCTTAATAGTTGGGCGACCTTATGATATATGATCCTTTTTTTTTTAAATTTACATGTTACTGGTTCGAATAAATAATACTAGTTCATGACTACGGGTGTTAAAATTACAGCGCCCAAAAGAACCGAACTGGACTGCTTAATCTGAAAAATGAGAAAAGTTGCAAGTAGGCAATTCTAGACACGATCAATTAATGTAATGAACCCTTGTTCTCCTTATTGATAAAGACTTCTCTTCTCTTAATATTACTCGAATCCTTACTGGCATTAATGTGGTGTTGCACAACTTCATATTGTTGCAGGGAAAGAACTTGGAACACTTGATGATTGGACTAAACGATATAATCGAGGCTACTAAGAATTTTGATGACACATACTGCATCGGGTCTGGCGGATTCGGTAAAGTATACAAAGCAGATCTTGAACATTTTGATAGCAGTGATTCCTCCTCGATAGAAGGGGTGGATAAATGCGATTTACCCAAAAACGAAGCACGGTAGCCATAAAGCGCATTAACAATCAAGAAGGAGAACAAGGGTTCATCGCAAATTGAAACTCTAACTACTTGTAAGCATGATAACATAATCTCTTCTTGGCTTTTGTTTTGAAGGTAACCGTTCAATGATCCTAGTGTATGAGCATGCTTCAAAGGAAGTCTTGAACGCTATTTGGGAAACAGTGATACTGTGACTAATCTTACTTGGGTGCGACGCATAAAAATATGTCTTGATATTGCACAAGGGTTGAATTACATTCACAACAACACAGATCATGGCAAACAAAAGATGATACACCGTGACATTAAGAGCGATAATATTCTATTGGGAGATAAATGGGAGGCAAAGATTGCGGATTTTGGGCTCTCCAAATTCCACCCAGTAAATCAAACGGCCAGCACTATCTATACCAATATTATTGCAGGTACATATGTGTATTTGGATCCAGAATATCAGAAGCATGGTAGATTAAATAAGAAATCAGACATTTACTCATTTGGAGTAGTGTTGCTTGAGATCTTGTCTGGGAGGTTGGCCTATGATTCAGTATTCACCAAGGTGAATGAGAAGGGAATTGCACCCATTGCAAGAGACCATCTTAAAAAGGGAACAATAATGGAAATTGTGGATCACAAGATAAAGGAGGAGACTGGTGAACATGTCTTTTCTTTAAGCAAAGGACCCAATAAAGAGTCTCTAGACATTTTTTTAGAAATCGCATTTCGATGTGTGGCAGAAACTCAAGTGCAACGTCCAACAATAGAAGTTGTCATCAGAGAACTCAAAAAAGCATTAAAGTGTCAGGTAAGTCACAATGAAAAATTTAGATAGGAGGTAGTAGTTTCAGTTTATTTTTTATTTATCAAATCAACTTACTCACCTATGATTCACAGGAGAACCATAAGGACAACCTTAAACTGTCACTTAAAGACGTAAAGTTAGCCATGCAAGATTTCAGTCAAGAAAATATCATTGGACATGGAGATTTTGGGAAGGTTTACAGAGGAGAAGTTACTCACGCTCATGTACGTAATATCATTGTGGCAAAGCGGTTTGATAGGAAGTCTGTTGCAAAAGATGATGAATTTATGACAGAGCTAGAAATTCTTATCGAGTATAAACATGAAAATGTCATTGGTCTTGAAGGCTACTGTGATGAAGAGGATGAAGAAGTTATTGTATGCGAGTATGCATCCAGAGGTAGTCTTGATAAATACTTGAGCGATGGTAGTCTTACGTGGGTGACGCGGCTTAAAATATGCATCGATATTGCAACTGGGTTGGAATTTCTTCATCGAACTGTTTCAAGTCGAGGAATGGTATTACATGGGAACATCAGCAGCAACAACATTCTACTATTTCATGATTGGAAAGCAAAAATTACCGGTTTTGGGCATTCCTTAGTATGTCCAACAAATCAGAATGCAGACTATGTCATCGAAAATGTTACCGGTAAAATCGGCTATCGTGACCCACTGCACTCGAAAACAGGCTTCTTAACGAAAGAGTCTGATATATTCTCACTGGGTGCGGTTTTATTTGACATATTGTGTGGGAAACTTTCATCCGAAAAGCTAGACGATGAGCATCTTTATTTACCCTTTTTGGCTAAACGACACTACTATGAAGGAAAACTTGATAAGTTAGTGTTCGAGGGTATCAAAGAACAAATTGCGCCACAGTCATATATTACCTTTACAAGGATTGCCTTTCAATGCTTACATCACAGGAGAGAAAGACGACCAACAGCTGATGAAGTGGTCATACAACTCAAGAAATCATTGGAATTTCAGGTAAGTTTTTATAGTTTGACAAATTTGGTTAACTTTGACTCATATGTATCTAAACTATGGCATTTAACTGTTTTATACAGGAGGACAATGAGAAATGGGAGCCCAAATTGCCAAAAGACTATAAAGAAATAATCCAGATGTCAAAGTGCCCGGAAGTCTATTCTGCCAAAAAGAAAGAGGAACTTTACAACATTTTTTCTAAGGGAATCCTCCTTCAACAAGACAAAGTGGTAATCAGTTCATCTTGTATCTCGCTTATTTGGTGTTTTCAAGTTTTCTGTATATCTTTTCCTATTTGAGGGATAATTCAATACCACATATGCATTTACACATCATAAAAATTGAGCCTGATTTAGGTTTTGTTATATATCAGCTGTTGTCGTTTGATGGTAATGGAGAAAGAAATGAAATGGTTTCAGCGACAATGTTTTCCTACAAAAACACTTGCCCACATGAGCGGAAATATCTTTCAGAATCAAGGTTATGCTCTCTAACTCTCTATCTTTTGTTAATTACATTTTAAGCTTTTAACTAAATATATAAGCGGATAACTTAAGTACATTTTATTTATGCTTTTACATAGCTAAATATAATCAAATTATAATCCAATCTAGATCAACTTAAGAACCCTGATTTTAAAGCCTATTTTTTTTTGTATTATGACTTTACTTATCACAATGACTTCCTGCACTTAAGATAAAACATACTTGAATTCCTTTGATTCCCATGCACTAATCAAACAGAGCAATAGCCCTTGATCTATAGCTCTTTTACACTTGAGACCCAAACCTTCTGTATGACTAAACTTCGGACCTTGTCTCATCAAATTAGTCCTATATATACATATCAACAATGTAGTCCTGTAATACATACTATAATGTTAATAGGTAGTTGAGGTATGCCCCTGTTGTGGGTCCTCTGTTCTCATGACCGCAAATTTTAAATTTTTCTAGCATCTTGATAGTGTTTTTCTAATATCCATACCTTTATTTAAATAAAAATTTGTCTGGTACACTAAATTCTAATATAGAATCTAAACTCTTGTTCCAAAAAATTGCGAAATTCAAAAGTTAGAAGTGTATGGAAATTAAGGCTATGACTGATTTAGATTCAAAAGTTAGAACTTAGAAGTGTATGGAAATTAAGGCTATGACTGATTTAGACTTGGATGTTTATAATATGTGCAGGTTTGAGACAGTAGTGGAGATATTAGATATTTCCAATTTGTTCATCGAAATCAAGACAAGAGCTCAATTTTTAACTCCTAATGTTGTTTATGGAGTCTATTTAGTCTTCAAACTTTGTGATTCAATAAAATTTTCAACTAAACAGATGTGCGTTAACCTAAAGTATAGAAAGGGACTTGAAAGACTACACGCATACTTCGCAACATGGAGAGACAAGGAGTGGATGATGATTGAGTTGTACCAATTCTTGAATCAGAATGAAGATGTCATTTTTGAGTTTCTGCTTGAGGGCTTTTC
This sequence comes from Chrysanthemum lavandulifolium, assembly GCA_022545495.1. Classification (NCBI taxonomy): domain Eukaryota; kingdom Viridiplantae; phylum Streptophyta; class Magnoliopsida; order Asterales; family Asteraceae; genus Chrysanthemum; species Chrysanthemum lavandulifolium. The sequence continues at coordinate 270,158,571 of CM040240.1, forward strand.
ATCATACTATTGTGGAGAAACTGCGGTTTATGTTGAAGGCATTGAATTTCGAGCAATTGGCAAAGTAAGTTTGACATTTTATCCTGTGCTTCCATTCTATACTCTTTTGTTTGTATTATATAAAGGGTTAGATGCATGCCAAAAAAAAAATAATAATAAGAATAAGCCATGTTCTTTGTTCCATATTAAACATGGTTTGTACACAGGTGAAACAGGATGAAATCGGAAAATTGATGGAAGTTCAACAAGTCTTGAAATCAAACTTCAATGTGAATCAGGTGCAAAAATTTCCAACTAACTTTGAAGAAATAAAGATATGCAGAAACTACGACGAGTTGTTTTGGTTGGGCGAAGTCGACGAAAAGAAAATTCTTGTGCTTTCTGCAAAGGCAGCTTTATACAAATTCTCTAATGTGGATCTTTTACTTCAAAACCATTAGCTGAGTCCAGGTTTGTCTCTAATATTGTAGCTAATTTTTTTATAATTTTCTTTGGCTGGGTTGGATATTCCTTTAACCGTAAAGGGTAAATATCTGACGATAATGGCACATTCACTATGTAATCGGGTTAGGGCATGTAAACAAGTTTTGGGCCATGTTAATGAATCGTGTTCAGAAAATATGTTTAAAAAAACAAGTCTGACCCAATTTTTATGATTTAAGGTTGGGCCACCCACCATATTTTTCGTTGCCATTACCGCTAATTTATTAAATACATCCAAATATGTAGTTTTATGGTTAACAATTAATGATTTGACATGGCTGACAAAAGATTAACTTCTTCTTTAGTTACCTGTAATCTATATTTTGTCCTTAATCCATCCAACTTGCAGATTTCAAGAGGTAATTCAGCTTTTAGCAAAACAAGTATTTCATCTCAATTGCACAATCAAAAGTCAAATGTTGTCTCAAGATACAGAATACGTATGTTACCTTGTATTCAAGCTTTCAGAAAATGTCAGGGCTGCAATGTCCGTAGAAGTACGAGACATACTCCACAAAGAAAACAATGAGGCAGAATTTGTTTATTTTATAACCCCAAGCCCACTGAATATAAATGGTATCACTTGGGTTCCAAAACAAAGAGATGATGGATGGATGGAGATTCAAGTGTGGAAGTTTAATTCAGCTAATGAATTCAAGGATGACTCTCTTTCTATGCATATGAAATTTACAACCCATGAAGGAACTATGTCTGGTCTCATTGTATGTGGCCTTGAGTTCACCAATGTTTTCGGTAACAGTGATGATATTCAAGGCTTAAGAGAAAAGATAAGGCTGCAGGATGAAGTTCCCAAACCCACACATTCAGCCTAAAAAAGACGAAAGATGACAGAACTATGTCTGATTTTGCTATGATTCCGCATGGTTCTGCATCCCATTCCACCTGGTTTCGCTCTAGTTATGATATGGCTTTGCATCTGGTTTGTTATGTCTTATTCTACCATGTTCCATGTGATACGCACTGGCTGTGCATTCGCTCTGGTTACGTGATGGTTCTCTGCCTGATTCTACCATGTGTCCATCTGATTTACTCTGGTTCTGCATCCGATTCCATATGATTCGGATTCTGTTTGTATCTGATTCTGCTTGGGTTTCGTCTTAATTTTGCTTGTGCATATTTTGCAGTTTTATTTTGAGTTTTATTTGCCAACCTTTCAATACATCTTAATGTAGCATTTGTGAGTTTGAGCGGATGTTAGCTTAATAAAGGTTTGTTTGCCTGTAATATATATGTAGGGAAAAAGTCAAAAATGAAAAACATGCTATTCTAGATGTATCTATATGCTAAACATGTCAATTTAAATACCAACATGCTATACCTAAATTCAAATTTTGTGCTATAATGAGTAATTTTGCGAAGTGATTTGACAAAAATACCCTTTTCTTCTTCATCTCCATCTCCTACAACTTCAAACTCAGATTCCGGCCGCCACTTCCGGCTACCAACCACCATTTCCGGCAATTTTTTTGTCCAACATTTATCCGCAACTTTTATTACTCCCAAAATGACTGTTACTAAAGTTACTTTTATTTAGCACTTGGTAAAAATTTATTTAGCACTATTAAATCCTAAATATTTATATATTAGCCATTGTTAATTACGACCATATAATAATTCCTAAAACCCTTTACAAATCTGAAAATCATCTACAATGAGACAACCGTGATATTTCAAAGATAAAAACATAATCCGCAATGCTCTATAAACCATTCAAATATTTCTTCTCGTACCTCATTTAATCACCACTCCCAAAATAATTCATTGTTTATGCATATCATTTTGATTTTATTTCTTATGAGCAAATAGGCAAATCTTTGTTGGTGGATGTGGGGTTCAATAAATGGGTATCAACTGTGTGCGCATCAAAGAGCGTGTCTGGAACTTCATTTCGTATCAAACACCCATGGTGATGAAAACGTGATTCGGGTTCGAAGCCAAATTTGGGTTTAGATTAGATTTGATAATATGATTTGAATTTTTGTTGGTTTAGTGTTTAGATACATGAATTGAAGATGGAATATATGAACTCAAGATTTGTTGACTGTTATTATGGACTAAAAATTGGTTTAACAATGATGGAAAATTTATCGAAGAGGGGGGTTGGTGGCCGGAAATAATGGCCAGAATCTGTGTTTGAAAAGGTAGGAGATGAATATGAAGAAGTATTTTCATCATGTTTAGCACTTAGGCACAAAATTTGAATTCATGTATAGCATATTGGTACTTAGATGAACATGTTTAGCACTTCGGTACAACTGAAAAAGCATGTTTTTCATTTTTTACTTTTACCCTATATATGTAAGTGAGTTTTCTATTTAATCTCTTGTACTCTCATTTTTTTCAAACGAAGTCAAGTTATGTAAATCTAATTTCTTATTGGTTAACATTCATTTCGGATTGAGCCAACCACCGGCATCCGATGCGTGGTAGGCCATTGATGTCCACTTATTACCATGATAATTCAGGTTCTTGGAAAGAATATGTATCACCAAATGTCGGGCTATGAAGAGAATGTGACTACCACCAACTTGGAAGTTTAAGCCAAATAAGATTAATTTTTGAACCACCATACTGATAGGAAAAAACTATAAGCAAGGCCTACATTTCCTTGGACTGGAATAGCACAAGCCAAACCAGAGTAGCAGTCCACTCTTGACTCACCAAGTCTAGTTCAGAGTGCCATCCAACAAGGCTTCATCAATGCAAACAGACATCTATCTACACCAAGAGTATAGCAGCACATTCACCCTGTTATAGTCCAGCAATTAATAAATATGATTAGAAAATTTTTATAAACTTCTAGGGTTGGCAAAGGTATTGTCTAAACTTTAAAGTCCATGATATATAGATATGAAAATCCCATTCTTCTCATATATTTTAGAAAAGCTCACTCTACCCAAGTTACTCTCCACGTATACTATCATTTTGAATCAAAACAATCCTTTTCGTTACTGTACATGACATTTTTGTTCACTTAGGTTACTCTACTCAGATTAAACTAAGTGAACAAAACGCAAACTAGAACTATGGGTAACATACATTTGTATTACGACAAAGAACTAGGATGACGATAGTCCGGAGTCGGGTCATGAACCCGACTACACCCACTACTTTCAAGCCCGCACGAACCGGGCCAATACTAATACACGCTTGGGCTCACGAAAGCCCAAGCCCATATCTATTTACGGAATAGATATCCGATATCTTCTAAAATATGAAGATAATCATTCCCAACCGATTTAGGCGGATACGCCGAAGGTTGGGGAACACGGAACCAACAAGGATTCCGTGCGATATAAAGGAATTATATCCCTTGTTTAAGGTACGATCTCATAACCCTAAAACTCCTTAAACCCTAAACCGATTACTCACTCACGCCGGAGGATAATCGTGGAGACAATCCCACGGTAAGCCTAACGGTGTTTCTTGTCTCTTAGTGCGCAGTCTCAAGCAAGCAATTCTCAATTGGTACGAGAACCGAGCTCCAAATCGTGAACGCCCAACTTTGTATCAACAAGTGGCGCCATCCGTGGGACCCTACACTAAGAATCGACACTAGAATGACAAAACACGGCAATCGCCGATCGCAATGATCTTATGGGAAGAAGTCGCAGAGTGGACTAACCCCAAGCTGCACTGGGACAACCAACAACCGCTAAAAATAAGGGTCGTCAAGACTTGATCTTCCTCCGTAGAACCGCACTCGGAACAACCCAAGTCACTACAACCACCACGAGTGGAGTAGACCCATCACAAGCTCGGAACAACCGCCTTTACTACTCCCTTCCAATCGGTGCTAGAAACCGACTTGACAAAGGTACCAGAGGCACCGTGTCGGGATAAGAATGCAGAGAAACAAACGCACTCACTCTCGAGGAGTCGCGCTGAATTAGCACCGAAGCTTTCGTATCCCAAAACTACGAAGCATTGGCGCCTCATGCAAGAGGAAGAGAAGAATAGATCGTATGAACCCGAAAGCCCGACTCAATTTCGATTCGAATACGATATTTCCACCGCGCCACCGTAAGGAAAAGCGCAGAGGAAGCGGTCATAAACCCCGTATTCAACAGAATCGGGAGGAGGATCGAGGTGATGAGACATCTCACCGCAACACTCGAGTGATAGTGATAGAGAAGAACGGCGCATCAAAGGTTCACGCCGATCGGGTAGCCGAGAGTACATGATAGACCGGGCGAAAGTATTCCCCAGTGAAAGCCCTTCGATCCGCACTATGAGTCGATTCTGAGGATGGTTTGCGCAAGCGCCGTAAGAAGGTAAATTCATCTTCGACAACTCCTGACAACGAGGATAGTGATACAGGCATTGAAATCCGTATGCGACGCGATAGCCAAGAGGAAGACATGTCTCCCATGGCGCCGCCGAAAAGTGGATGCGCTCACCGACGCATTAGTGATTTCTCCGAGAACAAGAAAAGGCGCATGCCCGCAAATGTTAAAACCTATGATGGGACAGTGATCCCGATGATCACCTAAAATTTTTGAATCACCGCGACCATCGAAAACCGCCACAACCAGCTTTGGTGCCACATGTTTAATTCCACACCGTGGAAGCGCGAAATCGGTTCAACAAACTCCCACGAAGGAGCGTGAATGGTTTTGAAGAGTTGAGAAAGGCGCCCGCCTAAATTTTACTCAACGCAAAAGTGTGCTAAAAATCCGCCGAACTCGCCAGGTAAAACAGTAACTGTGGAGAATCCACGAGCGCATTCATGGAACGCTTCAAAGATGAATGCATGCAGTTAAAGCATGCCCGAAGTCTTAAAGATCTCGGGCTTCATGAATGGGATTAATAACCCGAACTCATCAAGAGGTTAAACGACAAGATCCCCGAGACCTTTGATGAACTCATGAAGCGCCTCGGTCTTTTGTCCAGGAGAGAAGCCCGATACGGATAGCAAAAGAACCATTCTAGTTACCGTCACAGAACAACCCGGGAGACAATCCAACGACCGAGGTAATAACCGTAATAGAGCTATCGCAACCGAGGAGCGGCAGAGACAGAGATAATGACAGTATACTCCCCGATCAAAACACCAAAGGAAATACTCGCAGCAGAAGGTGCGAACTTCCCAAGACCACCGCAGATGCGCACACCGTAAGATCGGCGACCGGAATGGATACCGTGACTACCACGCGCAAAGGGTCACACCACTAACGAGTGTGTCCACCGCGCCAACTCATCGACAAGATGGTCAAGGAGGCGCATCGACCACTTAGTTAAAAACATTAAAGAGGAAGAGATAAGCAAAAGAATGGAAGCAAGAAGGAGACACCCAAAGATAAGGCCGACACAATCTATATGATACGACGCGGCAACGAACCACTAGACAAAAGGTCACCAGAGTTTTCCCAAGAAGTGAAATCTCTTCCCTACTTTAATCATGGACAACGCAGCAGCAGAGCCCTCACCATTGAAATTAGCGCGGTGGTCACGACATACACCGCATGTACATCGATGGTGGGGCATCGGCAAATATTATGTATGAGCATTGCTTTAAAAGACTACGACCAAATACGTAGTCGCTAAATCCGTCAACACAAAGACTCACCGGTTTCACAGTGAAAAGATATGGCCCATGGGCAATCAATTACATTAGTCGGCGCTGGCAACGCAGAGCACTCTACGACAACCTGGATGGATTTCATGGTGATCAAATCCCCTCGTCATACAATGGCATTATTGGGAGACCCGGATATCGCCCATGCGCGCGGTGCCATCAACAACACGGATGCTTAAATTCCCAGAGAGGGGCATTGTCACTCTTACAATGCCACGGTACCAACAGAGAATGTAACACGGTTACATGCGAAATGGAACCAATCCCAAGCAAAGGCGCGCCCAAAGTCCCCAACTTGAAGGTCGCAATTCACCCGTAATACCCGCACTGTGAAATAACCATTGAGGGTCATTGTCGGACAACCAGCAAAGCAACCGTGCGCGCGCTCCTACAAAAGAACGTGGATATTTTCGCATGGGAGCCAAAACACATGACCGAGTACCACGCCGATCACGAGCATAAACTTAGAATCCGACAAGGATACTCACCGACACGCCGTAAGAAGCGTGGCCAAGCTCCGCAGAGGCGCAGTAATTCGCAGAGGTACGTAAATTGGTAAAGGCGGAATTATGCGTGAAGTCTATTACCACGATCGCTTTCTAATCCAAAGAATGGTCAAAAAGCGATGGTAGTCGCGAATGTGTAGACTTCACCGACCTTAATAAAGCATGCCCGCAGGATCGCTATCCATTACCGTAGATAGATTGGAAAATAGAGTCCTTGTGTGGATACCCGCTGAAGTGTTTTCTTGACGCGCATGCGGATATCACCGATACAAATGGCTCAAGAAGACGAGGAAAAGACAGCTTTCCACACAAGCCAAGGCGTTTCTTGTTACACAAAATGCCGCTTGGCTTGAAGAACGCGGTGCCACCTATCGGCGGTTGGTAGACAATGCCTTTGAAAACAGTGGGCCGCAACTCGAAGTCTATGTGGATGACCGGTCATAAAAAGCCATACCGAAAATGAACTTGTGCGCGACATAGAAGAAACATTCAAGACTCTACGAGATCAACATGAAGCTAAATCCTAAGAAATGCACCTTCGGCGCCATCAAGGCATGTTCTTAGGGTACTTGATAGAACCCGATGGCATAAAACCTTGTCCGAAAAGACAAAGGCGGTAATAGAACTTCCTCACCACGCACGTCAAGGAAGTCCAATCCTCAATGGAAAACTGGCCGGCCTCAACAGTTCCTGTCTAAATCGCCAGAAAGTCATTGCCTCTTTTCAAAACACTCAAGAAGTGTATAAAAAGGGTGACTTTCGTGGACGACGGAGGCGGAAGAAGCCTTCACCACACTCAAACAAAGATCTAGCAACGCCCCAACACTCGTGGCACCCCGACCAGGGAAGAGCCGATCATGTATTTATCAAGAACTCATGGGGCCAACAGAAGGTTACTAACAGATAGGGACTCGGCAAACCCCTATCTATTTTGTCGCAAAGCGCTTAAGAAGACGGAGATGAACTATAGTGCCATGGAAAAGTTGGTCTTGGCATTAGTGTTTGCCGCCAAGCGATCGCTACCGGTACTTCAAGCGCACCCGATAGCGGTAATCACGCATCAAGCCATCAAGCGCATCATCTCCAAACCCGATGCGTCGTGACGACTCCGTAAGGGAGTGTATTGCTAGGCGAACATAATATCTCTTACGCACCACGCATCGCAATAAAAGGACAAGTTCGCGGACTTCATCATCGAGAAGCCGACATCGACGAGGTACCTACACCAAACGAGAAAGAACTACAAGATCCATGGATTTTGTTTACGACGGTCCTCATGCGTGGATGGCTCAGAGTCGGTCTTATTCTCACAAACCCGTAGGAATGGAATTCACTTACGCACCGCGCTTTGAATTTACCTCGACCAACAATGAGGCGTAATATGAAGCCCTAATCACCGGACTACGATTGCAAACCGAATGGGTGTACGTAACTTGGAAGCAAATGTGGACTCCGGCTAGTGGCCAACCATGTGTTGGGTGAATACGTGGCCAAAGAAGAAAATATGATTCAAGATCTTGAGAAGACTAAGACATCGATCAAAGGCTTTGACATGATTTACTATCAAGCAAGTCCCTAGAGGAGAAAATCGCAGCGTATGCACCGAGCAAGATCGCCTCGACAAGCTTCGCACACTTATCAAAGCAAGTGCCGGTGGAAACACCGAAAAGCAAGTCAATATCGGAGATGGAAGTCTCCGCAATATAGAGGAGGATGGTCCTACATGGATGACACCGATTGCGTAATTCTTAAGCAAAGGTACATTACCCCAAGAATGCATGTAAGCTCGCAGAATACGCGCACGCCGCAGAGATTCGAATTGCGCGACAACATACAGATCGACGCTCTTTCCTCCAACCATGGCTTCGGCGCGCCGCCCCTTACAAGCAAATTATGTGTCGCGGAAATCCATGAAGGTTCATGCAAGATGCACGCAGACCACGGTCCGTTGTAGCACGCGCCATGCGATCGGATACTATCGCCAACCATGCATAAAGATGCGCGGACTTGATAAGGAAGTGCAATGATTGCCAAGTCCATAGACCCGCATCGCGCCAACCACAAAGATGAGTTAACACCAATCACGGCGCCATGGCCATTCTACAAATGGGGCATTGATATTGCGGTCCTTTCCCAATAGCAAAGGTGGTCTCAAGTTTCTCATAGTAGCTATAGACTACTTCACCAAGTGGATCGAGGCAAAAGCAAGAGCAACAATCATCGGCAACCGTGTGAAACGCTTTGTCTGGGACAACATAGTATGCCGCTCGGATTACCGTGAAATCATCTCGATAAACGGAAACAATTCGCGACAACCCTTCAAAGATTGGTGCGAAAGTTAAACATCACCCAACACTTTATGCCGGTTACGCACCCACAAACCAATGGTTTAGTCGAGCGCGCAAATCAAGCCCGGGTGAAGGAATCAAAGCACGCTTGGACAAGCACAAAGGAAGGTGGGTCAAGAACTTTCACATGTACTATGGGCGCACCGCACCTCGCTTAAAACCAAAGACAGGGATACCCTTCTCTCTAGTATACGGATGTGTCGTTATACCAACCGAGATCGGCATGCCAACTATCCGCACCGCGGAGATTAATGTGACTACAAACGACGACGAAAGACGGTCGACTTGGACCCATCGAAGAAAGACGCGAACGCCGCCATACGGGAGGCAAGGTCAAGTCAAAATGAAAGGATACTATGATGCCAAGGTACGCAGTGTTTCATTCGCACAGTGACTTTGTCTACCGCGCCAATGAGGCAAGCCACACCAAGATACAGTAAGCTCGGACCAAAGTGGGAAGGACCTTATGAGGTTATCAAGCAACGGCACAAAGCGCTGCATCGGCCACGAGGTTTGGATGGTCGTGACCTATCACAAGACATGGAATATCAAGAACCTCAAGAGGTGCTACCTATAAGAATAGCTACTGACAACAAGCAGACGCTCCGCACTCTCGCTCAATAAACATTCATGTACCGCGCTTTTATTTTTCATATTTACCGCTTTCTTTGTTATTTCTTGATAAACTTGCAAGTATTAATAAAAACGTCGCGGTTTCTAGCTAACTCATGACACATTTTAAGTTGTTATCTCCATATACCGTATGCCTTAACAATTTTTATTTTGCCCACGATGGCGCATGCACTACTTAACAAACCCACGATGGTAAAAGGATAAGTTAACCTACTAACTAACTTGTTGAGTAAGAGGGTTGCAAACCCATCAACACCGGATCACGCATCCTTGTTAAACACCTTGTTCTCAAGACGTTGGAATAAGATATGTGTGCACCCCACGACGGGTGCGCAACAAGGCACACGTGCATGTTTAACAACTTTGGAGCCAAGACACTTGCTTCCTTAAAACGATATTTACAGTACGCTGTGAATCGTAACATACACGATTATGATTAAATACTTAGAATTATTTTCCAAAGTATACTCTGATTTTCATACATGATTATGGATTTCTTATATTTACACTGGCGTACACTGCAACAAATACATCTTTTACGCATAGTCAGACAGATATGTATACATTACAAATATCCAGAGCAAAAAAGAAAACTTTCATTCATAAACTACGAGTTATTACAATGGATAGTTATTTCGCGAACATATTAACTACCACCGCTACAACGCTTAAGTGAAGAGGTGCCAACATGACTTGTCGCACCTGTAACCTCGCTAACACTCTTCAAAACGTCTGCATCCTGGGCGACACAGTGGCCACACTAACTGGCACTCCATCAGATCTTGGCAAGTGCGCTGCACCAATTCCACACAAAATAGCCTTACCTGCAATGCCTTCTTTTTTCGCAAGACGGGTTGCATGCGCTTCCAGTACGACTTTCTTTAAAGGTATTTCTTTCTCCAACGCAAATGGATTCTGACTATCCCTAGGACGCGCAAAGACAGGTACTTGGAGCTGTGACCCGTGGGGCTTCAGATAATAGTCCGACTGTGTTTCGGCACCCTCAGTACGATGGCGCGCCAGGGTCAACCCCGCCATAATCACATTTATTGGATAATCTTGATCGCGCTCAAGCTCAGAAATCATGGGGAGCTCTAAGTCTTTCATTTTCTGCATAGCGGCGACCAAGTGAGCATATGAATCAGCATCATAATTTGGTACCTGTTCTATAGGCACCTTCAACAGTTCTGTCTCATGTAGCTTTTCAATTGCTTCTGCCTTACCACGCTCCAGAGCGCACTGCACTACCTCCCCGAAGGCGGTAACCACCTCTGGCGACTCTAGGGTGGTGAGTGCAGCTAGACGTAGACCATGGCTTATAAGCCATCTTCGCTCAGCTATGGTGGACATGAGCTGAGGATACACCGTCAGACTTAGGTCGAGCTTGCAGCTTTTGCTTCCTCGCACCTCCAATGACCACCACAAGACCACCAAGCTCCCCAACAAGAAATAAACTTTCCTTACCCCGCCTAGATGTTTCAGAGCCCGCCACATGAAAGCTTATACTTTATCGCTTGCGCTCTTGGTCTATTTGAGATAGTAGGGCCATTTTTCTCCCGCAAGCTTCTCCGCATATGAATTGGCCTCTTTATTTCAAATTTGGCACCGACCAATTGCGCCCAAAGATGCAATATGTCGGTCCTTTTGGTTGACCTGACTGCTTTCTCCAACAACCTTCGCTTTCAACTGCGCAGTTAGAGAAACAAGGTTATCCACTAACTGCCCCATTGATGCATCCCCGAATGCCACTGGCACTGCGCTACCTATCTCCGGTTCTGAAGATTTAAGACCACCGACTCTCTTTAGGTGGCGACTCCGCACTGCTCGAACCTACGAACACGCATGCACTTATAAGGATCTTATGCGCACAATCGGATATAAAGCAAACAATAGTCATACTATCACGGATACTTATCGGGGCTCAAACATCTATCGATGGTGCGATGATGTCGCCGCACTTTCCGAGGACTCAATATGCACAACACGGACGCTTCTTCCTTGATACACTCGCACCATCCCGCCGCGATCTCTTACGCAATAATGCTTGCTCTTGCTCCTCCATTTCCTCATCCACAGGATCTGCCACTATGGGTGGTGGCTGCACAGCAGGGGCGGGTCCACGCGGGCTTGGCATACCTTGCACTGGTGTTGCCTCTATTGCTACTGAAGAGTTGGTCCCTGCTTCCCCCAAGTTCAGCTCTATTGTATGCCCCGCGGTACTAGCTAATATTGGTTCTTCGCCTTCTCTCAAAGGCCGCACCCCCGCACGCACATCCAGTGGCTTAGCTAATTGTACCACCGCGAATAGATCCATTTCTGCGCAAAAGAAGCAACAAACCGATTCCGTTATATAATGCGCAAATACAGATAGAAGACTCACATTATTTATATAGAGGTACAGCGGAATGAGTACCCACCCTGGCCATTGGCGTCCAAGAAGATTGGGATCTCATCCTCGGGACCAAAATAGTTCCGACTGATGCCCATATGTACCAGAAATCCCTCCGGATAGGCACTAATGGGGATGCGGTTGTCATTTATCAATTCCGCATCCTCAGCACTATACGACCTGTGAGGGGCACTCATCCCTTTCTAATGTACCCCGGTATAAAACGCGAAGTCCCATGGAAAGCATATATCATCTACCTGAAGAAATACTCCTCCAATCCCGCAGCCGAGTCTAGTTTATCCGTAGCATTGAGCCTCCCGAGACGCTTTTGCAAAAGATACCCACCCATGTGCCCATATTGTGTGATAAAAGGCGCGGAATAAATGGATGGTGGGGTTCACTGCCAGTAAACGGCAATTTACCTCAAAATTGGTAATTTTGGCCGCCCCAATACAATGTAATTGGGATATATGCAGGCTGTAATAGTTTAACACGTCGCATAAAAAGCGAGACAGGGGCACGCGTTGGTTTGCAAAATCGAATAACCGTGTACACCCCCACTTTCCCACTGGGGAAGTCTGCGATGGTTGCCTGCGCATCCGGTACAACCGGATGCACGTCGAGGGGTATATAATAATCTGAAGTAAATTCTAAAAGATTGCTTTCGTTCAAGAACGAGGTGAAGTCTGATAATTGTTTTACCATGGTGTCCAGATACGCACGCGCGGTTACCTTAAAGAGGGATACTTTCTGGGTTGCCGCTATGCACTTATTTCAACAATGGTGGATTTTTGGTTTAACCGCGACTATCATGGTAAAAATGGAGAAAGTTTTATACTTTTTCCATCCACCCGATACGTGACACGCGGCCCCAACTACCTTCACTTATGTGGTCGAGATTCTTTTGATGGGACGCGACAAGAACTTTCCCCGAATATCGAGGTATTTCGATTTCACTTTTCGTCTGGATGCATTGCACCTACGGTTATGTATCTAGCTTCTCCCATACGCTTCGTAAGTTATTTTTTTATACTACGGTCATTAGTCTAGCACCCGCAGCTACGCATCGCGATATACTAGACCTGGGGACATGATGACGAGGTCCGAGTCGGGTCATGAACCCGACTACGCCCACTACTTTCAAGCCCGCACGAACCGGGCCAATACTAATACACGCTTGGGCTCACGAAAGCCCAAGCCCATATCTATTTACGGAATAGATATCCGATATCTTCTAAAATATGAAGATAATCATTCCCAACCGACGAGGCGGATACGCCGAAGGTTGGGGAACACGGAACCAACAAGGATTCCGTGCGATATAAAGGGAATTATATCCCTTGTTTAAGGTACGATCTCATAACCCTAAAACTCCTTAAACCCTAAACCGATTACTCACTCACGCCGAGGATAATCGTGGAGACAATCCCACGGTAAGCCTAACGGTGTTTCTTGTCTCTTAGTGCGCAGTCTCAAGCAAGAATTCTCAATTGGTACGAGAACCGAGCTCCAAATCGTGAACGCCCAACTTTTGTATCAACAAAATATAAACTGAAGAGACTTTTAGATGCATCTCACAAACCGTCCCTTCTTTGTTTTGCAAGATGTCATATTTGTCGTTTTATGCATTAATTTTCAGATAACTGAAAGAGTACAGAAAGAGTAAATTACATAAATCTTTCTTGTGGTTTAGTAAAAATACAGAAATCATCACTTGCCAATATAAATAGTCGTTCTTCAATGCACTTGTTGAATTCGCTGTTGGTAGCAAAAGATCAGCAGTTAGGGACCAAAACTGAAAACAAACACCACATTTAAGGATCAGTTATGCAAAATTGTATCAGCGAGGGACACAGGAATGAATTCTGTAATTTCTCATAACCAAAATTTGTTAAACGCTTGAAACAACTGGCCTGTTTGGTTAGCATAAATGGGAATGAGACTATCACTTTCAAAGTCATAGTCGGTGTTTGTTTTGTGGGCCCGATAATGAAATGGGTATATCATAGTCGTAGATTCATTACACACCAATTTGGTGTATATGAAATCCATTTCCGTGGGCCCCTCTTTTTTCCACTACAAAATTCAAATATCTACACACTTTTTCATACCATATTTTATCAACCAAACATAAACAATCGTAATAATACACTTTTTTCACATCATTCCAAATCCGATAGCAACAAACCAAACGGGCCCTGTACAACAACTATAGGCGTAATAAAAAAAAGTCTTTCATCACTCTCTCTCTCTCTCTCTCTCTCTCTTTCTTCATCCCATCATTCCCTAATATTTCGCACCTCCTAAAATCACAATAATCGCTCAATTTCTTCTCCAAATCGTAATGAATTTTAATTCTGTAAGCACCAATCAATTCGTCTTATCATTTCGCACACACTGATGTGATCTAACTTGATTCTCATTAAGAATTGAGTAAACCCCCAAAGTTGAAGATTTTGGCGCCAAATCCTAATTTTAGAATTTCTTAACAGTTTTGCACAATAGTCTTTTTTTTTTTTTTTTTTTTTACTATTTTGAGTAGTATAGAGCATTTTAGTGTGTGAAAATCATGTCAATTAAGAGTAGAAATTCAAAAGAAGGACACGTGTACCAAATAGGTATATTGATACTGTTTGTGATCTGAATAATAAGAAGAATATTGGTGATAAGGATGTAGTAATTGATGATTCAGTGGAAACTAGGGTTATATTTGATGATGTGGTTAATAATGGTCCATGGATGGTGAATAGTAAACCTCTTATTGTGCAAAAATGGGATGTTACCATGCCATCGGATAAAACTGAACCTGATAGCCTACCTTTATGGGTCAAACAGTGCAATGTGCCTTTGGTAGCCTGGACAACTACGGGGATTAGTGCACTTGCTAGTAGGATTGGATAATAGAGTGAAAAACAAATTTCAAACAAAACCCTCAACCTACTAAGTTTGGTGGAAGTAAACATGGAATCAATAGAGATAAACCTGTTGCAAAATATGAGTTTCAGCCAAAGAATGTTGTGAACAAAGAAGACCAAAGCAATAGAAACAAAAGTCCTGAAAAGAAAACACAAGAAGCAAAGTCAAAGGAAAGTAGTAGTCCTAACAGGAAAGCATGGTCTGTACATGGTGAAATATTAGAAGCCTTGAAAAGAACATCTAACAAATACTCAATTTTGGAAATTGTTGATGTTTTTCTAGGCCAAAGGAAAGTTCCAACAGATGAAGACATGAAAGAATGGGATATTCACATGTATGCATATTACAAAAGAGTATGGAAGTATTGGAAAACAAAGGAAAACAAGTAGCAAAACCATGGAAGAGGCTGATGTATATGAGGAGACTAATGGTATAGCAAAGAGTATGAAAGACAATGAATTGAATGGTATGGATAATGGAGTATTGGAGGGGCAAGAAAGGATTTGAATATATGGTTATGGATTGCAGAATAGGGGCTTGGAATATCAGAGGTTTGAGTACCACTGATAAACAATCTGAAATACAGAAATTTATTGTGGATGAAAAATTGTTAGTATGTGCAGTTTTGGAAACCCATGTTAAGAATAGAAAGCTTTAGAAAACTGGGGATAGTATTTTTGGAACCTGGAATTGGATATCAAACATGAACCAATGTGACAAGGAGTGTAGAATAATGATTGGTTGGCACAGTGATGAAGTGAATGTGTCTATTGTGCATAGTGCCAAACAGTCTGTGTTATGTAAAATAGATTTAGTGGATGGCAATGTAACAATGTACTGCACTTTTGTATATGCTGCCAATAGTGGAATTGAAAGGAGAATACTATGGAAGGATTTGAGTATCTACAAGAGAATTGTTGGGACTGCTTGCTGGGTATTGCTTGGTGATCTTAATGTCACTCTTAATCCTAATGAACACTTAGCTAGAGGATCACATATGACAAATGATATGGTAGAGTTCAAAGATTGTGTTAACCAAGTTGAACTTGAAGACATTTCCAGCAATGGCCTGTTTTATACATGGACAAAAAAAATTTCATAAAGTAAGAAAAGGTGATTATGCAGGAATATTAAAAATGTTAGACAGGGCTATGGGTAATGAAGTGGTCATTTGTAAGTTCCCACAACTATATGCTGTTTTCTTACCCTACTTAATATCTGATCACTGCCCAATTTTACTTGTCATCCCAAAAGTTATTCACAAAAAGAAAAGACCTTTTAAATTTGCTAATTTTGTCGCTGATAAAGAAGATTTCTTACCTTTGGTGGAAAAGTATTGGATAGATCAGTGCAATGGATGTTATATGTTTAAGACAGTCAAGAAGCTTAAGGGTCTAAAGGGGCATTTAAAAAAGCTGGCATGGAAGAATGGGGATCTTTTTGAGAATGTAGTGCTGTTTAGGGAGAAACTTAAAGAGGTTCAAATCAAAATTGATAGAGACCCTAATGATGTAAAGCTCAGAAAGGAAGAATGTGATGCTCTGAAAGAGTATGTAGATTCTTTAAAGGATGAGGAACAACTTTTATATCAGAAAGCTAAGGTAAAATGGTTAAGATTTGGTGATAGAAACAATGCTTTTTTCCACAGAACTATCAAATGCAGACAACACAAGAACAGAATTGTAGCTATTAATGATGAAGAGGAAACATATATGAAGGAGTGCATTTGTTGAACAATTTGTTAATCATTTTCAAAATTCTTGGGAGTGGCTAATCACGTGGATAGGATTGATGACATTAAAGACCTCTTGGTGAACAAACTGACTGGTATAGAAGCTAATGAAATGGTGAGGAATGTTAGTGATGAGGAAATAAAGAAGGCTATATTCCAAATTGACGATAACCAAGTTCTTGGACACGATGGTTTTTCCTATAAATTTTATAAAAAGCATGGGGTACAATTGGAAAAGATGTATGTTGTGCGGATTAGAGAGTTTTTAGGCGGCAAGCTATTGAAGGAAATTAATTCTACAATGATCACTCTTGTTCTTAAGAACAATTTTCCCTCAAAAGTATCTGAGTACAGACCCATTGCTTGTTGCAATGTACTCTACAAATGTATAAGTAAGATAATAACAGATAGAATGAAAGGATCTCTCGATAATCTGGTTAGCATGAACCCTTTATACCTAATAGATACATACAAGATAATATCCTTTTGGCTCAAGAACTTTTCAAAGGTTATGACAATAAGAATGGTCCCAAGAGAGTTGCCTTGAAAATTGATATTCAAAAGGAATATGACACAGTGAATTGGGAGTTTTTGGAAGGCATTATGAGGGGTTTTCATTTTCATGATAGAATGGTGGACTGGATAATGAAGTGTGTTACTTCTACTACATTCTCTGTGTGCATTAATGGTGAAAGTGCTGGATATTTCAAGGGTGGGAGGGCTTGAGACAGGGTGATCCTGTTTCTCCATACCTATTTACCCTTGTAATGGAAGTTTTGAATCTAATTGTGAAACAAAAGTGGAAGAAAGTCAAAACTTCAACTACCATTTTGGATGCAAGAAACTCAAAATCACACATGTGTTCTTTGATGTTGATTTATTGATGTTTTGTTATGGTGATAAAGAATCGATCAAAGTATACAAAGATGCAATAATTTCTTGTGGAACCATGGAAATACTTCTAAAGGCAAAGCAAAAGTAGCATGGGGTCGATTATGTAAGCCTAAACAATATGGGGGATTCGGATTGAAAGACTTATGTAGTTGGAACAAGGCTATGATAATCAAGCACCTATGGCACATTCCAATGGCCAAAAACTCTCTTTGGGTTAAACGGGTAAATACATATAAATTGAGGAGGAGAAGGATATGGGCTATTAATGAGGAAAAAATAGATAGTTGGGGGTGGAAGAATATTCAGAAACAAAGACATGATGTAGGGAGACATATGGTAATTGAGATAGGTAATGGAAGGACAACATCTTTATGGTTTGAAAATTGGAGCAATATTCGAGTATTAAGCAACTTTGTATCATATAGAGATATATATGATGCAAGGCTTGCGGTGATTTAAATGTCCATGATTTGGTAGTGAATAACAGTTGAATTGGCCTTTAGAATGGAATGTCGATTCCTATGATTACTTAGTTACAAGATCCTACTTTGGATGAGTCCGTAGTGATAATTTGATGTTGAAAAGATGAATGGGCAATTGAGTAATTTCTCTAAAGCAAGCATGTGGGACTTAATCAATGCAACCGAGGAAGCTACATGGTATAAGGTGATTTGGTTCTCTCGAACATTCCTAAACATGCCTTTGTCATTTAGTTAGCGGCAAAAAGATTTACGACACATGATAGACTAAAGAATTGGGGTTCATATGATATGATGGTATGCTCACTATGTCACCATGATCTAGACTCTCATACACATCTATTCTTCAAATGTGAATATGCTAAATCCTTTTGGGACAGAGTTTTGGGTAAGTTGGGAATGAGATGTGATACTGACAACTCGAATGAGATTGTAAGTTGGTTTACTAATCAATCCCATGGTTTCAATATTGATAGTATTGTTTACATGCTTGGATTGGCTGCTAGTGTATACTTGATATGGCAAGAAAGAAATTTTAGGATGTTAAAGATGAAAGAAGAGGTGTGGAAGAACTTTATAAAGTTTTGAATAAATCATGAGACTTAGATTGTTAAGCTCGAAAACAAAGCCTTCAAGGGTTGTGTATGCTACTCGATCAAGGTGCAATATCAAGATGAACATTGTATCAAAGGTGTCTTGATGGGCAAAGAAGTATTGCTGCTGATGATTCTACAAAACAATTCTCGAGCAATAAAGGGTGTTTGGATATGAGAATAACAGTTTCTCGGAAGTAATTGGATGTATTATGGAGTGTTTGGGACGAGATTTTCATGTGTATGCTCCATTCGGTTTTATTACCTTATAGATCTTTTCATAAGCTTTTGTAAACTTTGTATTGATAAGTTCATCACATAAGTTTTACCTTGGACCATTGAATACTTGGTTTTATAAGATCAAGCTAACTGTTCTATGCCTTGGTGGAGGTAATTGCAGATTAGTATTCTTCAAGTAATTCTAAGTATTAAAATGGTTCATAAAGTGGGTTTCCTTTGTTGGAATCACTCCTAAACAAGATTTCAAGTATTTATATTTCATATGTAATAGGTAGCTTTATTATGGCCTTTATGTTTGTTTAAGAGCTTTTCATAATAAATACTCTTTTGGTTGTTCAAGTTACTCTTTCACATACTCTCTACGCCTAACTGTAATTTCGTGTGTGTGTGCTTGTTTACTTGTTCAATCGCCTTATCTCTTTCTCTATAACTTGTGTTTGTAAAATTAGTGACCTAACGATGGTATCAATCGCCAAATAGTTGGGTGAATCGTTGTGTTTGAAGTGGGTTTTGGTCCCACGCGTAACACGGTTCCTAAACTTGTTTTGAATCCAAGATTCTTGTACTTTCAACGTTATTATAAGGTTTTGGCAAAAGTTTGGAACTTTACGTGTGCTTCCTTGTTTTAAGCTTATTTTTGTGCGAAAGTGTTCTCTACGCCGTATCTGTTTTAGGTGCTTTGGATCATCATTCACACTTTTGTGTTATTTTGGTGTTATTGAAGCAGAAAGAAGGAGTAAGAATCAAAAGAAATGTAAAGTAAAGGGTGAAAAGAAATAGCCCTCATTATTCAACTTAGGGCCGTCATGGACCCGATGGCGCATAAACCTTCTTAGCCACTCAAGTTTCTCTCAACGAAGCTTGTTGCATTCTCACGGGAACCCTACATAAACTATTGGCTTTCTCTTAGAGATCGTGGTATTGAAAAGGAGACCTCTCCTAGTCTCCACTCGGAAAACCAAACGCACTATTGAGAGCCACGAGATTCATCAAAATATCTCTTAGGAACACTTGACATTTAATCACTTGATGATCAACAAATAAGATCATCGATGGTTCATATCGAGTCCTTCACGGATCATTGATCCTCGGTGATAAACTCCGCCGGGGTCAACATCAAACGACCGACGGCGGTCACTTGGTAACTCCCGTGGATTACGGAGTGTGTCTCATCTTGTTACTGATGGTGAGGTGATTGGTTTTTATCTCACTTGTGGGACTCGGGTCAGAAGATCAAACCGCTTATTACTAACCGTTTAAAATGTTTTCTTATGGAAGCTCGGGAGCGGGATGATCTAACTGAATGAAACACAACAATCGAAATGATTCTTCATCAATCAAAGAATCTACAAAGTCAAAGACTTACGAACCTCAAGATGTCAAAGTGGAGAACAATGATCAAAGAACAAAGTCGGAGATGACGTAATCAAGGCAATTCCTCTCACAAGAAAGAAGAATGTCGAAGATATAGCCTTCACCGTTCTTCATATATACTTGTAATCACTCTAAGTATTTCAAGTATTTATATTTCATATGGTTTTATAAGCTTATGTAGAAGGCCCGTTTAGGCCCAAGCCCACATAAGAAAGGATGGGAACTGTGTTGCCCTAGCTTTCCTCCTAGTAAACCCTCATTTGAGGGTAATTACTCTTTCACATACTCTCTACGAATGAATTTCTGTGTGGGTTTACTTGTTCAATCGCCTTATCTCTTTCTCTATGGTTTGTAAAATTAGTGATAACATCCTTAATGGAAGGGTAGTGAGTAGATGGGATGATTGAATGACCCTACTTGGTCCTTTTAGTGTACCATCAAGGGGGCATGTAGATTCTCACTCAAGGTGAGTGTTTCTAGGAACTTGAAGCCTTTTGTAGAGAGGAAATGTAGAGTTCCTAGAAGAGCCCTTGACTGGAATGGTTGGGTTCCTAACGAAGCCATACATCTTCCCTTCCTTTGCTATTGTGGGTGTTGGTTTAATGGCTTTGGTGGGGGATGATATGGAAATGTAGTTAGATGGTATGGTGCCAATAAAAGGTGAATTCAGATGATGTTTGATATGTTCAACAGAGATGCTATGTGAGGAATGTTATCAGAGAATAGTAGTACCAGACTTCCTTCCTTTGCTGCTTTGTCAGTTATTGGATGGTTCGTGTAGTTTTTGTTTTTGTATTTGTATCTAGTTTGGTATGTCAAACATGTGATTCTTATGCTTATGTTGTAAAGTTTGGAAAGTAATACTCCCTCCGTCTCACAGTATAAGTCCATTTTGAATTTTTTTAAAGTCTTTTTATTCTAACTTTGACCCTAATTATTTGTTTTCGTGTTATATAATACTTGATGCAAAATATATAAATGGATTTGTGCTTTAAATATATTATCGTTGGTATACTTTATATCATGTATTATATAACACGAAAATAAATAATTAAGGTCAAAGTCGAAATATAAAGACTTTGAAAACTAAAAAATGGACATATATTTTGGGACGGATGAAGTATATAAAATTCACCTTTTGCAAAAAAAAAAAAATAAATAAAAAAAAAAAAACTATAGGCGTAATACACTTGCAAAATGAAAGAAAAACGAAAATAGCAGTTTGACAACGAACCTGACATGGTTAAGTTAATAGTGTAACTCTGAGCACTATGTGCAATCATGTGAAGATGGCCAGTGACTTCTTGCTCGGGCATGACGTATATGAGTTGAGACAAAACACAGCGTAGTTGGTACCAGTGAGTCGTAGGTGCACCAGGAGCCGTTGTCAACCACCTCTGTACCATGCTGTAGGTCAAAACATTTATTGTAGAAACAAAATTAGTAAGTCTAAGTCATAAAACAAACGGGTCAAATGTGTTTAAGGGATAAAAAACAAGTTAAAAGTTGCCAAAAGTAAAATTTTTATGCATTGTACTTGTTTTTCTAATCATACTTAACACTAAATATTAAAATGATTATAATCATTCTTTCGACAAAAACCACCCTGTTTTGATCCATATAAAATAGAATTCCTGTTCATTATTCATAAGCATATAAACTATACCTGCCATTAAATCGAACATCAAACCAACATGCCAAACCATGTATTCTTCTTCCAACAGAAGCGGTGAATTTCAAAGGAATGTTGATTTCGTACAAGTTCTCTTCCTGAAAATGACATTTATACAACAATTGTGATGTGTATTTTCATTTAGTGACATGAATCAAGAATAAATATCCTTTTTAGGTTATATTAGGATTTTATTATGTTTATGAGCTCGAGTTGTAGGGCTGAGCATGGACGACCCAAAACCGAACCGGACCGACAAAACCGATCGAACCGACAAAACCGAGCCGACCCGACAGCCTTTCGGTTCGGTCTCGGTTTCATGTTTTTCCTAATTTTGGTTTCGGGTCGGTTCGGTTTGGTTCGGTTCGACCCATAACCGACAAAAACACACCTAAACCGAACTCGGTTCGATTTCGTTTCATGTTTTTCACGAAATCGGTTCTCGGGTCGGTTCGGTTTTTGTCGGGTCAGATCGGTTTTGAACCTTTGTTCAGCCCTATCGAGTTGTCTCGGCATAATAACACTAAGATCTTTTAGGCTTTTAGCTCTGAGCTTCACATTTGAACATAGTTATCTTTAAAAGAACATCGTTGAAGTCTTCAAGGAGGACAGAGGGTAACATTATCTACTATGATTAGCAATTAAAAAGAGCAATACCTTGACAGTAGTAAAATTGATGACATGGGAAATCGCAGGCGCCACTAATAGCCTTGGATCAAAAGCATCAACTACTGGCTGCAAACAGTATCAAACACAACCATACTTTAGACAAGTGAAAGAGAAATGACAAGAGCAAAATTCAGCATCAAAAGGCCATTAAATAAACTAAAGAAAAAACTAGTGAATTCCGTAATTTTGATCCCCTGATAACTTGTGCATTTGAATATATATGGCATATTCTAGTAATTTTCAGGAGTGTAATCTTGCATATTTTTTCTCTTAAGATAGCATTGAATAATCTTACAGATGATATTATAAATACCTTATGCCTCCCCAGTGAATCTTCACACTGTTAGAAATTAGGCCTAATACTTCATTCTTATTATTATTTTTATATACATACATCTTGATTCTCTAATCTCCGGTCCTTTAATTCTTAATCCCCCAATCTTTTAATCTTCAAAAGTTTAACACTTCTAAGCTTTTTGCAACCTGTTTTAGTAATTTTATCTAAGTTATGGTGCATTTGTTATGGCTGATATTTAGAGCATCACAATACTTGTGTACAATTAAGCGTTTGATAATAAAGCTTAGTTGAAAAAAGGACACTGCAGAAATCCTATCAGGGTTCAAACCGATCACGGATCATCAATACGACAATACAAGAAACCTGAAATAGTTGTTTGCAAACAGAAGGCGCATTAAACATTAAAGTCCTCGTAAACCTCGTGTTAAAATTAACATTATGGAAAATATAGAATATGTTGGGTTATTTTGCAATTAATGCAGCCAAGACAAACCTGTGAAAAATATCCATGAAATGCAGTTCCGTGTAAAGCTGTCAAATCAACCCCATAATAGTTCTGTTGCTGCCAAAACAGGGCCTGCATGCACAAACAAGGATCAAGAACACTTTCAGTTTCTGCATATAATAATCAAAATACTCTTGATCTACTCTAATGTCTAAATGTTTCAAGAGAACCAGCATTGAACATTCTATAAATTGTCCAAGGATAAATGAGATAAAAAACAAGAAAGCATTAACACACAATACAAAATGAATCACAAACAATAAAATAGATCATACCTTGTTTGCAATTTCAACACAGAGATACTCATCACTGAATGGTGCCATGTGAATTCTACAAAATAAAACGAACACAGAGATACCATTACGCCTACGTCAAAAGGCATATACGTACATATATGCCAAGTACAAGATATCACTTTGACTTCATATATTATGTTTAAAACATTTGCTAACATGCATTCAGGGCATAGAATTCATTATATATTGTCTTGCAGCAAGGTTGGATCAAGTAGTTAATACCCTTGCCTTTGGAGACAGAGGTCAAGGGTTCGATCCTCACCCCTTGCAAGGCCGGAGGTCCTTTTCTACCTTTGATAGAACCGGAAGCAGTCTCTCTACCTTAGGTAGGGGTATGGTTGTCTACGTCTTAACCTCCCCCATACACCGTGGAAGACGGTATTAGGACCCATAACCCGTGGAAGACGGTATTGGGAGTTACTTTACTTTTTTTTCATTCAAGGCATAGAAAGTTTAACATTAAAGAAACAGCTGCAATTTTTTCATTATATATCACCCATCGCATCAAAAATTCAAAAGGCGCCTTTTGATCATGATGACATTGGAATGCATCATTAAGATAGAATCAGCTTCCAACACTAGGGAACATTTTCCCATTAGGGACAAGAAAACGATCTCTTGCAATGACATATGACTCGAGCATTCTTTCATTCACTAACAATGTGCCTGTAAAAAAAAGATGACCAGTTTTTACCAACTAAATTGCATAAACAAGTAATCTGTTATTCGTCAAATAAACCTGCATAAGACAATATGAACATGATATGGTGAGCTTACCCATAGGCTCTGAGATCAATATATCGGCTTTCTCGTAAGGAATTTTACGTCTTCAATTTGCCCTTGATAACCTACATGATGATGCCAAGAATACCTCCAAATGATAAGCATCCAACAATATAAGCAACCAAGCTTGTACAAAGGGCACTAACCGTAATTCGTTGTGCCAAGAGAGGATTCCCAGCAATAAGATTTTGAGCATAGTTAGCCATTTCCTATGCTTCCACAGCATAAACATGTTTTGCACCATCCTAAACAAGAGAAGAAAGAAAGAGGATGAGAAACTATATGATTTGTCGATACATGTGACTATGTTTAACTATAAGTTACTTATGAATAAGAGTACATGATATTGTGTTGGTGTTTGGATGTAGGCTTTACGAAATGGATATATAATGATTTAAAGATTGGGTCAAAAAGAGATACATAAGTAACTCTAATTTAAAACATGATTGTTTGGTTTTGAAGTAGCTGGTACAAAACTAGTTAACAAAATATGTTTTGATCTCTATACATTTGGAGCCAGAATATGATATCCAAGCATTAAACACCGATTATTACAATTTCAAGTCCCGATAATCAGAGGATTCCAAAATGAAAATCTAAACACCCGCTCTAGGTATACATTAGTAACACCTGCGCAGCAAACATTGATAGTATGCCGCTTCCAGCACCAACATCAACCACTACCCGTCCAGCAAAATCTACTTGGTTCTCAATAACCGTGGCATAGTAGGAACCTAAAAAAGAAAACAGCATTAATCATACATTTCAGCTCCATTGAGGGCCAAAAAAATCATCTAAGACATGATTATTTAAATGAATTACAAGACACCTTAACAGCACAATGCGGTATATGTGCCTCAAAAACAGAACAAGAAGGTGGTATATTCACCTGCCCTCACATAATCCTGCAGCATATTTTGCTGATGAAGCATTGTCCGTAGTAATGGAAATACATCTTAGCAGAAGATGCTTTAATTTTATCATCAAACTTGCTTTTGGAGGAAGACGCCGTTCCATTTGCTAAACTTGATCCTGTAAAAGAAACGGTAAATAATCAAGTCATCTACTCCTTCAATGATATAACTTTCATGGAATGTAATTATCAACAATGTTTAACTACAGATAATGATATTAATTGCCTGAGTGGTTGTAAAGTCAAAGGTGGTATCATTAGTCATTACAAGTGGCATTATATTTCTCGATGTGATTGAGTTGCACACCAACACTTTGATAAAATGTCTTACTGTAAATTGGTAATGGTAGTGAGTAGTGACACCCTTGAGACTTGTTGTTGGTTAGAATAGTTCAATACATGCTAAATGGCCTGTGTAAAAAGGACCTTATTTCATGAGGTATCTAGATGACCATGTTTCAAAGAGCACGTGTTAGTGTCTGGGTAGTTTTGGCTGTGGGTTTTGTTATAGGTTATGTGATAATAAGAATGGTTAATATACAAATGCGTTACTTAACTTTGCGAAAATGTTCGTCTAAGTTAATCAACTTAGTTTTTTTCATTCAAGTTACCAAACTTTGTGTTATCTATTAATTTCTGAATAATATAAAAAATGTTACATTTATATTACTTCATTGACTACTAACCAGATTACCATAGTCCATGTCACTGAACTAAAATATACGTCATTTCTAGTTGTCCACGTCATTTACACCTCACATGTTTCAAATCTTTCTTCTTATTGCTTATTACACCTCACTCATAACTTAATGTTTTCTAATCAATGTTTACACTTTTATTAGCTTAAAACTTGCATTTTTAGGTGGTGTTGAGTGTTGATTTGAGTATTTCAGTGTTTAATTCTTCTAAAAACTCAAATCATGTCTATTTTCTCTATGTTTGTTTAGAACTCAAACCAAGTCCTTCCCCATCTAAAATCACAAGCAGTCCACCACCACTACTTAGGGTTATTAGTCAAAGAGGTTACTAAAGTTTGCGAAAAAGTTCACCTAAGTTACTATAGTTTTTTCGTTACAAAGAGGTAACTTAAGTAAACGGGTTGTCATTTGGGTTAATCAAAGATTAAAAATGTTACACAAATGTTATCAGAGGGTGGGCAACCGTGATTACGGTTCCCTTGTCCACGCCAACACCATAGTTTAAAATGTTACAAAAAGTTACTATAGTTTACGGGTTTATTAAATAGGTTCTTGAACCTTAACAAAAATTACTAAGCGTTTTTCTTTTTCTTTTTTTTTTTTTTTTTTTTTTCCTTCGCACATCTTTGTATATTTTCATACATTTCTATCCGTTTTTATACGTTTATGAATGTTTTTCTCTCTTGTCATACTTTCTTTACATTGTTTTACGTTTATGTACGTTTTTCTCTCTTTTCGTACGTTTTTCTCCAGTTTTGTACGTTTTCATCTATTTTTCGTTTATTTTCATACGTTTTCATAGGTTTTCATAATTTTTTTATTACATTTGTGTGCGCATTTATATGCTTGTGTACGTTTCTTACGTCTTTTTACGTTTTCATACTAGTTTTATGTTTTTCTACACCTTTGTATGTTTTATACGTTTGTATGTTTTATACTTGTTATGTTTTATACGTGATGTAAAATGTGTATAAATAAACAAAATCGTATGAAACGGAAAACATAAGAAAAACAAAAAAATGTCCGAAACGAAAAAGTAAGAAAAGCGATAAAACGTAAGAAAAACATAAGAAAACGTAATAAACTGGGCGAAAAGGTATAAAGCGGACAAAACATATAAAAGCGGAAACAACGGACAAAAGCGTAAGAAAATGGACAAAACGTGTGAAAACGGAAAAACGTGAAAAGCGGACAAAACGTAAGAAAATGCAGATGAAAGTGTAAGAAAATAGGCGAAACGTATAAAAAACGAGCGAAAACGTATGAAAACAGAAAACCTCAGAAAAAGGGTCAAAAGCGTAAGAAAAGCGGACAAAATGTATGAAAACAAAATTTTGAGTTAAGTATAAGCGGTCGTTAGGATAAAGGACTAACGGTGCAAATGGGTTTTGCAAATGGCGTTAGCTAATCGAAAAAACTAACGACGCTTAGTCCGAGGACCATTTTGAAAATAACGAAAAAAAACCTATAGTAGAAGGTTAAAACATACATAGTAACTTATATAACCGTGACCAAACTTAAGTAACCTCTTTGTAACGAAAAAACTATAGTAACTTAAGTGAACTTCTTCGCAAACTTTAGTAACTTCTTTGAAATAAAAAAACACAAAACAATTAAAAAAAAATACACAGGACTAAACAAAAACATGAACACAAAAAAAGATCTTTTCATAAAAGAAAATTGACATTTACTAGTAGATTCGAAGAACAAAACACAAAACCACACAAAATACACATACGACAGACACTTAAAAACAACAAAACAACTTGCAGCCGGTGGATTTTCGGTATTGGTGAAGGATTGCGGCGGTTGCGTCCAAGAGGGGTTCAAGTGGCGGCGGATTCCGGGCAGAGACGGACCCAGTAATTTTGAATGGGTGTTGCACAAATTTTCTAAGAAAAGTTTTGCACAATTTTTTTCAATCATAAGTACTACAGTAAAATTTGAAACATTAAGAAGATTTGGAATAAATTGAAGTAGCACTAAATATTATCGGGCGTTGCACGTACTAAAAAACGACAATTCTACAAAGAATTTACACTTCGTGACACAAAATCGGGTGTGGCCCGTGCAACACTCGGCTCCCAAGTGGGTCCGTCCCTGATTCCGGTATTTGAGATTGTGGTTGCGATGGAAGATTGTTGTTGTGGTGGATATATATGAGAAAGAAGTTTGAAAATTGAGATATGAAGGTAAAAATAAATAAATAAATAAATAATAATAATAATAATAATAATAATAATAATAATAATAATAATAATAATAATAATAATAATAATAATAATAGTAATAATTGAGATATGAGAAAGAAGTTTGAAAATTGAGATATGAAGGTAAAAATAAATAAATAAAGAAGTTTGAAGATTGTTCATGTGCGGGTATTGTTGGCATTAAACATCGTCACAACCTTGTGCGCGATGTTCTTGTTGATATATGCTCGGTCGTGATTTACGCTCGCAAGAAGGTGGATATTGGGCTTTTGGAGATGGGGATGGATCCTTGCGTCCGGTGACATATTACTCTACTCTTGGGATAGTGGGCGCGACGATGTGTTGATCTTACGGGTTCGTCGCCTTTGACGCAATCCGAGTTGATTGATTTTATACCGTGGCGGCGATCGTTGATGTTGCGCAGCGTAAACGGGTCAAGTACGATGCTAAATGTGCGGATATTGGATATGGGTTTCTTCCATTCTCCTTTTCTTCTTTTGGAGAACTTGAAAGATGCGATCACCTTACTTAAGCGTATTCGACGATTCTCCTTGACCCAGACATCGGAGCGCGTCGCAGTTCATATCTTTAATAGGATTGGTTTTACTATTGCTAGAGGTGTGGGAGCTCGGTTGGTTTCGAGGCTCCCCACCAATCTTTGTAATCCTTTGAGTTTTTAATAAAAGTGTGTTGAATAAAATAATAATAATAATAATAATAATAATAATAATAATAAAAAATAATAATAATAAAAATAAAAACATCCATATTTTTTTTTTGTAAATTGCAAAAATCGTCCATGTGGTTTAGCAAAATTGTAGGTTCAATCTCTATTCTTTTGAAAGTGTACTCATCATCTTTGTGAGAAATTTACAAGGGGTGGCTGAAGTTAAATTACTAAACTACCATATCCGTCTTCCTTTTCACTTAATTTGGTCCCTCTAAGGAAAATTTAGTCATTTAATTTTGGTCGGGGGCCAAGAATGCACTTGTAATTTCTTTACAAAGACGACGGGTGTACTTTCAAAAAGATAGAGACTAAAAGTGCAATTTGGCCAAACTACAAGAATGCTTTTTGAAATTTACTCTATTTTTTTGGTGTATTTTTTATTCAAGTAGCCAAATGTGTATAAGTTGCTCCGGTAAGTATGTAAATCGGCAATAAGAAGTCAAAAAATTGTTTGAGTAACTTATATAACTGGTTATAAAAGATCAGTAATTCAAATGAACAAAAACAAAGTTCATTAACTTAGGCGAATATTTTTGCAAAGTTCAATAACGTATTTGTAAATTAACCCACTTAGCTTATATAAGAAAAATAAGCTTAATTAAGTGTTTATCTAAGCTTGTATGTTTGGGCTTATAAGCTTATTTGAAGGGGTTTTGATAATCCCGAACTTTGTATTTTATTTGTGGAAGGATAAGCTTATATAGAGATATTCCAGTAGATTGCATGGATCTTCCATATGGTTTGTTAAAAATTGCATCTATCATCTCTGATAGTTTTAAATTGCATTCACCATTTTAAGTTTACAAAGAAATAAAATCGATCGTCCCTGAGTCTAACATTCCTTTACTTATACCGTTAATTCTCACATTTGCATTGCACATGAAGGTAAAGTTATCTTTTCCCCACTCCTTTTCTTTTTTGATATAACCACCGAGTTGCTTTATTTTGCATACCCACTTTTCTCTACATAATAATGGACACATCCTGACCATTGAATTAAAAGAACAAAAATTAAGGAAAAAAACATGGGGGACTAATAATGTAAATATTTAAAAAAACCAAGGACTATATGTGTAAATTACATCATAACTATCATTATCCCACTTTCTCCCCAATCACACACACTTCACCCCACTTTCTCTCTCTACCAATATTCAAACCCTAGCCATTAAAATCAAAAATCAACCGTGGTTAACCATAAATTAACTATCAAAGCTTGTTAAATCACAACAAAATGAAAGCATCTATCGTTAAGAAGTTGATTCCTGCAAAATTTATGGGTCAAAATGAACCAATACAGCCTCCGATTGAAGAAATGGTTAAATGTACAATATAAAGTCGAATAGCGGTTATAGACGGTTACAGGTAGTTATGGATGGTTATGTCCATTAGTGAAAAGTCGTGTCTCTTGGTGAAGAGACACAATAGTTTGGTTCATGTACTATAAATAGATTTGTATGTATTTGTTGTAAGGTGTTTCTCAAATTAACAATGTAACCGTTATTATGTTGATAATAAACCTGAATCAATTCTTGTCAATCTTGTGTGTGCAATATCGATCCATGAAGTGCAATAAACGTGCGCAACATATATCCCTTACGGCCCGAGCTCCTATTATGCAATCTATATGAAGGTTCTTAGCTTATAGTCTAGGTTAAACCACCTAATTCTCTATAACCAAGGCTCTGATGCCAATCTGTCACACCCCAAAATAGCGCAGCGAAATGACATTTACGGGGCATGACTTCATAGTCAAGAACACAAGGCATCCAAAATAGAGAAATACTAAATGCATATCACAACATAAGTCAAGTTACAATAATCCCAAGAGTCGGGTGTAGACAAGACTTGATACATAAGTTCACCAACATTATGAAGCCTTAATATAAGCTAATGCATAATTCCTCGAAACGCGGTCCATGAGGGTCTTGTCTTACATCTGCTAAGCCGACCAATTCAAACTCTTAAGCTACATCGCTAACAACACCTGAAAATGGATACTCGAAAACGTCAACATAATGTTGGTGAGCTCGTAGGTTTAAGAGTTAAACCACTAAGCTGTGAATGATATAGAGTAGGACAATAGTGAGCATGATATACAAATGTAAGCACTAACTGAAACCACGTTGCATGCAACAACTGAACCTCACAAATGTCACGTGTACACGATTTCCAATTATCCCAATAGTACTATCAAATGCTTCGGCTCCAAACGGAGTTAAACAGTTGCGCACAAATGAACACACAACAGGATCACACAGAAGCCATATATTGCAATCAAACGCACATAATTGTCCAAAAACATGAAAACAGTAAATCACAGCATAAAAACAGTTTTAAAATATCATTTGAGTACCATTTTCCCCCAAGGAAAATATTATGAAAAAGGGGCTACGAGAACTCACCTTGGTAAATCAGTAGTCTAAAGCAGTAGTCAAGTAGAACTAGTGGATGGCACCGACACGCGACCTAGATTAGTACGGCAAGTTTAGTTCACAGTTCCAATTTAAGACTCGATGTGTGAAGTTTTAAAAGTTTTTATATGTTTGTGTTACTGTTGCTTGTGTGGTAGAGTTTTAGTTTAAATAGTTTCTAAGTGTTTGTACGTATTGGCTCTCGGAAAAGTGTACAAGTATATCTAACATATAAGAGGATATACATCGAATAAGTTCTCGGTTTGAAAATAACCAGAAGACAAGTATGGAAAGTATTATGACATGTAGTTATATAATAATAGTCATCGTCGATAAATAATAATTACTTATAGTAAGTATTTAGCTACTTGGTATACATATATAATATGAAAGTTTCCAATTTGTAAGAATGTATATTTACATGAAAGGTTAGTGTATGATAAACATTATGACGTTTTCATTATTATTAATTTTATAAAAATCTATCTTTTATAGATATAGGCCGAGTTAAATAGATTCAAAATAAGTGGAACGAAATAGGTTTGGGACTAAATAAGCTAATGATAAGCTATTGGGCGTAAGGCCCAATAAGTTCTCGTTAAGTTTATTTAAGCGAACAATAAATGTCAATCCAAGTTTAAGTGATTTACAAATAGTTAAGTTCGTTAAGTCCAAATATGTAATAAACGAGTGTGTCATACATAAGTCGAGTTATGTGAAATTTAAAATGAGTTATAAAATTTAGAGTGTATACTTTGATTATTTGGTTGACTAAAATAATAAACACACACAACAAAATAATAGCAAAACAATCAAAAATAATATTAATAACAAAATACTAACTAAAGCGGGAATCGAACTCCGGTCTAATGGGAAAGGATGGAACAACCAAACCACTTGACTAGGGAGTCCTTTGTAGTGAGTTATTACGTTTTATGTGTTGGTTTTAGTTGCTTTGGACAAAGATTATTTGTGAATATTGTTAGTAAGCCCAAATAGTCCAAAAATAAGCTTCAAACTAGAAGCACGCCATCGTGGTTTGACCACAATGGGCTCGACTCAAAACAAGAATACCAAATTTCAACACCACCATAACATATTACCTTTACTAATTTTCTTGAGATTTCAATATGAGAGAAAATGAATGAGATCAAAATATACCATCGTTGGGTTCGACCCATACAAAGGCTCAACAATCTTTCCCAACACAACCAAGATTCACGTTTAGTACAATTTATGTCAAAATAGCAAACTTAAGTTAATAAATAAGCTAAAGTATAGTAAGCACTTTTTTTTCCTTCCCAATTGAGCCAATAATTAATGTCTTTAATAGATACATAATTTCCTTGGTTTATTCGAGTCTAAAAATGTATATTAACTTACAAAATTAATTAATTATGAGTAGAATAGTTTACAAAATAAGCACTAGCTTATTTGTATGTGCTTATTAATGTTTTAATAGCCCATTGGTACCACACAAGTGCAACAACACAATTTCTTTACTTATGCTATGTATAGATCGACCAGTGTATGTGTCAAGAAGTGATTATGTGACTTTTCAAACCTTAAAAAAATTCACATAAACCTCAAAGTAACCAAGTTTATTAAAAATAAAACCAAGAAAAACACAATGTTTTAAGGTTAAAAGGTATCCTTACAAGGATGGTTGTGGGTGTATGTTCGACAAAGATGAGCCCAGAACCGCAAGATTACTTCCCCAAACCACCAAATGTTTACCAAATAATCTAAAACCTTCCAAGCATTGAACTAAGACCCTGAATGTGTTTTGTTTTGTGAAATTTGAGCTAGGGGAGGCGGCGCGGTCACCATCGGTTGAGCTAGGGGAGGAGACGCGGTCATGGGGGTCGGTCGGTTGGAGTGCAACCGAGCCATTAGCATTGGCCTGACAAAGAAATAAGAGTGTGTTTGCACTTGTGTTTCGAACAGGTTATAAGGATGCAAAGGAAGTAAGATTTGACCATGTTTTCCAAGTGAGACATAATGGTGTGTTCACTTTGAGTAGGCTACATCTCTAGTCACTATCTCTAGATTTAATTATCAATGTTTGCATGTGTGTTTGCTCCTGGTGGTTCGAACTATATGAAAAAAAGAAAAGAAGGAATAGCATGTTTGACAAAGCTTTTCTAATTTATGTAAAGTTGTGCGCTCATTTCGAGTAGATGCTAACTTTAGTATGTAATGTCACTTTCTTTCTATAGTTTTAATTAGGGGTGTTATTCGGGTTGACCCGGTCGGGTTCGGGTCAACTCGGGTCGGGTCAAGGCTTAAAAAATATACCCGAACCCGACCTTGTTTAGAACTCGGGTCGGGTCAATTCGGGTTCGGGTCAACTCGGGTCGGGTCAATTCGGGTTTGGGGTCAACCCGAGTTTTTTACATTGTAATAGTGTTGTTAAGTCGGGTCAGTCGGGTTCGGGTCGGGTCAAGTCTGAAAATATATACCCGAACCCGACCTTGTTTAGAACTCGGGTCAATTCGGGGTGACCCGATTGACCCGAATATAATTTCGAACCCGATTGATCCGACCCGAATTGACTCGGGTCGGGTTCGGGTCGGGTCGGCCCGAATGACACCCCTAGTTTTAATGTAGGCATGTGAGAATTTGATAGGGTGGTGAGTCAAATGGGGCGGTATTTTTTTAAAATAAGATGAGGGTATTATTTTTTTGTTAAATCTGTGTATTCCGTGTCCCGTTGGAGCTAAAAATGTAGTCACGGTATCCCGATTCGTTATAAGTGTGAAAAATACGTTTTTTTTAAGCATTTTTATAAAAACAATAAAAACAAAATTATTAACTCCGAGAATTATTGTCGAATTATAACACATACTAATGCGGTGTCGGTACGCGTGCGGGCTCAATATCCTCCATTTGTGTATGTTCGTTCAAAGTTATACGCAAAAGTAAATATGTAAACTTCAAAAATAATTTATTTTGAGTTTTTTGGTTTAAATAATGACCTAGAAAATTACGGGTTGTTATAATTGCCAATTATTGTGACATTTTTATTAGAATGTTAACTGATGATCACAAATAATGTAATTTTGAGTGGTATTTAGTTTAATTTGGTAATGTGAACTAGGTTACTCTGAGTTTTGTATACATGGATGCACACAAAGTGTTTGATGAAATGTGTGAGTGAAAAATATCATACGTGTAGTATCACTAGTGATATTTGAAGATGAAGTGTATATGTGTATTATCACTAGTGATATTTGTATTATCTTTTGTGATATTTGTATTATCATTTGTGAAATTTTATTTATTTGATAGAATTTTTTTACTTGTTAAGCTGTATTATATGTCATGTATAATATCACTTTTAATTTGATATTTCATTATTATTGTTTTATAATCATAGCTAAAGCTTTTTTTTTTTTGTTAAAAGTTTTGATGATATACTATTTACTGTGTTTTATCACCTTTATTTTATATCATAATTTTGATATTTTATGTGCTTTTTGTGGATGATAATTGTGTTTTAGTTACAGATAAGCTGTTTATTATAGTACAATATTGCTTATTATTTAAGTTGTTAGATTAAACAGCTTAAACATGTTGATTTTGCTTTAAACACATAGTTATATATATTGTGATTTTGCTTATTATTTAAGTTGTGATTGGATTTATCTATTTAATGGATACATTGTGTTTATTTTAATAGGTTTTACAACGAGATTTGAAAATAGCTATGATTAAATCAGCAAACTAAATAAGCTATGGTTAAACAAAGCACAACATCTTCATAAACAAACTGAAGAAGCTCAAAAACAGGTTATATCACATGTTATATCACAAGTGATATCATCTGTGATATCACTTATGATATCACACGTGATTCAACAAATGGAAGAAGCCGACACATCTGTGATGTCACTTGTGATATCAAATTATCCTTCAAAAAGTTGAATAGCATGAGATTGAGATACACACAAAATTAGCAATAAAAGTGTGGTAGTTAGTAGTTATTGAGGGATTGTTGTTATAATGTGATGAATGTTGTGATAATATGAGAAATCACAAGAGATATTGAGCTTGTAACATGCTTTTGTTAGATTTGTATGCATCTATTTTCTTAATTGATAGAGTGTGCATGTTTCGATAGGTTTAACACCGTATTCGACACCAAATGTATATTTATTAGGTCCTGAGCCACATTGCATGGTGCCCGAGTTTGTACTATTTTAGGAATGGCTAAATGACATGTATGATCATTTGTATGTAAACTAACAGTATCACACGTGATATTACTTTTAGGTAACTAAAACATTTTGTTTTATATTAAAATGTTTCATATCACAGGAGATATAACACTGTCAATTACATATACCAAATACGTATAAAAACAATAAACAAGAGTAACAAAATAAAAATATTGACATATTTTAAAAATCAAAGAAAGTGTTGTATCAAATTTTACAGAATATCACAAGTGATATAAATATCAAAATCAAACCCAAGTATTCCATCATTTTTAACTTAATATCACAAGTGATACCATGATACAAGTACTGTATGAATCAGAAAAATCCTCATAAAAAATTGTTCCAAACTATTGAGCATAATTTTTAAGAAACAATCTTAAAAGCTATGACTCACAAGTAATACATTAACAAAGAAATTCAAAAAATGTAAAATCGACTTTGATCGCAACAAATCCACCTTCAACGAGTCGCCTCCGAGAACACCGCCTTCACACCCACCGCCTTGGGTCACCGCCCGGACAATACCAATAGAACACTGTAACGCACTAGCGAAACTATAGGAACCCATGATGATTAAACTCATGAACATTAAACGATTTAGGTGTTTTTGCACTAGTAAAAGCTGTAAACAAAGGTGATAAAACACATAGTAAATAGTATATCATCAAAAATTTTAAAAAATAAAAATAAAAAATAACTATGATTATAAGACAATAACAATGAAATATCAAAAGTAATACTATACATGACATATAATAAATATTAACAAGTAAACAAAAAAAATCTATCAAATTAACAAAATTTTACAAGTGATAATACAAATATCATTAGTGATATTACACATATACAGTTCAACTTCAAATATTACTGGTGATACTACACGTATGATACATAACAGATTCAAAACAACAATCAGACATAAAACAACATTCAAATGCAGTAAGCAGAATTACAGGAGCATATAACAAGATTATCAAACATTTTTCACTCACACATTTCATCAAACACTTGGTGTTCAATTTGTTAAGAAAAATGTTAACAACTTGATCCACATCACTTTTCACTCAAACATTTCATCAAACACTTGTGTGCACCTCAATTCAACTAGCAATATGGTAGTACACACGAATAACCTGACGTAAAGATCAAAACTGTCATCAATAGACCTTTAGCCTAGAGATTATTCATAAATATCAGATTGTCTTGTGAAGCTATTATAAGATCATCATGAGTTGTATTCCTGTGTTAAGAGAAAGGGAAAAGTAATAAGGATGACATGCTGATGGATGAGGCGGTGATGGAAGGAGATGAGATGGAGATGGTGAACAATTGATGATGATGATCATGAAGTAACTGATTTTGGAAGGAACCAGTTGGGAGGAAAACAAACAGTAAGTATGAAATTAAATGAGCGATTAGGATAAAATAAATTATATAGTTGAGGAAAAATAGGTTAAACCAATTTAATATTATATTAATCCCCACCATTAAATCAACTAAATAAATGATGGTGATTTGTCCTTCAGTAAGCACGAGTAAGCAAATGAACTTTTCTCTATAACCACCATATTTGTGAATCTGTCTAAATTTTGTACCAAATATTATATTTTTCAATATTATATTCTTTAATCTCGTAAACGAATATATTACATTATGACCAAAATGCATTTGTAAGAGTAGGTAGCATCACAATTTATCTCAAATAACAACATGAATATCTTAATGCGTGAGCAAGTTATTTATTTGTGACATAAACATCATTAGTATTCCATAACTAATCGACACCACACAACTACAGATCCACATTTGGCCACTCATAAACACCACTCCACTGTCATTTTATTATTCATCAACCATTAACCCATCTTTTGCCACCATTGTACTCATCTACAACCATCTTCATCATCATGTCATTGGACCTGAGCAAAACCAAATGAAAACAGAACTAAACTGAAAACCGAGCCGAACCGGTCCAACCAAAACCAAACCGACCCTATTCAGATCGGTTTTCGATTTTCTATATTTACGTTTTCGGTTTCGGTTCTACGCAGTTGTAAAACACCTAAACCATCTAAACCGAACCAAACAGACCGACACAATACCGAAACTGGCCGAGTCACTTCGGTTCGGTTCTTGATTCATGTCTTTCACAAAATAGGTTCTCAGTTTGGGTCAATCGGTTTTGACCCAATACTCAGCCCGACATGTGATAACCTTTATCTCAAATGTGTAAGTTAAACCAAACGCATATAAAAAAGTACATAAATAAGAATAAAAATCCCAAATCCATTTAGATATGAAAATATGAACTCAAATCAAATCTAGATCCAATCACATACTAATCACACAAAATAGACATATGTTATTAGCATCATCGGTTGACGAAGATGACAGAGTAGGCGACAATCCAACTGTTCTGGTGTTAGCGTCGTTGTCAGGCGAGGGAGAAAAGGGAAGGCACCGGAATATTAAACGGTACGTATGGAGGCAAAGGTGACATTGTTCTAGAAGTGCCGTTGTCACAAGATAGCAATGGTGTGGCTGGAAATAGCTAACCACCGATGACCATTGTTGGATTTAATGGTTGTGGTCATGGCTGTTATTGAAAGTGGGTTTTTTGGGTAAAAGGGCCTTAAAACCCAGGTAAATATATCCAAAAATTCAATGAAGTACAATTGACATGGACGTACATCCCATGCCCTCTGCCCGTTACATAGGCGATATGACTCTACATATGTAACTAAGCTAAACAAGCCGTTAAGCGCAGCAACCAACACTAAACTGCTTAAACAAACAGTATAGAAAACAAATTACATTCAAATTAACAATCAAATGTAACTAAGTCCAGGTGCAAAGAACCACACCATAGTGTGCAGCTCCGTCTTCAATCATCATTAGTTGACGTCCGTCCATGCCATTAGACAATGAAGACAACCAGCCACAACCAAATCATGACCGAACAGCCATGAACCGTATAGCAAGCAATCAAACAGAAAGAACCCCTGCAAGCGTAAGAACCCTAGCATCGATACCCCATTGATTGCAACCCAAAGCTGATTCTATCAACCCCAATCGGACTTGAGATCAAAATCAGCCAACAACCAAGATCATGAAGCTTGAACCCCAACGAAGACAAACCCCACAATCCACAAAGATAACCGAGCCACATAAACCCTAACCGGAATGAACCCAACTCAAGAAGACACCCACGATTATGGAGAAAATAACCACGATCAACACCAAGAATTCAAAGAAGGAAATCTCACGGAATCGATCCAGCAAAACCTCCCAAGAATTGCATAACAATGAAACAAGGATGATGAAAATCCGTAACAAACAGCTAAGAATCATCATCACAAACGATCCTTGTTCAACACCATCAAAACCGAATGGTTTGAAACCCTAATAAATCCAAATTGCCCCTATCTAAAAAACCTAACCGGTTTGAATGAAACAAAGGATTGGTTTCTCTCTAAACAAAAATCAAAGCGATTAATGTAGATTAACATAACTTGAATCTTGATTGGAAGAATTAAGTCCCTAGAAGATTGAAAATCGAAACTAGGTTTTATTAGAGAGAGAGAGAGCCGACTTTTTTATTAGGGTTTTTTTTATAAGTGGGTTATACATGAGAAAGAGGTATAATAAAGAGAGATTGAGGGTCCGTTTGGTTTATAAGTGGGTTTGGATTTGGTTTAAGATTTGAATTGGTTTAAGATTTGAAGAGAGAAAATATATTTATTAAATGTATTTTATAATAAAATTATAATAAAAAAATATTATTTAAAATATAAAATAAAAAGAGTATGTGAGACTAAAAAAAGGTGGGTCCCACGGTTTTTGCCAAAACCCTCCAAGTTGATGTGGAATGAAAATTCATTCCATCTATCATTACTTTTCTCAAAAGAATGAACCAAACAAAACGTTATTGTCACATCAAAGGTAAAACCCAATCCAAAGTATCCAACCAAACGCACCCTGAGTGAAGGAAAAAATATGTAAATTGTTGTATGGGAAAAAGATACCCCATTCGTCAAATTATGGTTTTCAAATACACACCTCAACCAATTAAACATCCAAAGTGATTGGCACCCTCAAATAATTAATTTGGACACTTACAGACAAGCATATTAAGCAGAATGTGAATTTTGTACGATCAGTTAAAACATAATAAAAGTGTCCCAATAAATTTTAGAAGCGTGCAAATCACTACTAATTAAACATCATCCCCACCCCTAAACTATCTTTAGATTGATTGTAATTGAAAGTGAAAAATTATTTCAAAATATAAAGGTTGACAATAATATTAGGACGGGGAGTATTTGTTTGAGTGTTAGGTTGGCTGATAATATAAGGGCTTGTTTGGTTGGTGATTTTGAATTTAAGATTGATGGATATATATATATATATATATACTAGTGGTAAGCCACCCAATGGGCGGGCATGTCTTATAATTATCGTTGACATAATTTGCTATAGCAAAATTATCTTTTTGAAAAAAATAAGTTAACGGAAAATAAGATATAAACGTACCAAATTTTTTATTGAATGCATTATAAACGAAAAGAAATAAATGGTTATCGAATATGAGAGAAAAAAAAATTCAAAGTGGTACGCAAGAACAAAGTATCAAACCATTTCAAGTAAGATGAGACTTCCTTCACAATTTCCTCTTACCTTGACTTGGAGTACTTGGGAGTGGTGGCATCCATCTACAAACAATTTAAACAAAAAACAGTTAGAAACAGATCATATATAAAC
This sequence comes from Chrysanthemum lavandulifolium, assembly GCA_022545495.1. Lineage (NCBI taxonomy): Eukaryota > Viridiplantae > Streptophyta > Magnoliopsida > Asterales > Asteraceae > Chrysanthemum > Chrysanthemum lavandulifolium. The sequence goes on from CM040240.1 coordinate 270,198,929, forward strand.
CAACATTCGCATCAGTTAAAAGTTAAAAACAATATACAATCAAATTCAATTATCATCACCTTGTTACAACAGCAAATCATTTGCTTGACACCAAGGGTGAAAGCAAGAAGTGCGTGCTCACGGGTCTGACCATCCTGGGAAATAGTGCTTCCACAATTAAGAAGTGTTACATCTATGGAGTTGGGTTGTGATCCCAAAGGCTACTCACGTCTTGGTAATGATACTCTTGTTTGGTATTGTCTTTGTTGTTATTGGAAGACAGTGCGTAACTACATAAAATGCGTGAAGTGAGCTCCATTTTCCCAAATATTTTTCTTGTTATGTCAATGATTTTTCCTTCATTCATAAAAAGAGTCGAGTTTATGCTCTCGAATTTTTGATTGAGTACTTTCGGTTTAGCTAATGACATAAAATTTATATATGGTTAAAGACCATGCGTAGGGTCCAAGAGATACTATCAAATGATGGAGATGCAGATCAACTTAATCTCCAAACAGCCACATCAGCAGCAGTTGCATTGAAGGAAAAGCGGCTGACATTTGCTTGGGTGGATGGTGAGGCACAAAAGGTATGTCAATATTTTATACGTGTTGGCCATCTTGTAGCTGATTAAGCTTTGCTGATACAATTCAAGGCAGATGTGTTAATTGTTAAATGAATCTTGTTTAGCTCCACTATAACTTGTAAGCGGCCTGACACTCGTCCTAAGTATTTTGACAACAATATAACCTAATATCTGTTGTTGTTGTTAGTATTTTATTTATTATTTTTTTTCATTTGCAACATGAGGATGCTTTTGATTTATAACAATCTCTTCACATCATATACATTTGTTCTTGTTAACAGAGGTTCGCTTGTTTTACGTGAACGTGGAGGACGACCACGATACATGTGGGCCTAGGAGGATATAACAGATGCCCCAAGATTATTTCTTATACGCTACAAACGTAATGATACAGAGGTCAATAAGAAAGTTGAGGAGAACCCTATGAACATGTTTGCTTCAATGGCTTCGTGGATGCCAAACACATCCCAATTAGTAGCACTTTACAAAGGTTTAGATGAAACACCACGTGTTTAAACATCTCTCCTTAAAACTCCTTTTTTTGTTTTAAAGAGAAATTGTTATTCCATTGCATCCGCTAAATACAATTTTGTACCGGATAATAAAATGGATCTCGAAAGCAGTTCGAGATGGTGACACCGAGATCTCCCTTTCACGTGAGTTGCTAGAGTATTGAGCTTGAATTTATTGATGAAATTTACAACTTTTATTTATTAGTATTCTTTTTAAGGATTTTTTATTTTTATTTTTATTTTTTTTAATTACGAAGATGTATTATAATTGCCTTTTAGAACTTTGTACCTTGTTGCTAAGAGATTTAGTTTCTTGTTTGATGTAGAGAACATCAACTCCTGAACTTGTACCTGAGGATGCTGATCCCATTTGGTCAAAAGGTAGGGAGCAGATTATTTCTTCAAGTAGGGGAGTGAAACAGAGGATGGGAACCGTTCTACAAAGAATCAATGATCTTGTGGATGACCCAAGGCTTGGTCCTATGTTACTTTTGGCGGCGTTGATGTCATTTGGTTTCATTTATCTGCGAAGAAATCAGTCGATTAAACCTAATGAAGGTGCTAATTCAAGCCAATCAAATACTGAGGTAAACAATGGTACCTTAGGTTGCAAAATGGTAAATCTTTTGGCGTAGAAAATGTTACCTTTTCAACTGATGCTTCTATTTCCTCAGAAGCCAAATCCTGCCACTCTGAAAAAGCTGCATTTGGACTTTCAAGGGTTGTTATATCCATTTCAATGACATTTTTTATGTCAAAAGCACGGGTCTTGAATCTGTATTGTTGAGAATCCAGCTCTTCTTTGGTTCTAACTTGAATTTTCATTTTCATCCACAGGTTTGCAAATTCATCAAACATCCAATCCAAGAGTTGATGTTGACACAAAATAGTAAGTATACAACTTTGTATAGGTCTCAAAAAAATGAGTTCTTTCACATAAATATAAGTTCATATGTTAAAAAGATTTACCTTAGCCGATGCATTGTCTAGAAAATTAACCTGAGCCACATAATGCACCACACGAAGAAGAATATTCTGATGAATTGCAGCTTTCAGTTGCAAGATGGATGACTATAACAAACATGAACCATGCATTTAGTTATCTCAGATAAAAAATAAAAATACCAGCTTTTAGTATAATGTAAAAATGTATATGGAATTACTGACCGCTTCATCAACATTACTGTCTCTTGCGGAAGTAACCAACGTTTCCACCATATTCATATCATCTTCACCCATATAAGTAGGGAAAGATTTGCAAAGTGTGAAAGTTTGTCATGCAAATTTTCCTCTATACAGGAATGGTCATATGACCTTTTGAACTATTTCCGCCAAATGGTGTTTCATGACAAGACAGGCCTCAAAAGGAAATTGATTAATGATTTGTTGATCATTTAGCCCTATAGCTTTCCTTGTTTCCTCATCCACTTGCATGCTTGTCCATATTATATCTGCTTCCTTGGGGTCATTTGCTACAATATCAATATTAGTTTTTTGAGACATACAACAAATCTGAACCATTTTTACGGTTTTTTTTTTACTAACGGGTCAAAGGACTAAAATAGAAGAAAGTTAGCTAAAAAGGGAACGATTCAGATGGGTCAAAAAGCTCAAAAGTTAACAAAAGAATATTTATAATCATACTTGACACACTAATTGTTCAAAGAAAAACAATTTCTTTTTGGAAACTACCCATTCGCTACCCTTTACACAACCAATCTGACTCTCCCATTATGCCAACTTTAGTAAAAAGAGTCCCTATTTAAAAAGCCCAATAACAACACATACTGAGTATGAAACTTGGGTGTGTCAAATATTCTTCAACTGGTGGCAGATCGGTATAAACACGCAGAGGAAGTCCATCGTTACGTTTCACACTCCTGGTACTTGATGCATTGTTGACTGAGGAGGAACTTGTTAACTTCATATTGCCCAATAATTTTCATACTCTGTAGGATTGATGAGATTTAATACTAATTTATGATGATTATAAGAACAATATAAAAATAAAACATGCATACTTTGATAAAGTACTTACATGAGTATGAAACCAAGCGATGAGCCTAGCGAGCTAATGCTTCTCCTCTCAATGCCAAATAAATAATCACGAGTGCACTCATCACCAGATTGGATATCTTGGGTTGGCCAAAGAATTGTAAAGCTAAAAAACGTAATCCAAACAGCATTAAAAGAAAAGAAAATCACAAGCAAATAGACATTTGCTTTGGTAAGTTTTTTTAAAGCTCCTTTATTGGGCTGTCTGGATATGCAACTTGGATTTTAATTATTTTGAGATTTAGGTAAATAGATTAGTTAGAAAATGAACAAATTAAACCAATACAGAGTACTAATAAGAATAGAGGACCTGACAGCTGAGGTACATAAAAAGATAAAGTCAGAATGTAAAGCTGTATATATTTTAGTACATGACAAAGACAATTACAAATTAAGGATGAATACTTACAATGGAATCAAGTCTCTGTCAGAGACACACATTATGAGTAAACGTTAGTTGCCTCAACCCTAAAATCGTGATGAAGTTTTCATCATGCAGAGAGTTCTAATGATTAGGGTTTTTTTTGTAAATCAGAAGCTGAAATTTTTAACCAAAAAAAATAACAAAGCATACAAAGAGTATCGGATTCTGAATAAACGCTTAAACCTTCATCAACATACTCTTGAGCATCATGTGATCATGTCTTCCATTTATAAAACCAATAAAAAAATATATAAACAACTGTTAGACAAACTAAAAACACCATGTGTATCCATTATAATTTATCATATACAACTGTGTAACTTGATTTGTGATGAACATGCGTTTGTGTATATTGTAAAATTAGGGTTTTAGAGAGTAATGTATGATTAGAGAAGATGGATGAGGAAATTATGATAATACGGTCTTAAGAAAATAACTATATAAAATTAGATATATGTGGAATTGTATTTAGAATAGGATTCCATAGCATTTATAGCATTTATAGATTATAATATGCAACATAATTATCAAAATAACTTGTTGCCTAAGTGGTAAACACACAAGTTATTTATCAAAACAACCAAGGTTCAATCCTTGCAAGGAACCTTTTTATAAACAATTTTCAAAAATCTTTAAAATAATTCCGAAAATTACAAAAATAAAATAAAATTCGGAAATTTTAAAAATCTTTAAAAATATTCCGAAAATTACAAAAAATAAAATAAAATTAGGAAAATTAAAAATTAATTGCTTAGTTGGACAAAAATGCTTATGTGGCATTGAGGTGGCATTGAGGTGTCATTGAGGTGGCATTGAGGTGGCATTAATGTCAAATGTCTCTGTTATATATAATATATATATATATATATATATATATATATATATATATATATATATATATATATATATATATATATATATATATATATATATATATATATATATATATATATAATTATCGCATCACAATAAAAATCGCATCACAATTATAATTGTGATGCGGTAAATTAAAACCTTAATGCACTAAAATCATGATTATGATGCGATAAATTTATAACCGTGATGCGGAACTTATAACCTTAATGCACTAATAAGTTTTGATGCATCTTTATTATAAGTTAATAGTTCGATGCATCAACTATGATGCACTAAAATCAAAGTTATAACCTTAAATGCACTAAAATCATGATTGTGATGCAATAACTCTATAAGCGTGATGCGATGATTTATAACCTTAATGTACTAAAATCATAATTGTGACGCAAAGAACTTATAACCTTAATGCACTAATAAGTCTTGGTGCATCTTTATTATAAGTTCTTGCATCATAGTTAATAGTTAAGTGCATCAACTATGATGCACTAAAATCAATGTTATAACATTAATGCACTACAATCATGATTGTGATCAATAACTTTATAACTGTGATGCGATAAATTTATAACCGTGATGCATAATTTATAACCTTAATGCACTAAAATTATGATTTGTGATGCAGTAACTTTATAACCGTGATGCAAGAAAAAATTTGGCGGAGATTTTTGGTGGAAAAAAAAATTTTGCCCCAAAATTTTTTTTTTGGGTGGGTGAGGGGGTATGGTGATGTGGCAAGATGATGTGGCAAAGGTGACACATGTCACCTCCACATGTCTTCTCATTCTTTTCATTCTAAGAGAGCAGGGTACGGTGGCTGATGGCTCAAGCCATCAGTGATGGCGTGAGTCGATGGCGCGAGTAATCACACCGGAGCTCGGCTGGTGGGCTGTGGCGCCGTAGCCACCAGCTCACGCGAAAGACTTTTTTATTCTTTTTCTTTTTGGGTTATGGTTTGTTTTTGTGGTTTGCTTATGTTTTTCTGTTGTTTATGGTTTGTGGTTGTGATTGTGTTTTTTTCGTTTTTTCTTTATGTCGCAGGTATTAAGGGAAGAAGATGACCTATGAAGAAGATGAAGAGTAAATTAAAATAACAGATGGCCTTGACAACTTTGGAAGATGAAAAGTAGATTAAAATAATAGTCTATTTTAGCCTTTACAACTCCCAAGACATACAAGATACAATACCGTTTTTTATTTCTTGTTTCTTTTTTTCTCAAAAAATTGATTTATATTTCTTGTTTATTTTTTTCACATAAAATGGACCACAAAATAATAAGATTTTGGCTAAGTACAAACAAAATAAAAGTAGGCTAAGTTTCGAGAATAAAACTCGGCCGAGATACTGATACATTTTGGTTGTATATAACTTTCTTTTTTTTCTATATACATTTTTATATATTTTTTCATTAGTGAAAATTGATTTTTAATTTAATTTGTTGTTTTATTTAAATAAATTATTAAAAAAAAAATTGTGGGGGTCCAGAGGTGCACCATGGCACCAGATGTTGGTGTGATATGAGGAGAGATGTTTTGGTGTTATGGTAAATTCTGGTGTTATGGAAAAGATGTTGATGTGGCATCACTTTTTTTACGGCACCACCTTATGGCACCAAACGATACCCTATGCTCTAAGAAACTTTTCATAATAACCCAAACCTATATATATATATATATATATATATATATATATATATATATATATATATATATATATATATATATATATATATATATATATATATATATATATATATATATTTAATAACCCCGAATGGGCGGGATAGCTTCATAATATTACTTGACTAATTTTAACCGAACGTACAAAAATCATCAATAACATAAAATATCTTAAACACAAAAGCGAAGAAAAAAGTATTCATATAATATATGTAAAAAGAACAATTGATAATCATACGGCCGCAAAATTGTCCACATTAGGACCAAACACTCGACATTTCATTATTTTAAAGTAGTTCTTGACCAAAGAAACAATTTTATGCATCACATAACAATAGTATATAATTTCACTATGTTGTTGATTTCTTGACCAACTGTACCAAGAAAAACCAAAATTTGTAAAAATAAATATAAATTTCTACTTCGATTTATTAGCTTCTTCTATTGTGCAATGATGAAAGTTTATAAATGAAGGATGATGGATAAATTTTGTCATGTAGAACTAATAATGTTTTTTTTTTTTTTTTTTTTTTTTTTTTTTTTCATTTCATGGTTGCATCTGGTAACTAAAGTTCATTACATGGGAGGACTCTTACTGCGAAAAATTACTTTTGTTCCGAATGATATCCACGTTGTTATGACTTAATTCTTAGTTGGTTAAGATTTGGTTTCTTAAATAATGCCATTTTCTTGTAATGTATGATGACAAAAGACATGACTGTGGATTAGTCATTGAAAAGGCAAGGTTCAAAGACATATATAACACTCCAGTAGGTGAAGTATTAGCAAGAATTTAGTTAGAATATTCATTGTATAATAAACATTACTTGTTGCTAACCTATAACACATATATATTAAATAACCACTCATTAAAAAGGCAAAAGGCCCAATGCATCATATGGCATTTTGGTAAATGAATTGTTAGAAAAATTGTGGATACATTATTGGTCATAGATATGTCAAACTTGAGAAAGTTACATATTTATGTCAGAAATATGCTTAAACAATATTTTCGGTTGCTCCTTCTAATAGCATTTGCTGCTCTAGACCTCAGAAGTACATCATATGGCTGCCCCGTGACTGCAAAATCAGCCAAAGGTAGGTAAATGCCTATGTTTTTTAGCTTTCGTGTCGTATAGGTCTTGCAATAAGTAATCTTTTAAAGAGAGTTAAGGCATCTGTGGTAACATGCACATTTGAAAACATAGTGGAGCTATTGATTTTATAAGATAGGTTCAACTAATTACCTCCTTATTAGCTAACACAAATGTAACTCTGGCATTACTGCATTAGTCAAACCATTATTGCACCTGTAAAATAAACAAACAACATCTGCAAATTCAATTGTCGATGACACTATTTATCTAAGACAAAAAGGAATAAAAAGTGAACTTAATTTAGATGATAAATAGAATTATCAGGCCATTTTCGTAGACACATATAAAGAACAATTCCTATAGTAGTTAAATCTAAGAAATTTGTGCTTTCAACTTGGCCATATTCATTGATAATTCAACCAATAACAAAAGAGGTGCATGCTTGAATCCAAATAAAGGACTAAACGGAAACAACACCCTTTCGGCTGCATCAAGGGTGTTTGGCTACTCCTGCAGCAGTACCCAAGAAGTAGCCAAACACCCCTTTCGAGATACATCAGTCTAAGATACTTACTAAAATATCAATTAGGTGTAACATAGTAAGCTAATCTAAAATGAAAGTTATAATTAAAGCCATAATTCTGCATAATATATAAATAATGCTTGATGATCAAGGTTTTAGATATGGTCACATGCGTGGAGGAAGCATGTTACAGCAACGCACGGCGATAGGTGACACAAGTTTAACCGCGTATTCATCGAAAATGTTACAACTTATACACATAGAGGAATACAACACTTTTATTTTGTCATAGTTTTTAATGCGCTTGATTAACCATTACAAAAGCAATTAGAGGATCAAACTCACCAATTTACAAATAGCTTTTATGTTACATATTCGCAAAGGGATACTTCACGCACAAATACCAAGAATGCAGATAATTTATACACGCCACCTAAAACCACAAACACCAAAAGCAACAACAGAAACCCAATAAACACAAAACCAGAAACCCAATAAACACAAAACCTTATAAAACACACCAAGATTCAATTTTTAACACGCAAACCTGTTCTTTTTCTGCAACCATGAACATTTTTGTCTTCACTTTATTTGCAATAGTGGAATCATGCCACAAATTTATTACAACATCAATGCCACCAGTTGCCAACATGATAAGCCATTTAAACAATCTAAATTTGATAAGAAAAATGATATTAAAAGTGTCGATACCGGGTGATATAGTCACCTCATATAAGAGATTGTTGATTTCAAATCAATAATTAAAATTCATAATTGCAAACAAAAATAATCCCTAAATTGTCATACATTAATATTGACCAACTAACCTAATTCATTTCAATCCCGAACCAATCAGATAAAAGATTACCTCAAAAGATGACTCTAAAGCCGGTGAGGATTGAGTGGATGATATAGTCGGATTTTTGTGTGGGTTTATGGATTCCATTTAAAAAATTTCAATTAGAATACCATATACAAACTGTTGAAAGAAATTAGGAGTGAGAAATTGAATAGAAAATAATGAAAATTTCTCACTCTTAAATTGAATTTTAGATCAAGCGTTTTTCTTTGAAAGTAAATTTGACAGCCGAAGTTTCTTGGAGATAATATTAATGAGGAGTTTTGTGTTTGCATTTTAAAATTCGAAATATGATGCTCTAAATAATGAAGTTAATTGTGAAAAGATTGAGTAAATAAGGGGGGGCAGTTACAGGGAAGAGGATGAGAAAATGACGAATGTAAGCTAATTTCATTTGGTCAATTATTAAAGTATGCCCATTGAATAATAACAAAAATGGTAAAAGAATTTATTGAATATTAATTTGGGAATGCAAGTTCTATCACAATTACTGCATTGCTCCATTGGTTGGGTCGTTTGTTTCTTGATGTCAAGACCAGAGTTCGAATCTTGCAAGGGATTTTTTTTTAAATGTAACCAAATGTTGTGCCTAGTCATCATTTCCACCTCATCATAATGCTCCATGTCATCATTAATGTGCCTAGTAAGCATTAGTGACGTGGCATATGTAGTCTCATATATATGTATATATATATATATATATATATATATATATATATATATATATATATATATATATATATATATATATATATATATATAAATAAATAAATATATGTATATATATATATATATATATACATATATTTTATTTTTAAATTATATTTCTTAATTCAAATTTTTTTATTAAATTGATAAAACAGATATAACTTCTCTATCCTAAATCTACATCAAATAAAAATCTTAAACCAAATTCAACTTTTATTCTAAACACACTTATAAACTAACTAGGTCCTAAGGGTGTGTTTGGTAGAGAGAAATGAGACAAGAGAAATGGAAATGAATTGAATTCCATTGTTTGGTAGATGAGAGAAATTAAAAAGTGGAGAATTTGAGAGAATTGATGGATAATTGGTAGTGTAATTTTTAAAGTTTCATTTTCATCACTTTTAGTTGATAAATTGGAGAAATAAAAATGGTTAGCATTTGTAAATTTTTTGACAGTACGTATTTTTCCTTTTTTAAACTTACATGTGTATTTTAGTATCATATAGATTATTTAAAAAATAATTTGTTAACTCTTTCTTAGAAGAAAAATACATTTAAAAAAAAAAATTTAATAATTTTTATAAAAAATAATTTTTTCAAAAAACTAATTTAAAAAAAAATAATTTTTTCTAAAATAATTTTTTTTAAATAATTTTTTTTAAAAGTAATTTTAAAAAAATAAAAACTTATGTATAATTTTTTAAATATTTAGAAAAAAAATTATATTTTTTTAGAATTGTTATTTAGAAAAAAAAATATACATTTTTTTTTAAAAAAAATCAACAAATAAATACATGTAAGTCTCTCTCATATAACACAATGTTATTAAAAAAATATTTTTTTTTTCATTTTTCGGGTCAAGTATCTATTGTTACCAAACATTAGAATTGAACAAAATTTTCTACTGACTTCTATTCTCTAACTCATTTTTTTTCTTTGAAATTCTCTCTATCAAACGTACCATAAGTGTAACACGGAATGACAATTTTAGCCTTATGTGCAAGGCACATGCTGACCATTAAAGGCAACAATATTAATTAACGTTCAAAACAATGATCTATGCAATTTACTCAAGATATTAGGTTACCCCCAACCCTCAAACCGCTTTATCTTTTACATCAACTTTCTTTCTTTTTCACGACCATTTCACTTTTCACTTTCAATCATGTCACACCACTTTATCTTTCAATACATGTTTATTAAAATACCCACTAGTTAGATCACACGCACTCACAAACTAAAAAACAAATAATAAAAATATCCACTATGCACGATGGTTGAAAGATGAAAACTTTACCTTATGCTGCACCTCTTTCTTCCTTGCTAACTGCTCACGCCACTCTCCCAACCATGGTTGATGCATGAACTCCTTTGCCATTTGCTCACTGAGGCTGCGTTGGGGGTAGCCTTATATAAAATGACTTTTGTCCCCTGATTTAATAATTACAACTTTTTAATGTTTATAACTTGAGGAGAGTTATTTTACATACCAAACTTTTCTCACATACCAAGGGACTCATCTCTACCATTCATCTAAAAAGAAATCAATGCCTGAGATTACATGCATTTTATTATGTCACATATTTTTTATAATTTAAAAATCTATTAAACCGTTAATCGTTAAGCGAAAATATTTACACCGTCTCGACGAACATTTAATCATCTTTCTATAGACGGGCACTTTGATATATACTTTCGAAAAAAGAAAAAAGATCGTTTTTTTCACGTTTTTTAGTCTTTTTTTTCATTTTTTTACGTTACTGAAATTTGCATGAAAAAAAATCAGATATGATTAAACACTAAATTGAATATCACATGTGATATTAGTGTTAAATCATATATGATATGTAATATCACATGTGATATGATATGTATATCATATATGATTTTACACTAATATCACATGTGATATTACATATCATATATGATTTACCACTAATATCACATGTGATATTTAAATTAGTATTTAATTATATATGATTTTTTAATGCAAAATTCAGTAACGTAAAAACAACGAAAAAACTTTAAAAAAAAAAGGTGAGAAATACGAACTTTTTTTTGTCGAAAGTATATCAAAGTGCATATCTATAGAAGAACAATTAAATGTTTGTCGCAATGATATATATTTTTTTCGTTTAACGATTAACGGTTTGAAAGATATTAAGGATGCGCTTGGTTCAAAATGGGGAATGGGAAAGGGAAAGGCAATGGGAATGCAAAAGGAATGCAAAGGAATGAAATGGAGATTATCGTTATCGTTGATAGTGCTTGGTTTAAGAAAAACACATTAACCTCCAAAGTGGTGGTGATGGTTGCTGGTGGTGGTGGTGGTGGTGGCTGGTAGATGGTGGTGGTTAGGGGTGTAACCGAGCCGAGACAACTCGCGAGCAACTCGAGATCGACTAAAATATTCGATTCGACTCGATTTAGAACAGTCGAGCTCGAGCTCGAGCTACTGTATAAGATGTCGAGTCGAGTTCGAGTTCTAAGTTACTCGGCTCGTGAAGCTCGCGAGCCTTAAACGAGCTTTTCTAAAATTACATATATACCTCTATTTACACATATATTACTAGTTAGTCCATTTTAAGCCCTATCCAATATGAAAAGTGTATAACCGGTTATTATCTTATATCATTTTCATTACCCTAACCCTACACACACATCTTCAACTTAACGCCTCTCTTCCTTATCTTTCTCATCAAAGATGCGATCAAACACAACCAACAACAAATCCACCTTCTTCCTTATTCTTCAAGGTCGCTACTAACCCACAACAAATCAAAACCGTACCCTCAACCTTGTTATCGGTTTGCTTGGTTCGAATCATTGCTCACCGAGTTCGGTATCTCGATCCTTTGGAGGTCTCGGGTAGGGTTCTTCTTATGTGTTTTGGCGTTTGTTTTAACCGAAAAAAAGTAGAATGAAACGGTTTAGTTTTGTTCTATCTTTAAATTTTCGGATAGTTAAAAGAAGTTGAGACTTCTTATAGATCGATGATGTTTGCTTCACGAAAATCTTAAAGATTGGTACAAATAGTGAACAAAACCGAGATCTTGTTGTTCTTTTCATTTTCTTAAAGATTAGTTTGTATTGGGGTATGTGTTTCTTTGTGTTTAAGTGGTCGTGAAATGAGCTAGTGGCTTAACATACCAAACATGAGTAGACTAATAAACAACCGAGGTGAAAACGACCGGATAGTATGTAATAGTTCTAGTGATTATAGAAATCAATGGTGGAGTTAGCGAGCTTAAGTTGTATAATAAGTTGTGCAACTCCTAGTGATGAAGTTTTTCGTTAAATCTTGATTTGTTTGGAAAGATGCATTCAGTTTTAGTCCACTAATCCTTCTTCGTAATTTTTCCATTAATTAATCAATGATTGTGTTTCTGAAACTTTATTATTGAATTGGTATAGTATACCAACCATATCTTGCAAAAATGCCAAAAGATGCCATTAGTTAATGAAGTGTGGAAATGTGAATGCAGAAGATACCATTGTGCTTCGCATTTTCATATAAGAATTAAAAAAACACTAAAAGATGAAGAAGTAATTCAAAGGCGAATCCGGAGCATTCTTTCCACTATGACAATTCGGTAGAGTCGAGTCAAGTTTCGAGCTCGAGTTTTGTAATCGAGCCGAGCTCGAGCTTGAATTTTGAGGCTCGGTCGAGCTCGAGTCGAGTTTCGAGCTCGAGTATTATATGTCGAGCCGAGCTCGAGCTTGTCAATACTCGACTCGACTCGATTACACCCCTAGTGGTGGTGATGGCTGGTGGTGGTGGTGGTTGTTGCTGATGGTGGTGGTGGCTGCTAGTGGTGGTGGTGGCTAATGATGGTGGTGGTGGCTGCTGGTGGTGGATGCTAGTGGTGGTGGTAGATGCTAGTGGTGGTGGCTGGTGGTGGATGCTAATGGTGGTGGCTGATGGTGGTGGTGGCTGCTAGTGGTGGTGGCTGGTGGTGGTGGTGGTGGCTGGAGGTGGCTATTGGTGGTGGTGGTGATGGCTTCTGCTGGTGGTGGTAGCTGCTAATGGTGGTGGCTGATGGTGGTGGTGGTGACTGGCGGTGGTGGTGGTGGTGGCGACTAGAGGTGCACAAAAAAACCGGTTAACCGAACCGTATCTGAAGTCAAACCGAAAAACCAAACCGGTCAAAACGGTTTTGACCCAAACCGTCAGGTTTATATCCAAACCGTGGTTTGGAACCGTTCAACTCTTGAGAAATCGACGGTTTGAAGACCGGTTTTTAACTCAAGAAACGAAACTGGTTCGGTTAACCGGTTCTAACGGTTTTTTTTGAGCGGGTTTTGGGTTTTGAATTTTGAAATTTTGAATTTGAATTTTTAAAGAGGCGGAAAGGAGCGTGTGGGGGGCGGATTTTATTAAAGTTGTTAAAAATTATGATTTTGCCATACAAATGTTAGTATAAATAGATGTGTTATGTATTTGGTTAATTACCGCTTTCAAGCAATCAAAAACACTCAAAAAATCAAAACCGAAAGTATTTCACTAAACACTAATGGAAAGTTCAAACACTAACAACACCACCAACACCAATTTGGTTCAACAAGTGCGTGACGGTTCAAAAAATTTTACCGTGTGACCGTGTAAAGATCCATGGGAACACTTCAACTCGCCCTAATGTCGGACGGTAAGAAAAAGGCTCAATGCAAATATTGCTTGAGTATATTGTCTGCGGTTCCAACTCGACGTTGAAGGCTCACATCAAACATAAGTATTGCAAGGCACTCAAATCGGTTCCGGAAGCCGATCAATCTTCCATGGCTCGAGACGGGACTATTTTTGCATACGATCATGATTTACTCCGTGAAAAACTAGCCGGTTTGGTGATTCAACGTGGTTTGCCGTTCAACCACTATGACAATGAGCTGACGACGGAGGTGTACCAGAATTATATGCAACCGCAGTACCATAATGTAAGTCGTATGACTCTTAAACGCGATGCTATGAGAATGTGGAAAATGGCTAAGCAAGATTTAAAAATAATTTTTAAATATGGATGCTTGTGTTAATTTAACAACCGATGTTTGGGCGCTCTCATAATTTGCCATTTTCGTACCTTTGTGTTACCGCACATTGGGTTGATCCAGTTGGCAAATAATGAAGCGAGTCGTAGCATTTGAAAACTTTCCGGTTCCTCACTCCGGAGAAGCTTTATACAATTTGTTGAGAAAAGTGTTTCATAAGTTTAACTTGACGGAATTTTTTTTTTCAATAACGTTGGATAATGCTAGTAACAACACAAATGCAATGGGTCGACTAAAAATGGAATATGAGCCACCTTGTAATGGCGAATTTTTTCATAGTCGATGTGTTGCACACATCATTAACTTGGTTGTGCAAGCGGGATTAAAAGATCCGCATTTGAGTCAAGTGAAAGAAGATTTTAGGAGAATGTTAGTCGATGTTTTTAAAAGGGGTAATAAAAGATATAATGCATACATGCGGATGTGTGAAACTGCGGGGAAAACATTGGTTACAACCTTGTTGGGATATTGAAACACGATGGAACTCCACTTATCTTATGTTCATAAGTGGTTTAAGACAAAAGGTGACCTTGCAATATTTTCATGATGAGAAATTGTCGGGGAAGGGTAGGTGTGCTCCATTTAGTCAAGATAATTGGGATACTATTGAAAAAATAACCCGACTACTTGAAGTTTTTTACAATGCAACAAAAAATTTGTCGGGGGTTTATTATCCAACGGCTCATTTGGTACTCGAGCAACTATTCTTGATGTCTTCACAAATCGCCGCATTTGAATTTAATGGTGGTGTTTATACTAGCATGGTTTCCGGAATGAAAGAAAAGTTGTTGAAATATTTTGAAATTTTGCCACCATTAATTACTTGTGCGGCCGCATTAAATCCATGTTATAATGTAAACGGGGTGGAGGTTCTTATTGACTCGATTGTGACTGATTTGGGTTGTTTCGCATCAAACCCGAACTATGCTAATGATGCAAAAGAGTCATTTGGCCATTCTTTTAAAAGTTTGTGGCAATATTATTTTGAAAAATATGGCAACCCACCTCCTACTGTGACGGAGTCTTCTTCATCATCATCAAGGGCTTTTAGAGGGAATCCGATACTTGCTTTGCATAAAAAGATAAGAGAAAATCCCAACAAACGGATAAGAAATGATGGTTTAGCGAACAGTGAATATGAAAGATATATCACAACCGATTTTATCTCACATATTCCGGCTGAACAAGTTGAAAACTTTGATGTGTTAGCGTTTCGGAAAGCAAAGGAAACAATGTTTCCCGTTCTATCGCGAATGGCTTGTGATGTACTAAGTGTACAAGCTACTTCGGTAGCTTCTGAATCCGCTTTTTCAACAAGTGGAAGGGTTTTATCAAATCTGAGAAACATACTCACACCGGCTTCTTTGGAGATGTGTATGGGTTTGAAAGATCACTTGGACGCAATGAAGCGAGTGCAAGATAAAACTGATCTTGAAAATGCCGCAGACTTCGAAGGGGAGGTCTACGTGGAAGAGGCACAAGCGGGTGAAATCGAGATGCTTTCCGATGAAGAACTAAGACAAGATGCAGCTGCTCAAGAAGCTAGGGGATCCGATGACGACTATTAGTTTATGTATTTCCTTTGATGTATTATGTTTTAAGTTAATGTATTTCCTTTGATGTATTTCTATTAAGTTTATGTATTTCCTTTCAGTTTATGTATTTCCGACGTTATAAATAAAAGTTGAAGTTTATTCAGTGTAAGTTTGAATAATGTTGAAAAACGAAAAAACAAAAAAAAATCCGGTTAACCGGTTACAAACCGGCTCAAACCGGTTATATGTTTCAAAAATTTGAATTTTTGAACTAGGCGGCAAAATTTTTTAAAATGAAACCGGTTAACCGGTTAAAAACCGGTTCAAACTTTTGAAAATTTGAATTTTTGAACTAGGCGGCAATTTTTAAAAATTCAAAAATTTGAAACCGATCCGGTTAACCGGTTAAAACCGGTCAAACCGGTCCAATATTCAAAATTTAAAATTTCAAATTTTGTATTTTTTTGAGCGGGAAGGCGGGTAAACTTTCAAAATTTGATTTTTTTTTAATATTTACAAGTTTGCCATTGTAAGAATAGTATAAATAAATATATTGTGTGTTTATTTTTTGCAACTTTCATACAATTTAAATTACACTATAAAAAAATAAAAATCGGAAGCATTTAATTAATGGCTGATCCTGCACCGCCTCCGCCACCCCTGCCACCGGTTATTGTTCGTTATTTTCCGGTAGACCGTGCAAACGGTAATCCCAAGGTTTGGGCTCACTACAACTACGTCGAAATGTCGGATGGCAAGCGAATGACTCAATGTAAGTATTGTTTATGTTTATTTAAACCCACTTCCGGCGTGCCGTTGGGGGTTCACACATAGAAATATTGCCGCCAAGCACCTGCAATTGATGCCTGATTCGAGATCTCGAGTTGACGTTGAGTATCGTATCAAGTTATCGATTTTCTACGGTGCTCTTCCATTGAAACCCTAGAACCTAACCCTCTTTATATACTAGTAGGTAAACTTTGGGAACAAGTTAGTGAATTAGGCTTTGTAAAGCCCCATATGGCCGGCCATGTAGAAAGCCCAAAGCCCAATCCATAACTTTTCCAAGTTTTCCATTTCTAGTCCTTTCTCTTTTCATTTAACGATCGTTAGTCATTTTCCGTTAAATACTTAACGATCGTTAACGGACTTAATGTGTAATAATTAATCGTAAACATAAACATTAATTATTAACTTTAATTCTCATTCGCTAATGTGTGCAATCCCGTGGTCACGAGTTCGAATCCGGACATTCACATGTTTGTAAATATATACATTTCCAACACTTTTAGCATCATTGATTTTCTACGGTGCTCTTCCATTGAGCTCTCGTCGCTATTTCATTGAGCTCTCGCGCTATCCATCTTACATATTTCTATATGAATCCCAGAAGTGCCTTTTGTACTCGGTCAAAGCGAAGGTCTTGTGGACCTGTGAGGGTTGCCAAGAAAGAATCTAAAGGTACATATTGGATTACAACTTTTTTTAGTCAGGGAAAATTATCACATCTGAAGTTCTTACAAAGTTTTTTTACTTTAAAATGATTTTATTTTGTGGTTTAGAAACAAAACAAGGAGATGGAAAGTACAAGTATACCGTTGACCTTCCTAAGACAACTTATGGGATGAAAATTAGGTCTTTATGAAAGTTGCTGAAAACAATAACTGGGTTAGTTTAGAAGCTCAATCGAGTTCAACTTGTCTGCTACAAACTTCCTATCTCTGCTCATTTGATAGGGAAGTTTTATTCTTCATGATGGACCTCCGAACGCTAATGGTGATTTACAATTGAATATGACAGCTTCTCCAAAACTGTAAAATTCAATACGTTCCTGGTTGGGATTGCCATGGTCTACCTATCGAGTTGAAAGGCAAGTGATAGTTTGTTGCTGTGTTTTATTTTCTTCTTGTAACTTTTAGATTCAATCGTGGGTAATTTTCTGTTGAAGAATCTTAGTATTGCAGTCTTTGGACCAAGATGCCCGGAAGGGGCTAACACCAATAAAATTGAGAGCCAAAACAGCTAAATTTGCCAAAGCAACTGTGAATGCTCAAATGGCGTCATTCAAGGTCAGTTTAAACTGCAAATTTATATAACTAAAGATCCTACATAAGGTCATGTACTTTTACTTATTTGCGTGTAGTATCGATGTTTTTGGTTACATATTCAAACTATTAAGGATCAATAGAACAGTAAACATCTTTCTGTCGACAGAGATTTGGAGTATGGGCTGATTGCGATCATCCTTATCTCACCCTTGATCCAGAATATGAAGCTGCTCAGGTAAAATGAGGCTATAGCTATATTGTTGTTATATTGTTCACTACAAGAAAATTGGTCTATAGTGACGAAAACAGTTTCGTCACTAACAGTGTAAAAAATGGTCACAAAACTGTTTGGTGACCAAACTCAAGTCGTCACCAGTCGTCACTAAAGCTCCGTCACAAAATCAGTTAGAGACGAAAATATACCTCGTCACTAATTTGTGACCAAATTAGTCGTCACTTTTTAATCAAGTCAGTGACGAAAGTTTTCGTCACAGTTTTGATAGTGACGAAAAAAATCGTCACTGGTATTTACCAATAGTGACGAGAAAGTCGTCACAGCCTACAGATAGTTAGAGACCAAAAAGGTCGTCACAAATTATGAACATATAGCAAAAAAAATAAAATTGGAAATGTTTGTTTTACTGCATAGTTGCTTTTGCAAGCAAACTAAAATCGAGAAATCTTTAGCAATACAAATACAAATCTAACATATTAACTTCATAAACACTAGTTTTTTCACAAAACACAAATAGTATGGTTGAAACCCGACACAAATCGACCAATAACCTATCATCACTAACATGCCTTCAACACTTATGTTAAATCTTTTGCTTTGACCCAGTCATTGTTTTTAAGCTCCAAGTCACCAAGCATGCATAATGCATCCAGGTTTTTGTCATCCACTTCCAGAGCATAAAAAATCTACAACAAAAGAGGATCACATAATTGACATCAGACACAAAATAAAGGCATATGTATAAAAAGTAAATGTAAACAATGATACTGAAAAGAGCTTGCGTACCAGTTCAATGCTTAAAGGAACATTATTCCGTGCTTTCGCAATGGCAGCAAGCCTCAAGTAAGCATCTACATACTCTGGAAACTGTGGCTCAAAGACAAAGAATAAATTAATATGCAAACGTATAATCATGTCCATAAATGATATAATCACTTGGTACCTGGAGAATTACCTTAAACAAGATCAAGCGGTACAATAAGCTAGTATAATTTCGCCATGCTGAATGGGCTGCTTACCGTTATTGTTTCTTTCGGCTTCCTGTTCAAAAGATCAATTTTGCATTACGAGACAGTGAAATAGTCATTTGAGCTTACTTCTGGGTAGAACCCAATAGCATTTGCCAGAGATGGTGCTTCAAGAGGAACAATGTTGTATGGCGTTAGATCCCCTGACAATCCTTTATCTTGTTTCTTTAACCTTTTTAACTAAAATGAACATATAAACACAATGATGAAAAAATAAAATATAACACTAAACTAATACAGAAAAGATAGTTACTGACATCTTTGAGTGTCAATGAGTTTAAAATATTTAAGCATTAGAGATGATTGATGAGTTATAAAACGGTGTATTTTAATCAAATACAGAAGGAAAAAATAATAATAATAAAGCTTTTTTAGAATACTTTTATGTGTAACTTAACAAACTTTTAGATACCTCTTCTGCGATCTCTCTTCCAACTCCATGAGGTGGACCTTCTTTGATAAGGACCTCCAGTACCTCAACAAGAGCTCTCAATGTGGTAAAAGCTTTTTTAGTTTCTTGAGATCTGAGTCCCATATCAGCACTGAAAATTTTGGATCAAGTACTCTCTGTTCATCCTTTTGGATTTCATCAACTCTGTGCTTTCTCTTGTAACGCTGATAAAAATTCCACAGGTGTTGAGCATCCCGATTTCGATCAATTCTCTCTCCATCCTTTTTGGCAAGTTTTTGCTGCAACATATTAAAAATTGTATTTATTATTAATAATAATAATGAATTAGATTATATACTTATACAGCTAGACCCAGAAATTTGAGAGCAGTGGTGCTACACTATAGCATTTTACACACATGCCCTCAATAAAAAATTCAAATCTTAGCATTACCTTTTAATTTAGAAATATATATAGGTGGATTGTGGACATGTGATAAGTAATGAGATAGCTATTTCATCAGCTACTGCTCTAAAGATATTGCATATTTTGTACATCCCATCACATGACAACCTTCTAAAGATCTTACATTAAGTATTCCTACACCATGCGCATAAACATCTGATCATTCCTAATATGCCTATGCCAAGCTTCGGAACATTTATTTTTCACAAACTCATCCCTTAAATAACAGGCAACATTCCTAATATGCCTATAGCTTAGATAAATTTTTGACTTGCCTTCAATGTCTCACAATTTTCATGATAAGCATCCAAGACCTTCTCAGAATTTAATAGAGCTTATAAAGTCACCCAATTTTAGCTGTACTTGTCCCAGACCTGATTAAGCACAATAATATAAGATGTATATCCGATACAAATTGGTAAAATCCATATCCATAAGAGTTTATAAAGTACAACATGACATTTCAACTCTTCTAGAGTCTAAACCATATTTCTACAAGAAATAGCAACTATTCTAGAAAATAATAAGCAAAATGTGACAACAGTGCATTACTGTAAAATTAAGAAACTGAAAATGAACGTGGTCAATTGCCTCTTAAGCCAATATCTACATGTATGTGTATCGTTTTTTAGTAGTGTACCATGTAGCTATCTGAAATCTGGTGGTCTCTTTCTGGCATTTTCCTACCGTTTTTAAAATAAGAGTCTCATACAAAATGCATACCACAACAAGAAACAAGTATTATGTCGCATACAAAGCATATTAAAACATGGTCCTATAACAATGCATACACTATGTCTAAAATTGGGAATGTAGAATACCTAAAGCTCTATGTCTAAATTATATGTCTCTTTATAACATAAATTTAAACACATAAAGAGAGGCTACTAACGCACCTTGAGTTATGCGCAACAATGACTGACCCAACGATTCAGAGCAATCACCACCATTTACGTTATTTGAACCTACAGCCCTAGGTTCATCTTTCCAACAAGTTCGTTGCGTAAAGGTTTGTCTAAAACTATAAATAGAGTGTAACTTACTTCTTTGTTGTTCGTGAGGTAGCAAGCAACTCCTGATTTGCTCATTATACACTTCCAGCACACATATCAAAATATTAAAGCTGAAAGCCTCCAACGTTCTATAATTGACTCATCGATTCTACTGCACCCTCCATTGTAAAAGTCTTTCCTGTCCTGTTTGCCCATAAGCAAATATGCAAACATTGTATCCATCCAACACGAGACCACCATAGGTGAGGCATCCATAAACACATCAACTAAAACAACAAACAAAACCTTGTTAGCATAGCATTTTAGTTACTTGCTCTAAGTTTATAATTTATAATAGAGTCATGTTGTAGTCCTTTAGAAAAGGAATAGACAATAAAAATGAAAGGAATTTGTATTCTATACAAAATAAGTCAGGTTGTTCATACCTTGACCATCATTTGTGGTATAGATACGGTCAAATATGTATAACTTTTTGGTTGAACTGCCTGTAACTATTCCAAGATCTCCATCCTTGCTAGCACTGAAGTCTACAAAACCTCAATCATCCCCTAAATTTCATATTAAAGTGTTTGCAAAACCATATTGCAGAGATAATACGAATTTCACCTTACTTAGAGAGTATTTTGGAGGACTTTTGTCAAGTTAAATAAGATATAATCACCAAGTTTTCATTATTTCTAACTAGAGATGGCAATCTGACACGTTAATTATGAAAAGATCACTTTGGATTGTGTTTCAATTCTAATGGGTCAAACGAGTAAAATACATAGAAATGTGAAAAGGGATAGGTCGAAAGTCGCAAGAATGTAAAATTGAATTTCAACCCATTTTTTACCCACCCCACCCATTTTGACACTTTACCCACTTCCTTAATACAGATCCCATTTGTTCCATGCACCACCTATAAACAGTGATTCTAAATCCATTAACTTTAATTGTCTATAAGCACCAACATACTATAACTTATCCATGTGTTTGTTTACTTTGCATGATGCATTTGATGCTTCCTTAATAACCAAGATCCCCAATATATGGAGCGACAATCGGTGTTCCATGAACACCATTAAACTTGATTACCAAACATACTCAATAATTATCCACCTTTTGCACTCCATCTAGACCTACAGTGATTCTAATATCCATTAACTTTAATTGAAGATGGGATTGTGTGTTTGTTAAGACCAGTTTCTATAATCCGTCACACAAAAACATAGGTAATATAACTTATCCATGTGACATTTGTTTAGCTGTCCAGATGCATGAACTAAATGGTTCCATTTAGTGATTATAAGTAGCTTCATAAGGAACCAAAGAGCAAATTAACATAAAAGATTCTTAAACCACCAAGTCAGAATATAAGCTACAAAAGTGTGAGTAGACAACCACTCAGAATGATCCAACAATTAGCATATTCATTGTAAACTTAAATATTCAGTTAAAAAGAACGGCTAGCTAAGATGCAATTCATAATGAGCAATTTGTAGAAGCACCCAAGATAGTGGACCAAAGAAATGGTACCCAATATAGATCACAATACATTCTATGTTTAACCAACTAAGGTGTAATTAACAATGAGCAGCTAGTAGAAGCACCCAAGACTCTGTTAAAATAAAATAAAAAGTATACAAATCACATTATATTTTTTGTTAACCAGTCACTGAAAAAAGAGGTAAAGGGTCTTAATGTTGCATCACATAAGTTATATCAATTTAAACTCCGCCCAATGGTTGACGGTAAAAAAAAGGTACTGGTCAGATCCTGTGCTCAGTTGAGAAGTGACTATACGCTATATTATTTAGGCTATCAAGCACTTATGGTCCTAACACGTTATCTATTAGTTAAGAAATATATAACTCATCCAAAAATAATTCGTTTAGGTCCGTAACTTGTAGCAAGATCGTGTGCCTCATTACGAGCATGTACACATGCTTCTACTCTTCTAGATCTACTTGATTAGCTATGGCACCAGATGCATTTCCCAAAGGATGGCCTAAATATCTAGCCATCTATAATAGACATTATCTAGCACAAAGAACATAAATGGGAATTCTTAGAACAAGTAACTAGCAAACCTTTGCGTCATAGAAAGAATGGTTTGAAATCACATGAGAGTACCAAGTTACATGCATTTGACAAAGAAAAAGAGAACAGAAAATCATATTTATGCTCATTCCAATGACTTAATATAATACTAGAATCAAACTTTATACATACCATGGCAGGTGTTGGCCCATGGACTATTGAAAACCAAAATGTTCCATCAACCGAGGGAAAGCACCTGCACAAATCATGCATATTCAGTATCAACAAGATGTCACAAAAGTAGCAGGCAATGGAAATCTTCATAATATGATATAAAAGCCCATAGTGCATTTTCTTTCACATTGAAAGTATAAATGGAACCTCCATGAAGGAGAACCTCAATATTATCTCCTAATGATTAAAACTAGGCATATATATGAATATATATAAAACTTCAATACTTACCTAAATGGAAAATTATGATAGATGAAAATTGATTATAAAACCGATTACCAGAACCAATGTCTACAAGCGTTTATCGGGATCACTTAACGGTGACGTTATATCCGAGCAAAATTCCGACCTATTCCCACTAGAAACCAAATAAACCAAGTCAATTACCAATGTTTTCACCGAGGAAATTTATCAAACACCTCTGTAACAGCTATTGACTTTTTCATGGAAGTAATTTACCAAACACCTGTGTAACAACTAATAACGTTTTTATTGAGACATTTCATCAAACACGTGTGTTACAAGTACTAATGTTTTTATTGAGGCATTTTATCAAACACTTGTGTTACGACTACTATTTTTCTTCGCCGAGGCATTTTATCAACTACTAAGGTTATAAGCATTCAAGTTTCGATAACTAGGTCAAAATGCACAATACTTACACAGCAATTAAATTGTACATCTTGCAAATCACACCTAAAATATAACCACACTGATCAACAACTAACTACACAAACGTATCCACACGAGGTAAAATTGATTAAAAATATCGATAATGTAGCTGTATCGTTGATTATTAAGTGTAAAATGACGTAAAAGCTAAACGCTTCACCCTCCTTCAAGTAGTGTTTTGATAAAAGTTAAATGGTAATGCGACTTGCCAAATGTGCTCTCAATTCTAAACCCTAAAGCTCATTGCCAAACACATCTACATCAATATAATAATTAGATTTAAAAACCCTAATATTAACACTCAATCAACAAATCAGGAGTTTGTACAGAGATTTCACTAGTGATCGAAAAACAGAGATGATTGATGATGGTAAATCAGAAAATAACCTTACAGAGACGGTCTCGAATCGGAGACAACGGTGATGTGAATATGACTGTGACGACGGCGATGGTGAAGTGATTACCGTGATCTCGACATCGCAGCGCTGGTGATGGTGATGGTGACGGTGATCGACATTGATGATGGCGGTGCAATGGTGATGATGGCGATCGTCTGCTGCTATGGTTTAATTTTTTATTTATGAAAAGGTGAAGTTTGGAATGACGGGTTAAAGTAAATTATTATTTATGTGTTACTATTTATCAAATATACATGTTTGATATTTATTTAATTTTTTTTTTTACATATCGATAAAATATAATATGTGACTGGGTAAAATGAATTTTAAAACAGTTAATCGGTTATATCATCGGGTTGTAAGTGACCGGGTAGGCTAAGTTTAGTTTTTTCATCTTTTTATAGAAAATCGTGTTGACCGGTGGTCGAACCACTTGGAAAAAAAATAGTTTTTTTTTTTTTTTTTTTTTTATAAAACCGGGTTGAGTCGACGGTCGAACCAGTAACTCGGTAACTTGACCGGGTCGATTTAAAAACCCGGTTTTCAAAACATTTGTTTCAAATAACATCTTTAGAGGAGAATACATCAAAGAAAGTTAAATATTTGCAATTTTGCATATTTCTCTATAATACAAGTTTTTTTAACCGTAACGTTTGATAGTGTTTATAATTTTTGTATATGCAAGTTTTAATAAGTAGATATCTAAATTCCCTTATTGTTAACCATTTTATAGAATTAGCAATATGTGAAATAGGGTGACCAAAATTTCGTCACTAATACTTAATGACGAAATTTCTAAATCACTATTATGTAATTTAGTGACTAAATAGTGACGATTTATAAGTTTCATCACTAACTTTCTACCGATGACCAAAATAATGACGAAATTTTATATCGTCACTATTTTCATCTAAATAGTGACCAAAAAATTTCTCAACTGAATTCTCGTCACTAAAGCTACTTTTCTTGTAGTGCGTTCTTTATTATCGTTATCGTATGATTCTTTTGGCCTTCTAGATTGAAGTGTTTGGGCGATGGTTTCAAAGGGTACATATATTGGGGCGAAAGCAGATTCTGAGTCCTCATCCCGCTTGCACTTGCTTGAGGTGAGTTAGAGGTAAATGGATTAACGACTTCTTTGGTGAATAATAGGGTTTTTGATTAATCAAAATTGGCAACTCTTTCAAAGGTTCTAGTTTTAGTTCTTCAGATATACTAGTAACAAATAGAATTTCTCATGCAGTATGAGGAAGGCCATATTTCGAAGAGCATGTATGCAATTTTCAAAATACTAAGTGCTCCAACTAAAGGTGGATTACTCGATGAATTTCTCCCCAAATTATCCCTTGCAATTTGGACCACCACTCCCTAAAGGTGGATTACTCGATGAATTTCTCCCCAAATTATCCCTTGCAATTTGGACCACCACTCCCTGGACCACTACTACAAAAAAGGCTTTTTAGACCTCCTCAAAAAGACCTCCCTTCAAAAACACAGGTCTGTATGTCTCTTTTAGCCAGCTGGAACTTATTTAGACCCGTTCATTTGATACACACAGGTCTATAAATGAAAAACACTTATAAACCGGTCAATATTAATATCCACCTGTCTTTAAGATATACTCCGGTTCTTTAAAAACCCGGTTCAAAAACAAGATTTTTCACTTTGGTTTTAGGCGGCCATTTTGGATCTCAAATTTTCACATACCCACCAAAAGTAGAAAATTACAACACGCCAATCTCATCCCTATGGTCAAGATCCTAACTAGCTATCCACAGGTATAGCTCAAATCCTTCAATAATCAGGTATGTAACATCGAATTTATCATCAATTGATTTTGTTTCTTGGCAATTTTTGAGGGATTAGATGTGAAGACTTGAGTATTAAATCACTATTAATGGAAAATGGTGGTCCAAGCTTAGATTGCTTTAGTTTTAATTTGTTTCATGGGTTGTATTGCATCTTATGCTATAGTTTCAATTAGTTTAGTTCAATCTGTACTTATGATACTTTGTTTAATAGTTTAGTTCAATGTTTATATAAGGAGGGAAATATAGTTGATACTCTTATGTTTTAATCAATTTATAATAATTTGCTTAATTTTGTTTTAGTCCTCTATCATAGTTTTAGTTTATACTTGTTTAGTTCTATTATGATGATTTGTAATCAAGATTCTTTGCCCTTTTTATGAAATCCCGTGTACTTTGTTGATGGAGTATGTTAATGGTGCAAAATTGATTCTCTTGTATTTCAGTATTTTAGTATGAAATATACTTCACTCTTATGCTCCAAGTTTTTTCAATTAGTACAATCTGTAGTTATGATGCTTTGTGGTTTACGGTTGATATTTGATTTTGGTTCATATGATTCTTGGATATTTAATTAAAAAAATTCGAATTATAGACACTTGCAACACCGAGAATTGAAAGGAGAGTTACTTTGAAAAATGCAGCCTTGATCATACTTAGTGATGGTGCGGAACTCGTCTATTCCTCTTACAAGCAAGACAACTACACCCGCTGTAAGCATCGTCTCTATTCGGTTTCATATTATTGTTTTCTTAAAGAAAAAGGATTTCAACCCAATCCATTTTGACCCCAAACCCATTTTGAACAACTACACCCTTTGTAAGCATATCTCAGGTAAAATGAGGCTATAGCTATATTGTTGTTATATTGTTCACTACAAGAAATTGGCCTATAGTGACGAAAACAGTTTCGTCACTAACAGTGTAAAAAGTGGTCACAAAATTGTTTAGTGACTAAACTCAAGTCGTCACCAGTCGTCACTAAAGCTCCGTCACGAAATCAATTGGAGACGAAAATATACCTCATCACTAATTTGTGACCAGATTAGTCGTCACCTTTTAATCCGGTTAGTGACGAAATTTTTCGTCACAGTTTTAGTAGTGACCGAAAAATCGTCACGGTGTTTACCATTAGTGACGAGAAAGTCGTCACGAACTACAAATAGTTAGAGACCAAAATGGTCGTCACTAATTATGAACATATAGCAAAAAAAATGGAACTAATATTGGTTTCTTGCATAATTGCTTTTGCAAACAAACTAAAATCGAGAAATCAGAGCAATACAAATACAAATCTAACATATTAACTTCATTCATCCGTGTGTTTTCTTTTCTAATCATCACAACGTATCTTCAAACTCATAATGTTATAACAATATGAGCAGCTTTGAATAAGGCCGCCAACTACATTTACTTGTTGTATTCATCTGCGACCATATAAAAGCTTCCCGGTTTACACTTTGGACCATGCGCATGCACTGCAACTCAGAGTAAACGCAAAGCTTAGTAGAATTGTCCATGTGACACAGATATTGCATTGTAAAGCAATAAAATGAACACTTGCAGATGGATGATTTTCAACCACTATATTTACCACGGATACTTTTTCCTTCACATAAAAAGTTGCTATATCTACTAATTACTACTGAACACCATCAAGAAGGAACATAATCCTAAATACTTGCGACAAAATTTGCATCAATGAGTTTGGCTAGTATACTTATACCTGCTAGGATGAAACTTCATACTCATCCTTCCATCCACCTTGAGCATTTTCTAATGATATTGTCTTCCTGTATTTGTCCTTGAGCTCAGTTATGGACATCTCCCTGCAAATTATAAAAGCAGAATGTGAACCAGACTGTGAGAATTAAGCAACCATAACACATAAAGCACGAAGGTGATATTCAAGCGTGAGCAAGGTTTGCAGTTTTTGACTTTCAATACCTGACTATTTCCCCAACAGTAGGCGGAATATCTTGAACATTCCATAAAAGCTGAAAGATACATCATAATGGAGAACAATGATACATTTCTTATGCTTGGTTAATACCAAGAATATTAACGCCTTGGGCAAGATAAACTATTTAATGATTAGATTTTGATACCCTTCGATCGCCAAAAGATAGTGCCTTCTTCCAAGCCATTATCTCTTAGATTCATAAAATCCACTAGCAGAAGAAACCAGACAAATCTTTTTACTTCTCGCTAAGCAATGTAGATGCAGCCTATTAATAAAAATAAAAATCAAGAGATTCAGAATCTAGATAAAATACAGATATAACCAACACCACCGCAATTCAAAAGAAAAATATACATACCTCCCACGTAATGCCACAATCCATGACAAATGTATATAGTACAGTGGACACCCCGGACATACGATCCGTATGAACAATCTGGCAAAAGACAATAAAAGTTAACTAACATACATACATGTTACAATGTGAAAATAAAATAATAAATAAAAAACATGCGAATCTGAGCGGTAACCTTTGGAGCTCCTAGTTCAATAGTGTTAGCTTTCATATCAACAATCCCGGTGTCTAAGCTGTTCTTCAAGGCGTGCATTTTGAAGGAAATGATCAGATCAAGAATGCTAACAAACAATTAAAAGAGCCTGCAATTAATTATTAAGGCTATTAAAAGCCATAATAACAAAAAGAAAACCCATCAGAGAGTAAATATTATACAAACATAACCTATTTTGAATATCAGGTGGCAGTCCTAAAAGCCAATTCATAACTTGTTAGGCATTGTGATTTCAAAGTATACTCATTCGGTAACCACATGAGCTACTCTGAAATCCATAACTATTTAACCTCCAAAAATTCTGTTATTCTTGAACTGATACTATATATGAAACACAAAACTAAGCGACATTCACTATGAAATATGGTGATTACATGAAGTCTCAAATTATAGACTCAATATACCTTTATTAGTCAACTTAATTATATGTCTACTATTACTAAGATCATCAATAAAACACAATTTACATGAATGTTCAATACACTAGACGTCACTAAAACACAACATACATCAACGTCAACTTAATTATATGTCTACTATTCTAGTCTTTTATGATCCTGCAGCAGCTATTGAGATATACATACATGGTCACTCACACCCTCCTAAATTTACCGATTTGGACAGTCTGGTAACATCGATTCTATAAATAAAATAAGCTGCCAACTCAGGATTGTAGATACGTGGTTTGGATTTTCTTATAAGTTGCAGATAAATAATAAGAGTATCTAATGAGCATAAAAAGGATACCTGGTGAAGCAGAGCAAGTGCATGAAACTGTACAAGTGCAGACCTCGACTGAACAGCTTCTTGCACTTCATTGCTCCATCTTTTCACAACCTCTGGAGTTGTCTGCGATAAAACATTACTAGATAATTAAATACATGTTATAAATTCCGTGAAAAATCACTAAACAAAGTCGCAACATATTGAAATTTTCTAAACACTTGGTTGTACCTGTAACAAATTCAACGTTATAACTAAACCTAAAATCACAGAATTTAAAGTTGACAAATAAAGTCGAAGCTCTTAATTCATTCTATAAATATCAGGGTAATTGTACTGCTTTCTCCTACACTCGATCTAGATCAGGGCTCACTAGAAAACAGTTCCATACCTTGGAATTTATAAACTTTGAAACTAAGACTCTTGATCTATTTCTTTTCTTCCTTCTTGGCCTCTGCAGCCCTCTTAAGCCTTGCACCCTGATGGCGTTTGTTTGTTCTTTCAAGGCGGGTCTTAGCAAAAACATTGAACAATTTCATCTCTTCAATAACCTTCACAAGTTCAGTTGCTGAATTTATTTTCTGTTGCATAAAGAAATCATAAACAAATAATCAACTTATTAAGTTACTGAGTTTATTGTCTGCAAGTTCTTACATTTATGTTGTCTGTCACAGTCACAGAAAGTATGTCTTCGAAAATTTGTTGACATACGGTATAGGCAGATTGACATAAGGTATACCAGTTGTTCCTGAGAATAAAAGCACATTAGCATGCTTATAAGTTATGTCATCGAAACTCAATTAAAAATTGAAACATAAAGGATGTGCATCATCATGTATTTGTAAACACAAATCATTTACTCTCTCAGTTTCAACAAGTTTAGAACTAACATAAAGATACGAGGGAATACATCTAACCTGCATATTGGCATTCCCCTGATCAGATGCTCATCAAAGATTTGTACGACTAGTGGGCACTCCCTAAAAAAAAGATAAAATGCTAGTCTACATTAAAGATACTTATCAGAAACTAATGAATAAATAAATAAGGAGACAACAGAGTGTCTTTCACGATTCTTACCTCAATGGTATACCCAAAATCAACAGGGTGTAGGGCAAGTACCATGTCCTTCTGATCTAATACATACAAACGAGCAAACTGCAAAGTTTTGGAGATATGAATACAATAGAGCAGTTGGAAATAAGTTTTGTAAAGATTGGTTTTCATGTACGTAAAACTTAGTGGACATTAACAGGCTCATAACATACATAACAGCAACACGTAGCGTCTCTTTAAGAACAAATTCATATTATCAGCTCACCGCCTGTATATATAAGAAACAAATTCATATAGCGTCTCTTTAAGAACAAAATAACGCATTATATAATCAAGTTAAGAGCTCATACCGTCAGCCCCAGAAGCAAGCAGCTCTCCTGCACATATCAGATGGAACTTTTTAAGTATAACACAGATTAAAAGCCCGGATAAAGGCATTTCAAATCAAAAGAAGGCAACCAATTGCATAATAACCGTTTTCTTGTAGACACATTCCACAAAACTGATAAACACTTCCCTCAATGGAAGGAAGTATGGTATCAAGTGGTGAAGTAAAGATTGTAACAAGTCATGCATCATCGTTCCAGCTACTAGGACACAAAATACATAATCCTATACTGTGACAGTAGAAGAATGATCTCAACTGTAGATATGTATGCACCACCTATTACACGCTAATCCTAGTTCATATTGCTGGTTAGTTTGTCTTTATCTAAGCTTGAGTTACAACTCTGAAGCTAACCTCAAGGTTCCAAATTCAGTCTGGTTTTAAATTCCCCTTTCTATTGCTAGCGGAGCATAGATAAAAAATGGTGACATGGCATTCATTCTCAGCCATTAGATGATGTTAAAATCAAATCTCAGCCATTTAAAATACAAGTTTACCTATTTTATAGCTATTTACCACAATCTTGGAAATTTAGTTACACAAAAAAGCACATGTTTAATTATTCACTTCATTTATATATTATCTGATCATGTGAAGGATTCGAGTTCTTTCACAAAAAATTCAAAAAGTTTGTTAATTTTCGATAGATACATTATACATAAAAATTCAAAAAGTTTGTTTATGGTTTAAGATATTTGTAGTGATCAAGAAGTTGGTAATATTTCCAGCGAATTCGGATAAATTTGTAGCATTAGATGATGTTATGATAGTGGAATGTTTTTAGATAGTTTGCGGTTTAGGATATTAGTAGCGAGTAAGAAGGTGGTAAGTGTTGAAAGGTGATATAGTTTAAGGTTTTTATGTGTTTATTTGCTTACGAGAGTTGGGTTTTACGGCGACTGTTTGTTGGTAATTGTTAAGGTGCTTAGACGACAGCAAAATGTATTATGTATGCACGAAATTGAAAGTTGGTTGTTTATAACAGTCATAAAAAAAGCAAGAATTTCACTTCGATACAGATTTGGAAGTAAGTATGACTTAAGCCCAAAATGAAATGTCTGACCCATTTGACTTCTAGTTGGTTAGAAACTTAGAAATGATTTTATGAAGAGAAGTCGGACAAACTAGTAGGATTAGAAGTTATGATATTGGAGACTTTTTTTAAGACAATTTGTAGGTTTAGATATTAGTAGTGTTTAAAAAGTTGGTAATTCTTTAATGGTGATATAGTTTTAAGGCTTAATTGTGTTTTTTTAGGTCTATGGGAGTTGGGTTTTATGGCTACTGTTTGATTATATTTGTACTTGACGTTGGGATGTGAAACAGCCACTTATGCGTTTTGATTATATTAATATTCTTAATATCTCTGTATTATGTTTGCATATTTGAAACCACAATCACGAAAACTCCTTTATTGGTTAATCTAATCATATCTCTGTTCAAAATTTTGAAAGTCAAGTTTTATATATCATTTGGTTGTTGTGTAATTATGTTTATAGTATTCACTAATCTTATCTTACAAAAAGCTGTTCAGCTTCTGTGTCTGAGAAATTGCTCGTTATTTACAAAATCATCTTCTTTTTGTTGAGTTTATGATATATAAAATATAATAAAACATAAAGACATCAAGAGTACACAGCGGAAGACTTAAGATCATAACAAATAAATTAATTAACTGAAAGTATGCGTAACGTACCTCTTGCGAATGTCAAATCCCTCGAGCAAAGCAAAACAACCCTCGAGCAAAGCAAAACAAAGAAGTACTTATTGGTGTAAGAATAATGTCTTACAACCACGTTCTTGTACACACGAATTAACCAAACGAATCAAGCGATTGCTAGATCTAACACAAGTCCTCGTTTAAGAAAAACGAAACCAAACTCCCTTACTTGGGGTGTTCGGCCGAATATAGGACAAAAGAGAGGAGAGGAGAGATCTAGGGTTAATTCAATGCACAAGTGTATGAAACCCTAGAACCTAACCCTCTTTATATACTAGTAGGTAAACTTTGGGAACAAGTTAGTGAATTAGGCTTTGTAAAGCCCCATATGGCCGGCCATGTAGAAAGCCCAAAGCCCAATCCATAACTTTTCCAAGTTTTCCATTTCTAGTCCTTTCTCTTTTCATTTAATGGTCGTTAGTCATTTTTCCGTTAAATACTTAACGATCGTTAACCGGACTTAATGTGTAATAATTAATCGTAAACATAAACATTAATTATTAACTTTAATTCTCATTCGCTAATGTGTGCAATCCCGTGGTCACGAGTTCGAATCCGGACATTCACATGTTTGTAAATATATACATTTCCAACACTTTTAGCATCATTGATTTTCTACGGTGCTCTTCCATTGAGCTCTCGTCGCTATTTCATTGAGCTCTCGCGCTATCCATCTTACATATTTCTATATGAATCCCAGAAGTGCCTTTTGTACTCGGTCAGCGAAGGTCTTGTGGACCTGTGAGGGTTGCCAAGAAAGAATCTAAAGGTACATATTGGATTACAACTTTTTTTAGTCAGGGAAAATTATCACATCTGAAGTTCTTACAAAGTTTTTTTACTTTAAAATGATTTTATTTTGTGGTTTAGAAACAAAACAAGGAGATGGAAAGTACAAGTATACCGTTGACCTTCCTAAGACAACTTATGGGATGAAAATTAGGTCTTTATGAAAGTTGCTGAAAACAATAACTGGGTTAGTTTAGAAGCTCAATCGAGTTCAACTTGTCTGCTACAAACTTCCTATCTCTGCTCATTTGATAGGGAAGTTTTATTCTTCATGATGGACCTCCGAACGCTAATGGTGATTTACACATCGGACATGCATTAAACAAGATTATAAGCGGTATAAGGTATGGTTGCAGCATTCACTTTGCACTGCGATATTTGAAATGTGTGCGATAGAATGACGCACTTCATTCAATTACTGTCCTATGGAATTACTTATAAAATTGAATATGACAGCTTCTCCAAAACTGTAAAATTCAATACGTTCCTGGTTGGGATTGCCATGGTCTACCTATCGAGTTGAAAGGCAAGTGATAGTTTGTTGCTGTGTTTTATTTTCTTCTTGTAACTTTTAGATTCAATCGTGGGTAATTTTCTGTTGAAGAATCTTAGTATTGCAGTCTTTGGACCAAGATGCCCGGAAGGGGCTAACACCAATAAAATTGAGAGCCAAAACAGCTAAATTTGCCAAAGCAACTGTGAATGCTCAAATGGCGTCATTCAAGGTCAGTTTAAGCGCAAATTTATATAACTAAAGATCCTACATAAGGTCATGTACTTTTACTTATTTGCGTGTAGTATCGATGTCTTTGGTTACATATTCAAACTATTAAGGATCAATAGAACAGAAACATCTTTCGTCGACAAAGATTTGGAGTATGGGCTGATTGGGATCATCCTTATCTCACCCTTGATACGAGAATATGAAGCTGCTTTCGGGTAAAATGAGGCTATAGCTATATTGTTGTTATATTGTTCACTACAAGAAAATTGGTCTATAGTGACGAAAACAGTTTCGTCACTAACAGTGTAAAAATGGTCACAAAACTGTTTGGTGACCAAACTCAAGTCGTCACCAGTCGTCACTAAAGCTCCGTCACAAAATCAGTTAGAGACGAAAATATACCTCGTCACTAATTTGTGACCAAATTAGTCGTCACTTTTAATCAAGTCGGTGGCGAAAGTTTTAAATCACAGTTTTGATAGTGACGAAAAAATCACATCACTGGTATTTACCAATAGTGACGAGAAAGTCGTCACAGCCTACAGATAGTTAGAGACCAAAAAGGTCGTCACAAATTATGAACATATAGCAAAAAAAATAAAATTGGAAATGTTTGTTTTAATGCATAGTTGCTTTTGCAAGCAAACTAAAATCGAGAAATCTTTAGCAATACAAATACAAATCTAACATATTAACTTCATAAACACTAGTTTTTTCACAAAACACAAATAGTATGGTTGAAACCCGACACAAATCGACCAATAACCTATCATCACTAACATGCCTTCAACACTTATGTTAAATCTTTTGCTTTGACCCAGTCATTGTTTTTAAGCTCCAAGTCACCAAGCATGCATAATGCATCCAGGTTTTTGTCATCCACTTCCAGAGCATCAAAAATCTACAACAAAAGAGGATCACATAATTGACATCAGACACAAAATAAAGGCATATGTATAAAAAGTAAATGTAAACAATGATACTGAAAAGAGCTTGCGTACCAGTTCAATGCTTAAAGGAACATTATTCCGTGCTTTCGCAATGGCAGCAAGCCTCAAGTAAGCATCTACATACTCTGGAAACTGTGGCTCAAAGACAAAGAATAAATTAATATGCAAACGTATAATCATGTCCATAAATGATATAATCACTTGGTACCTGGAGAATTACCTTAAACAAGATCAAGCGGTACAATAAGCTAGTATAATTTCGCCATGCTGAATGGGCTGCTTACCGTTATTGTTTCTTTCGGCTTCCTGTTCAAAAGATCAATTTTGCATTACGAGACAGTGAAATAGTCATTTGAGCTTACTTCTGGTAGAACCCAATAGCATTTGCCAGAGATGGTGCTTCAAGAGGAACAATGTTGTATGGCGTTAGATCCCCTGACAATCCTTTATCTTGTTTCTTTAACCTTTTTAACTAAAATGAACATATAAACACAATGATGAAAAAATAAAATATAACACTAAACTAATACAGAAAAGATAGTTACTGACATCTTTGAGTGTCAATGAGTTTAAAATATTTAAGCATTAGAGATGATTGATGAGTTATAAAACGGTGTATTTTAATCAAATACAGAAGGAAAAAATAATAATAATAAAGCTTTTTTAGAATACTTTTATGTGTAACTTAACAAACTTTTAGATACCTCTTCTGCGATCTCTCTTCCAACTCCATGAGGTGGACCTTCTTTGATAAGGACCTCCAGTACCTCAACAAGAGCTCTCAATGTGGTAAAAGCTTTTTTAGTTTCTTGAGATCTGAGTCCCATATCAGCACTGAAAATTTTGGATCAAGTACTCTCTGTTCATCCTTTTGGATTTCATCAACTCTGTGCTTTCTCTTGTAACGCTGATAAAAATTCCACAGGTGTTGAGCATCCCGATTTCGATCAATTCTCTCTCCATCCTTTTTGGCAAGTTTTTGCTGCAACATATTAAAATTGTATTTATTATTAATAATAATAATGAATTAGATTATATACTTATACAGCTAGACCCAGAAATTTGAGAGCAGTGGTGCTACACTATAGCATTTTACACATGCCCTCAATAAAAATTCAAATCTTAGCATTACCTTTTAATTTAGAAATATATATAGGTGGATTGTGGACATGTGATAAGTAATGAGATAGCTATTTCATCAGCTACTGCTCTAAAGATATTGCATATTTTGTACATCCCATCACATGACAACCTTCTAAAGATCTTACATTAAATATTCCTACACCATGCGCATAAACATCTGATCATTCCTAATATGCCTATGCCAAGCTTCGGAACATTTATTTTTCACAAACTCATGCCTTAAATAACAGGCAACATTCCTAATATGCCTATAGCTTAGATAAATTTTTGACTTGCCTTCAATGTCTCACAATTTTCATGATAAGCATCCAAGACCTTCTCAGAATTTAATAGAGCTTATAAAGTCACCCAATTTTAGCTGTACTTGTCCCAGACCTGATTAAGCACAATAATATAAGATGTATATCCGATACAAATTGGTAAAATCCATATCCATAAGAGTTTATAAAGTACAACATGACATTTCAACTCTTCTAGAGTCTAAACCATATTTCTACAAGAAATAGCAACTATTCTAGAAAATAATAAGCAAAATGTGACAACAGTGCATTACTGTAAAATTAAGAAACTGAAAATGAACGTGGTCAATTGCCTCTTAAGCCAATATCTACATGTATGTGTATCGTTTTTTAGTAGTGTACCATGTAGCTATCTGAAATCTGGTGGTCTCTTTCTGGCATTTTTCCTACCGTTTTTTAAAATAAGAGTCTCATACAAAAATGCATACCACAACAAGAAACAAGTATTATGTCGCATACAAAGCATATTAAAACATGGTCCTATAACAATGCATACACTATGTCTAAAATTGGGGAATGTAGAATACCTAAAGCTCTATGTCTAAATTATATGTCTCTTTATAACATAAATTTAAACACATAAAGAGAGGCTACTAACGCACCTTGAGTTATGCGCAACAATGACTGACCCAACGATTCAGAGCAATCACCACCATTTACGTTATTTGAACCTACAGCCCTAGGTTCATCTTTCCAACAAGTTCGTTGCGTAAAAGGTTTGTCTAAAACTATAAATAGAGTGTAACTTACTTCTTTGTTGTTCGTGAGGTAGCAAGCAACTCCCTGATTTGCTCATTATACACTTCCAGCACACATATCAAAATATTAAAGCTGAAAGCCTCCAACGTTCTATAATTGACTCATCGATTCTACTCTGTACCCTCCATTGTAAAAGTCTTTCCTGTCCTGTTTGCCCATAAGCAAATATGCAAACATTGTATCCATCCAACACCGAGACCACCATAGGTGAGGCATCCGCAAACACATCAACTAAAACAACAAACAAAAACCTTGTTAGCATAGCATTTTAGTTACTTGCTCTAAGTTTATAATTTATAATAGAGTCATGTTGTAGTCCTTTAGAAAAGGAATAGACAATAAAAATGAAAGGAATTTGTATTCTATACAAAATAAGTCCGGTTGTTCATACCTTGACCATCATTTGTGGTATAGATACGGTCAAATATGTATAACTTTTTGGTTGAACTGCCTGTAACTATTCCAAGATCTCCATCCTTGCTAGCACTGAAGTCTACAAAACCTCAATCATCCCCTAAATTTCATATTAAAGTGTTTGCAAAACCATATTGCAGAGATAATACGAATTTCACCTTACTTAGAGAGTATTTTCGGAGGACTTTTTGTCAAGTTAAATAAGATATAATCACCAAGTTTTCATTATTTCTAACTAGAGATGGCAATCTGACACGTTAATTATGAAAAGATCACTTTGGATTGTGTTTCAATTCTAATGGGTCAAACGAGTAAAAATACATAGAAATGTGAAAAGGGATAGGTCGAAAGTCGCAAGAATGTAAAATTGAATTTCAACCCATTTTGACACTTTACCCACCCCACCCATTTTGCCACCTATAAACCAAAACGCAAATACTTGTGTACCTGATGCATTTGATGCTTCCTTAATACAGATCCCACTGACAATCGGTGTTCCATGAACACCATTAAACTTGATTACCAGCACTCCATCTAGACCTACAGTGATTCTAATATCCATTAACTTTAATTGTCTATAAGCACCAACATACGAATATAACTTATCCATGTGACATTTGTTTAGCTTTGCATGAACTAAATGGTTCCATTTAGTGCTTCATAAGTAGATTCTTAAACCACCAAGTCAGAATATAATAACCAAGAATGATCCAACAATTAGCATATTCATTGTAAACTTAAATATTCAGTTAAAAAGAACGGCTAACTAAGATGCAATTCATAATGAGCAATTTGTAGAAGCACCCAAGATAGTGGACCAAAGAAATGGTACCCAATATAGATCACAATACATTCTATGTTTAACCAACTAAGGTGTAATTAACAATGAGCAGCTAGTAGAAGCACCCAAGACTCTGTTAAAATAAAATAAAAAGTATACAAATCACATTATATTTTTTGTTAACCAGTCACTGAAAAAAGAGGTAAAGGGTCTTAATGTTGCATCACATAAGTTATATCAATTTAAACTCCGCCCAATGGTTGACGGTAAAAAAAAGGTACTGGTCAGATCCTGTGCTCAGTTGAGAAGTGACTATACGCTATATTATTTAGGCTATCAAGCACTTATGGTCCTAACACGTTAACTATTAGTTAAGAAATATATAACTCATCCAAAAATAATTCGTTTAGGTCCGTAACTTGTAGCAAGATCGTGTGCCTCATTACGAGCATGTACACATGCTTCTACTCTTCTAGATCTACTTGATTAGCTATGGCACCAGATGCATTTCCCAAAGGATGGCCTAAATATCTAGCCATCTATAATAGACATTATCTAGCACAAAGAACATAAATGGGAATTCTTAGAACAAGTAACTAGCAAACCTTTGCGTCATAGAAAGAATGGTTTGAAATCACATGAGAGTACCAAGTTACATGCATTTGACAAAGAAAAAGAGAACAGATAATCATATTTATGCTCATTCCAATGACTTAATATAATACTAGAATCAAACTTTATACATACCATGGCAGGTGTTGGCCCATGGACTATTGAAAACCAAAATGTTCCATCAACCGAGGGAAAGCACCTGCACAAATCATGCATATTCAGTATCAACAAGATGTCACAAAAGTAGCAGGCAATGGAAATCTTCATAATATGATATAAAAGCCCATAGTGCATTTTCTTTCACATTGAAAGTATAAATGGAACCTCCCATGAAGGGGAGAACCTCAATATTATCTCCTAATGATTAAAACTAGGCATA
Source organism: Chrysanthemum lavandulifolium (assembly GCA_022545495.1). NCBI lineage: Eukaryota > Viridiplantae > Streptophyta > Magnoliopsida > Asterales > Asteraceae > Chrysanthemum > Chrysanthemum lavandulifolium. The sequence continues at coordinate 270,238,385 of CM040240.1, forward strand.
TATATGAATATATATAAAACTTCAATACTTACCTAAATGGAAAATTATGATAGATGAAAATTGATTATAAAACCGATTACCAGAACCAATGTCTACAAGCGTTTATCGGGATCACTTAACGGTGACGTTATATCCGAGCAAAATTCCGACCAATTCCCACTAGAAACCAAATAAACCAAGTCAATTACCAATGTTTTCACCGAGGAAATTTATCAAACACCTCTGTAACAGCTATTGACTTTTTCATGGAGGTAATTTACCAAACACCTGTGTAACAACTAATAACGTTTTTATTGAGACATTTCATCAAACACGTGTGTTACAAGTACTAATGTTTTTATTGAGGCATTTTATCAAACACTTGTGTTACGACTACTATTTTTCTTCGCCGAGGCATTTTATCAACTACTAAGGTTATAAGCATTCAAGTTTCGATAACTAGGTCAAAATGCACAATACTTACACAGCAATTAAATTGTACATCTTGCAAATCACACCTAAAATATAACCACACTGATCAACAACTAACTACACAAACGTATCCACACGAGGTAAAAATTGATTAAAAATATCAGATAATGTAGCTGTATCAGTGATTATTAAGTGTAAAATGACGTAAAAGCTAAACGATTCACCCTCCTTCAAGTAGTGTTTTGATAAAAAGTTAAATGGTAATGCGGCTTGCCAAATGTGCTCTCAATTCTAAACCCTAAAGCTCATTGCCAAACACATCTACATCAATATAATAATTAGATTTAAAAACCCTAATATTAACACTCAATCAACAAATCAGGAGTTTGTACAGAGATTTCACTAGTGATCGAAAAACAGAGATGATTGATGATGGTAAAATCAGAAAATAACCTTACAGAGACAGTCTCTGAATCGGAGACAACGGCGGTGATTGTGAATGTGACTGTGACGACGGCGATGGTGAAGTGATTACCGTGATCTCGACATCGCAACGCTGGTGATGGTGATGGTGACGGTGATACGACATTGATGATGGCGGTGCAATGGTGATGATGGCGATCGTCTGCTGCTATGGTTTAATTTTTTTATTTATGAAAAGGTGAAGTTTGGAATGACGGGTTAAAGTAAATTATTATTTATGTGTTACTATTTATCAAATATACATGTTTGATATTTATTTAATTTTTTTTTTTTTTTACATATCAGTAAAATATAATATGTGACTGGGTAAAATGAATTTTAGAAACAGGTTAATCAGTTATATCTGTCGGGTTTTAAGTGACCCGGGTAGGCTAAGTTTAGTTTTTTTCATCTTTTTTATAGAAAATCGTGTTGACCCGGTGGTCGAACCACTTGAAAAAAAAATAGTTTTTTTTTTTTTTTTTTTTTATAAAACCGGGTTGAGTCGACGGTCGAACCAGTAACTCGGTAACTTGACCGGGTCGATTAAAAAACCCGGTTTT